>JAJHSJ010000012.1:26742530-26842530 GCA_021015155.1 Magnolia officinalis | reverse complement strand
TGATGTATGTGTTATGTATGCACCATTCATCCATTTTCTGTATCATGGGCCGCCCTTAGGCCCATGTGATACGGCTCGTTGATGTGACCTACTTGATGTTTATGAGGGTCATATAGTGTGGCCCATTTGATGTATATGAGATCCATGTATGCACGGCCAGTGAATGAGGCCCATTGTGATGTACATGCGGCCCATATGACGTGACCCATTGTGATGTATTTAAGGCCCATATGATGAGGCTCGACTTGATGTTCACGAGGCCCATCATGATGTATATTTGAAGCCCATGTGCAGGGTCCACCTATGATGCATTGAGGCCCATTTGTAGGGCCCGCCGATTGTATATTTGAAGCCCATGGGTTGTGGCCCATTATGATGTATTCAAGGCCCATGGGCGAGGCACAATTTGATGTATTTGAGGCCCATGGGCAAGGCCTAATGTAATATATTTATGGCCCATGTGATGGGGCCCACTTGTTGCATATTTAAAGCCTGAGGGTGACCCATTGTGATGTATTTCCGGCCCAGATGGCAAGGCCCAATGTGATGTATGAGAGGCCCAAGGTCGTGGCCCAGTGTGATATATTTAAGGCCCATGTCCTGCGGCCCTTTGTGATGTATTTTCGGCCCATTTGACATATTAGGGCCCATTTGGTTCGGCTGATGTGATGTACTTGGGGCTTATTTGATAAGGCCCAATGTAATATATAAGAGGCCAAACTTGTCGTATTTGCGGCGATCCAACATGATCTATTGCGACCCATTTGAGTGATGCCCAATGTGATGCATATATGCTCTATAAGTGAGGCCCATGATGATGTATATTAGGCCCTTGTGCGAGGTCGTGGGCCCACTATGTGTTTGGTTCTATGTGGGCCACTCCTTGGGAGCAATGTTGGTTAAATGTCCACATTGATGGGCGATGATGGTTAAATGTAACATCCCGAATTTTTGCCAACCTGGAATTAGACTTCCTTAGGCAATGGGTCGATCCTAAAACCTTATTAACTTGTCAGAACTCAATCCCAAAGTCTAAAACCGCTTTTGAACCTATTTCCTTCACAAATCCCACCCTTCACCACCTTGTTCTTTCAATTCTTCTAAGTACTTTCACCCTAGACACTATCTTAAACTAGCTAAGTATTATAACTTGGATCACTTTAGATATCAACTACAAAGGCCCAGGTACCACCTCAGGCAGAAATCACACAGGACTAAATCCTTTAGAAATTAGGCGAGAATTAGCCAGTGTTAAACTAGAGTACCGGTGAAATTATCACCAATCACTTTAAATACGATCTGCAAGACCCAAAACTTGTAGAATCATTGACGCTAGGTTACCCTAAAATCTAGGATCAATCTTATTACCCGGCTGCTCTCGGGAGCATCTCGAAACTCCGTATTAGATCTGGACCGCACGTCGAAAGTCCGATTAAAACGAAGTTAAGGAATTAGGACCGCCTTACTGGGATTGACAACCATCTCGGAAATCAAATCCAGAGAGTATCCCAGTGCAATTCGCTTGAGCTTGGAGCGGGGAGTGTGAGAAACGTGAAAATAATTCTAAATTAAATCCAAACTAAATAAATCTGGCACCTCTCGCTTGCGGATCAGTATTAAGCAACCAAACCGTCAAAATCATGCCAAATTACACATTCGGATCAGGGATATTTCCCCAAACATATTCATGTACTCAGAATTTTCGATCGAGATCCACTGACCGTTGAATTGAAACTGGTCCGCCACGCTGATCTGAGAAGCCGACTGAAACGAAAACGTAGTTATACGTAGATCCAGTGTTAGTGAGCTTAAGTCCGACCTTTGGCTCAAGGAGGCACGCCATAAGTCCTCCGTTGAGTTGAAACAGGTCCGCTTTGGTTATAACCTAAGTATACCTTGACCATAAGTCTATTTTAGTGAGTTTTTAGGCTATATAAGGACCTTAGAACCCTCTCTCTCACAGCCATACGAATTTGAGAGAAACCCTAGAGAGAGGAGAGAGAAAAGTGAGAGAAAGTATGGGAGATGTGGGAGCATCTCCCTGCCTCGCTTCCCTGCTGCTATCCATGCTTAACCGCTCCATTCTCATCGCTTTCCCGACGATTCCGGTGTCATTTCTAAGTAAGAAACCCTAACCCTAACCTGTTTTGGAGTTTTGATAGTTGTAGGCTATGAACTAGCTAACCTATTTCATTTTATAGGTTACCAAACTACCAAATACTAAAGCTTAGTGAATCTATCGACTACGTTACGATTCTACGACAAAAGGTGCAGACTTTAGATGTATAGGTTATGGTTTTCAACGCTTTCAATGTCAGATAATGATAGATTCATGATCTACATGAAATTGCACACGTACAAAGTGCTGTCTGTTTTCCGTTTCGATTAAAGATGAAGAATATGGAATTTTACATACTCTAGGTATTTGTAGAAAGTACCGTATGCATATAAATTTTGAAAATGTGTTTGCCATGATTATTTGTTGTATTGATATATTATATATAGATAAAATACTTGTTTGGCGAAAGGACTCGCCCTAATACATGTTTTGCTAATGCACACTATGTATGTTAAAAAGAGTGTATTCTAAGTGTTTGTGAAAATGACTGAATGAGTATAAAATTCTCATCGTGCTTGCTATGACTAATTGTCATGGATAGATGATTATTGTATTGGCGACACTCCTTTGACGAAAGAATTTGCCCTAAATCACGCCACGGCCAATATACACTATATATACTAAAATGTGTAGCCCAAGTGTTTGTGGAAATGACTAAAGGAACATGGAACTTGGATTCCTTCTTGCCATGACTATCCGTCGTGGGTGCACGCGTGTTATAATTGGAGTAACTCCCTAGTGAAAGGATTTGGCCTAATATATATGTGATCAACATATGTCATGTATGTTGATGTATGTAGTCTAAAGTGTTCGTTGAAATGTCTAAATAAATATGGATGTATGATTTATGCCTGCCAAATGTATTGAATGTAAGAACATGATTGATGTGTATACGACAACTCCTTACTATAAGGATTTGTCCTATTCTATGTTGAAATCAACATACGTCATGTATGTTGGAGTGGTGTAGTTTAAGTGTTTGCTAAAATGCCTGTGTGAGAAATTGTGTGACGAACTAAGTTTAATGGGGTGTTGAGATAGGATTCTCAACTACCTTAGAGATGTATATGATTTCCTCCATGTTGTTTGTTTAGTTTAACCGCTTACTTATGAAATATATGTATTGGTATTTCCTGTTTATGTCATGCTTTATAACATGCTTGAATTACTTTGTATATTCTGCTTTACTCTATATGTTTCAGAATAAGGATTGATTGTGTTTGGGGCTATGATTATAGTCCAGGCAGTCGGTAACGGGATTGAATTCGTGACTGAGATTCATTTGCCACGTGAGATGTACTCGACGAACCCGGGTCTTACTTCGGTTGGCGATAGTGGTTGGCCACATGAAGTGCTTATGCGCTTCATATCGTTCAACTTGTTGTGCACTCGAACTAGCCAAGCTCGTCAAGCAACCCAATCTGTCTCATATATGTTCACCATGTTTGGATGCCTCTGCTTGAACCTAGGGTACCAAACTTACCAGTGAAATTCCCTTTAACCATGGTACCTCGATCCACTAAGACTCATGAGCCGGACATGGTGGTATGGGACACCGTGGTCGAGCTGTCGGCGTATGCTGGGGCCACGTGCCTCCCCGTAGTTACCAGTGAGCAGCCAGACTCGTGAGCCGATTATGGTGGTATGGGACACTATATTCGTGTTGTCGGCCTACATTGATAAGGTGATGGGGGAGTGGTGCAACGTTTGTGAGCAACAGCCCTAGCAGCCCTTTGTAGTGACCTTGAGTATACTCTGAATTTGCGTTGATGCGACGAGTTTTGCCGCAGTGTATAGAGTATGAACTAGGCCTATATCAGCTTAGTGATGAACCACTAAAAAGGTGATGGGGGAGTGGTGTAACCATTGTGCGTAACAGCCCTGGCAGCCTTTGTAGCGACCTAGAAATACACTATCGTATGAGATTAACTAGGACTAACGACCCTAGAATGGATCATGTTTGGGAATGATACAAGTGAGGTACCTTAGTTTCCCAATACTGTTGTTTAAAATGGACTAATAACAACTCGGTAATCATACTCATCATCGCATTGCACGTGCCCGGAAGATGTGAAGCACTGAGGGATGAAAGCATGCCGCGAACGTAAGATGGTGTCGCACGAGGGTGTGTGTGGTGAGGGCATACATCATGACTGCATTCCATACTTGCATTAACAAGAGTATTTAGAATTGTTTGACTTTACTGCTTTATCATTACTGCTTGACTGAATTGATAACATGTTATCTTATACTTTACTGTTCCACTGAGTTGATCACTCACTCCCACGTTACGGGACGGTGTTGTACACACCAACCAGATTTGTTGAGTTTCAGATGATGGCGATGCTTATGAAGCAGAGGCGGACTACTACTATGATGTTGAGGAGTTCTCCTACATGTAACTCTTTAACGGGTCTATGAAGACCTGGAATTGCATTGACGAGGCTATGGTATTTGGGATAGAAGACATTACACTTCCTCAATTTGGTATATTTTGGACTTGTACTTGTAAATAGTTAACCTGGTAACATTATCACACTCTGGAGACTCACCACAGTTTATATAGTGTATATATCTATCACAGTCTTCCGCTTGCTATCTCACTTGTCTCTGGAGTATGATATGTTGTTTTGGCTTAATCTCACTCATGTTCAATGCACTAATACAGACAACATTCAATCATCATTCATTTTGTTGCATAAGTGATGCGTTGAAACTCGGGAGTTGAGTTTATGCTCGACCCCCGATTTTCATGGCGTAACAAGATGGTATCAGAGCATGATTTAGATTAAACCGGACCTGGGTTATGGTCACACGACACACTCTGACGCACTCTGACTTAGGAGGGGGTGACGGAATATAGGAACCGACTTAGGACTTTCCAAATTCACCGAACGGCGAAACCGACCGAAATCGACCGCTGAGATTGGGCCCGTACACACCCATGATCACGCGAAACGATCCCGAATCACTTCTAGGCCGTCAGTCGATGGGTTTGAGTCGTTCCTTAGAAACGAATGTCCTTAGGTTGTGGGTCAACCACAACACCTTACACTTCATCTCAAAGCTTAAAACCCCTTTTATCCAATTCCTTCAAATTCTCTCCTTTCACCACCTCATTCTTCAACTTTATCTAAGTCCTTTCATACTAGACATAAATCCTAATGTATAAATGATGGAGAATAATACTTAAACAAAAATTTACTATAAATAGTAAATATATGTAGAAATTGGACTTTTGACCATTCAAATTATGGAATCTCGTAAAATAAATATGTTAGTTGGATAGATTAGCGCCTCCTACCTCAAAATCATATGCTACACGTCACATAAAATCATTCTGGTTTGCAATTTGGCCCCGATACGGCTCAAGACAGAGTCAAGGGCCAAACGGAGCACTTCTAGGGGTACCTAGGGTGGGACCCAGGGTTTTTTTGGGGCCTAGGGGACAGGAGGGTCTCGCCCATGGGGAGAGCCCTCAAGATCTGGACCGTTGGTCGGCGAGGCCCTCCCCGAGTCGGCGAGGCCTTCCCGGGTTTCGGGTCAGGCCGGGCGGGCCGGTCTGGGCCGATGGTGTTTGGGGGCTAGGGGAAACCCCTGGTATAGGGGTCGTGGCTTAAAACCTCCCCAAACTAGTACTTCCTTCACAAAGTGACCCTCCAAGCTCTCCCTTTCCTTTCAAAATCTGGTTTTCTCTCTCAAATCTCCCTTCCAATTGCCCCTTCCACTGTTTTCTATTGAAACCCACACCCCTCCATCATTCACAGCAGCACCTATCCTCTTCCCTTTCCGTTTTTCCTCATTTGAGCTCCCACACCCCCTCATTTTAAGCTCAAAACCGTGTAAGCTCTCAACCCATCTTATTTCTTCATTTCCTTTCTTCAAACCCTATCTTTTAGGGCCTTTACAATCCCTGTTAAGGTTTAAACTCGTGGAGAATCAAAAGTTCCAGCCCCTATTCCCCCTTATCTTCATTTTCCATGGCCCTATTCAAGCCTAGTACGACCATTTTCTCAATTTCGCCTAGTTAACCATGCCGTTGTCTCATGGCTTGTTTGTTTTGTGTGTTCATGATGATAGGCCTAGTGGTGTTCTAGTGTTTGAAGCGTTGGTTGTGTTAGCTCACCTGCATCTTCTGTCATGGACTGGAGTTGTACTTGACAATTGTGAACTCCTTCCACCCCTCCACCATTACTCCTCTTAGCCTCACCGTTTCACACCCATATGGGTACAACGATTCACATTTTTGTGTCCCATAGCTTTCACAACCTCCAAATGTTAGGACGTTTAGGGCTCGTTCGGCCAACTACATTAGGTGGGATTATGGTGGATAGAATTGTAAAAGTAACAATAAATGCATGTGTTAGGTATTGTCCTTGGATTGGGTGTATCCCATGTTTTCCAATACCATTTTTGGAGTCTATACAATTAAAAGTAAATCCCAGAAATTTCCTTTCCAAGTACGCTTAGAGATTCATTATCCTGGGATTTGGAAATCCCATCTCACACTTTCCCACACAAGGCTCATTTTTCAAAGCCTATAAAATTGATTTTAATCCCCACCCACCCTCCTACCAACCATGTCACTCCTAATCTCGAAGAGGGATTAGCAATGCAAGCCCATTAAATACAACTTAAGACCACTGGCCAAATAGGCCCTTGGAGTTTTGGACCTAGAGCGGTGCTCCTAGATTTCGACAGACATGACCGTATAGGAAATCCAACAAATTAATAATGTGAACCTTAGGACCCTCTTAGCTGGTATGAGCATGTGTGAAGTGCTTGAGAGTAGTTAAATTTAAGTCTGTACAACTCAATTCCAATTAGACAATGTTTGACCCTAAGCGATAAAACAATTTCTTGTATTAGAAATGGCATGAAATCATCTAACGTATGAGCATAGACTTTGGACTACACCTAAATTAAGACTAGACTACCGGTTACATTAGAGAAGGTCAGATACCGATAGATGTAGTTAGGTCAAATCAATATACCTCTTTGATCTGGGTGGCACAGCGAAAGCGTGGTGGACCCTACCCCACTGGCCCAGGATCGGAACTGTGCTCGTTGAATACGAACATAATATAAGCTTGTTCTACTATAAGAAACCATTTTCGGATGATCTAGTAAGATTTGATTCACCATTTCCTTGGACATAGATAATAACAAGGACTCTCTTAGACCAAAGGGCAACCTTAGAAATAGGACATTTGAACCTTTCAGTGATGGGCATTCCCTAAGTTTTTAGAGTGATCGGTCTACGGAGTTACTGAAATATAAACTGCGAAGCATTCGCGGCTTGACCCAATTCTCAATCATGGGCGACTACCAACGGACTCTCTATTGACGAGCAAACGACCAGGATCTACCAGGATTCGGAAGGGATACAATAAGCTTTCTACCCTGGCCCGGTAGATAATCAATGTATCGGGATTAAGCCCACTATAACCGTCTCTCCGTGTTGTTCAAACAATGAAAACAACTATCTTACTCTAAATAATTGGGGATTGTCGTCAAGACTCCAAATAGGTAAAGAAATAAATTATAGCAAACCATCAGGGTATGAGAAATGGATAAAGAAATATGTTTTAAGGGGGGTAGACTAAAATGAACCAGGCTAGTACATACCCTACGCAATAAAACATAGGCAAAGAAATAATTAAATCTTTCCTTATTACCCTTAGGCAATTTCGGGGACAAAATTTTGTTTTAAGGGGAGGTAGATTGTAACATCCCGGATTTTTGTCAACCTGGAATTAGACGTCCTTAGGCAATGGGTCGATCCTAACACCTTATTAACTTGTCAGAACTCAATCCCAATGTCTAAAACCACTTTTGAACCCATTTCCTTCACAAATCCCACCCTTCACCACCTTGTTCTTTCAATTCTTCTAAGTACTTTCACCCTAGACACTATCTTAAACTAGCTAAGTATTATAACTTGGATCACTTTAGATATCAACTACAAAGACCCAGGTACCACCTCAGGCAGAAATCACATAGGACTAAATCCTTTAGAAAATAGGCGAGAATTAGCCAGTGTTAAACTAGAGTACCTGTAAAATTATCACCAATCACTTTAAATATGATCTGCAAGACCCAAAACTTGTAGAATCATTGACGCTAGGTTACCCTAAAATCTAGGATCAATCTCATTACCCGGCTACTCTCGGGAGCATCTCGAAACTCTGTATTAGATCTGGACCGCACGTCGGTAGTCCGATTAACACGAAGTTAAGGAATTAGGACCGCCTTGTTGGGCTTGACAACCATCTCGGAAATTAAATCCAGTGAGTGTACCAGTGCAATTCTCTTGAGCTTGGAGCAGGGAGTGTGAGAAATGTGAAAATAATTCTAAATTAAATCTAAAATAAATAAATCTGGCACCTCTCGCTTGCGGATCAGTATTAAGCAACCAGACTGTCAGAATCATGCCAAATTACACCCTCGGATCAGGGATATTTCCCCAAACATATTCATGTACTCAGAATTTTCGATCGAGATCCACTGACCGTTGAATTTAAACTAGTCCGCCACGCGTGATCTGAGAAGCCGACTGAAACGAAAACGTAGTCATACCTAGATCCAGTGTTAGTGAGCTTAAGTCCGACCTTTGGCTCAAGGAGGCCCGCCAGAAGTCCTCCGTTGAGCTAAAACAGGTTCGCTTTGGTTATAACCTAAGTATACCTTGACCATAAGTCTATTTTAGTGAGTTTTTAGGCTATATAAGGACCTTATAACCCTCTCTCTCACAGCCATACGAATTTGAGAGAAACCCTAGAGAGAGGAGAGAGAAAAGTGAGAGAAAGTGTGGGAGATGTGGGAGCATCTCCCTGCCTCGCTTCCCTGCTGCTATCCATGCTTAACCGCTCCATTCTCATCGCTTTCCCGACGATTCTGGTGTCATTTCTAAGTAAGAAACCCTAACCCTAACCTGTTTTGGGGTTTTGATAGTTGTAGGCTATGAACTAGCTAACCTATTTTATTTTATAGGTTACCAAATTACCAAATACTAAAGCTTAGCGAATCTATCGACTCCGTTACGATTCTACGACAAAAGGTGCGGACTTTAGGTGTATAGGTTATGGTTTTCAATGCTTTCAATGTCAGATAATGATAGATTCATGATCTGCATGAAATTGCACATGTACAAAGTGCTGTCTGTTTTCCGTTTCGATTAAAGATGAAGAATATGAAATTTTACATACTCTAGGTATTTGTAGAAAGTACCGTATACATATAAATTTTGGAAATGTGTTTGCCATGATTATTTGCTGTATTGATATATTATATATAGATAAAATACTTGTTTGGTGAAAGGACTCGCCCTAATACATGTTTTGCTAATGCACACTATGTATGTTGAAAAGAGTGTATTCTAAGTGTTTGTAAAAATGACTGAATGAGTATAAAATTCTCATTCGTGCTCGTCATGACTAATTGTCATGGATAGATGATTATTTTATTGGCGACACTCCTTTGATGAAAGAATTTGCCCTAAATCACGCCACAGCCAATATACACTATATATGCTAAAATGTGTAGCCCAAGTGTTTGTAGAAATGACTAAAGGAACATGGAACTTGGATTCTTGCTTGCCATGACTACCCGTCGTGGGTGCGTGCATGTTATAATTGGGGTAACTCCCTAGTGAAAGGATTTGGCCTAATACCTATGTGATCAACATATGTCATGTATGTTGATGTATGTAGTCTAAAGTGTTCGTTGAAATGTCTAAATAAATATGGATGTACGATTTATGCCTGCCAAATGTATTGAATGTAAGAACATGATTGATGTGTATACGACAACTCCTTACTATAAGGATTTGTCTTATTCTATGTTGAAATCAACATACGTCATGTATGTTGGAGTGGTGTAGTTTAAGTGTTTGCTAAAATGCCTGTGTGAGAAATTGTGTGACGAACTAAGTTTAATAGGGTGTTGAGATAGGATTCTCAACTACCTTAGAGATGTATATGATTTCCTCCATGTTGTTTGTTTAGTTTAACCGCTTACTTATGAAATATATGTGTTGGTATTTCCTGTTTATGTCATGCTTTATAACATGCTTGAATTACTTTGTATATTCTGCTTTACTCTATATTTTAGAATAAGGATTGATTGTGTTTGGGGCTATGATTATAGTCCAGGCAGTCAGTAACGGGATCGAATTCGTGACTGAGATTCATTTGCCACGTGAGATGTGTTCGACGAACCCGAGTCGTACTTCGGTTGGTGATAGTGGTTGGCCACATGAAGTGCTTATCCGCTTCATATCGTTCAACTTGTTGTGCGCTCGAGCTAGCCGAGCTCGTCAAGCAACCCGATCTATCTCATGTATGTTCACCATGTTTGGACGCCTCTGCTTGAACCTAGGGTACCAAACTTACCATTGAGATCCCCTTTAACCATGGTACCTCGATCCGCTAAGACTCATGAGCCGGGCATGGTGGTATGGGACACTGTGGTCGAGCTGTCGGCATATGCTGGGGCCACGTGCCTCCCCGTAATGACCAGTGAGCAACCAGACTCGTGAGCCGATTATGGTTGTATGGGATACTATATTCGTGCTGAAAGTCTACATTGATAAGGTGATGGGGGAGTGGTGCAACGTTTGCGAGCAACAGCCCTGGCGGCCCTTTGTAGTGACCTCGAGCATACTCTGAATTTGCGGTGAGGCGACGAGTTTTGCCGCAATGTATAGAGTATGAACTAGGCCTGTATCAGCTTAGTGATGAACCATTACAAAGGTGATGGGGGAGTGGTGTAACCATTGTACGTAACAGCCCTGACAGCCTTTGCAGCGACTTAGAAATACACTATCGTATGAGATTAACTAGGACTGACGACCCTAGAATGGATCATGTTTGGGAATGATACAAGGGAGGTACCTTAGTTTCCCAATACTGCTGTTTGAAATGGACTAATAACAACTCGGTAATCATACTCATCATCGCATTGCATGTGCCTGGAAGATATGGAGCACTGAGGGATGAAAGCATGCCGCGAACGTAAGATAGTGTTGCACGAGGGTGTGTGTGGTGAGGGCATACATCATGACTGCATTCCATACTTGCATTAACAAGAGTATTTAGAATTGTTTGACTTTACTGCTTTATCATTACTGCTTGACTAAATTGATAACATGTTAACCTATGCTTTATTGTTCCACTGAGTTGATCACTCACTCCCATGTTACGGGACGGTGTTGTACACACCAACCAGATTTGTTAAGTTTCAGATGATGGCGATGCTTATGAAGCAGAGGCGGACTACTACTATGATGTTGAGGAGGAGTTCTCCTACATGTAACTCTCTGACGGGTCCATGAAGACCTAAAATTGCATTGACGGGGCTATGGTATTTGGGATAGAAGACATTACACTTCCTCAATTTGGTATATTTTGGACTTGTACTTGTAAATAGTTAACCTGGTAACATTATCACACTCTAGAGACTCACCACAGTTTATATAGTTTATATATCTATCACAGCCTTCCGCTTGCTATCTCACTTGTCTCTAGAGTATGATATGCTGTTTTGGCTTAATATCACTCATGTTCAATGCACTAATACAGACAACATTCAATCATCATTCATTTTGTTGCATAAGTGATGCGTTGGAACTCGGGAGTTGAGTTTATGCTCGACCCCTGATTTTCAGGGCGTTACATTAAATGTCCACATTGTGACCTTGCCTTAGGCCAATTGTCGATTCCGATTATTGAGGCCGATTCCGATTCCGATTCCAATTGTCAATGACGATTTCGATTATTGGTTGAGTCTGATTGTTGTGGCTGATTGCCGATTCCGATTATCAAGGCCGTTGTGATGTGTATTCAGCCCATGTTTAAGGCCCAATGTGATGTATTTTTGAAGGTTTCGCCTATGAAGGGTTTGATGAGGTTTGGACAGAAAGGGAAGCTAGCACCTCGTTTCATTGGACCTTTCGAAATATTGGATCGCGTGGGAGCCGTAGCATACCGCCTTGTGTTACCTACTACACTAACGGGTATCCACAATGTCTTCCACGTATCTATGTTGAAGAAGTACACACCGGACGAGTCGCACATTGTTAGTTGGGAGCAGATTGAACTTACAGATGACACTTCTTATACTGAGGAACCTATCCGCATCTTGGACCACAAGGAGCAAGTCCTATGGACAAAGACTATCCCATTGGTCAAGGTCATTTGGTTGCATCATGGAGGAGAAGAGGCAACTTGGGAACGAGAAGCGAAAGTCATGGAAAAGTGCCCTCATTTGTTCAACAACACACCACAGGTAATTTTGAGGGCGAAATTTTCTTTTTAGGGGGGTAGACTATAACACCCCGCACTTCTGGTATGCGGGTGTTACTATTTAAACCCATAACTAAGGATGTCAACACTCGACTAATGGGCAACTTAAATCCAATAAATGCAGGATGGGACTTCCAGTCGCCATTAAAGCCATCCATCAAGGACTATAGAAGCAGAGTTGAGCCCAACACCAGTCAAAGAGGTAAACTCAACAAAAAAAACTTCAAGTTGAGGCAGCTTATAGATCAAATAATCAAGTCATGTCGGGACAAGGCACCACTATCGACTCTTGAGGGTTAACTAGTGACCAACCAAATGATCATTGCACTCTAGACCCCCATTTAACCATTGAAACCAACCACCAAGCCAATCCAACCATTGGATCAATGTACACTAGCCAAATAGGACCTGAAACATGTAATACGGCCCACCTGAGCCTTAGTTGCACCCCAAATTGGGTCAGGACCCCAAAGTGGGGCCCCCAAGCCAATTGGATGGAGTGGATTCATCATAGACATTACAGTGGCCCCCACACGAAGTGTGTGTACACCATATGCCATAACGCAAGAAGTGCACTGGACATAACTAGTTGGTCAAAGGACCTTTGACCGATCCATTTCACAAAAAGGAGCAAAATCGTCCTGCCAAACGTGAGTTTAAATCTGGTAGACTTCAAGCTCCAAAGTGGGCCACCATAGCCACTTTCTGAACGATCCAAACCGTTCACCTTACTCATGGGGTCCGCCCAACCAAAACGGTATAAGGATTTGGACCCGTGCATAGAAATGGAGAAGTTGGGACTGAACCGTCCATTACTTCATGTATGGCTAGGATCCGTGGATGAAGGCCCATTAGGTGGCTTGATGTGCAAGTCAACATCAGTTTATCCAAGGGGTTACAGCCATCTACTAGCCAGCAAAGGAGGAGTCTTCTCATAGCCAGAAATGGCCAAGTAAACTAAAAAGAAGAAAAAGGAGAATTTCTTTTTTTTTTGTTTAGGGAAGTTGGCACACTTATGGTCGTTCCCTAGGGCCACGTAGAGTGATCCCAGCCCCTTCCAGTGGGTAGTATGAAATGAGAAGTTGAGTTATCTCATCTCATGAGAAGATGAGGAAAATCGGATCTTCTCATGAGATAAAGCAGAACTTGTGTTTGTGGCCCAAAAAGTGGGCCCCACACTGATCATAAACTCCATATGGTCTGCTCAAATAGACCAGATCACCCCGAAATAGCCATGAATGGTCAAGTCATCTTCCCCGATAATCCATCCGAGCCTGATCACGAGATGGGCCCCACCATACCCAAAAACCTGCTTTTCTGATAGATCGGGACACCAGCAGCTCATCCCTAGGATCAGATTGATTCCATGCATGGCCATCACAACCGCTGCTAGGAAGTTCCCTCTCCACCATTGGCAATTTCCCTCCCTGCCTATAAATAGGACACTTTTGCTCTCAGTTCTCACACTAGAAAGAGAGTAGAGAAAAGAGAGAAGGAAAGGAGAGGAAGAATCAGTGATAGGGAGAGTAGGTGAGGGCAAAAAGGAGGGAGAAAGAGTAGAGGCGTGGGCCTCTTGCAGATTAGCCAAGTAATGGTTCCCTCCCCTCATTTTCTTTCTCCCAGTAATGCATAAAAATGGAAAGTTCAGCCATGGTTTGGGCCTCCAAACTGGGCTGAAACCAAGCTTCAGTGGGCCACAAAAACAACATTTAGCTATTGCATAAATACAGTTGACATTCAGCTTGAAAACAACTGAGGTTTGCAACTTGATAACAGCTGAAAATCAACTTGAAAACGGTTGAGATTTCAACTGGAAAACAGCTGAATATTCAGCTTGAAAACAGCTGAGATTTGCAGCTTGAAAACAGCTGAGATTTGCAACTTGAAAACAGCTGAAAAATTCAGCTTAAGAGCAACTGAAATCTGGCAGGGATTGGGACTCAACACGGCCTCCAGCAGACCGTGAAGCAGTGCTGGAAACCATACTTCAGTTGGGTCATAATTGGAGCCAAAACAATCCTTTAAGGAGGCTTCAACCCAAACCAATGACAGGCCGCAATCAGCTGATACCATGTCCTAAGATCATGCTGAAACTATGTCCTGAAACCATACAAAATATAGACCGATTTTGGGCCGAAACCAGCCCCGAGTTGGGCCGATATCAGCCACCCGAACTAGGATGGAAACCAGCCCAGAACTGGGCCGAAACTGGCCCAGCAGAAGCCGTCAGCAGGCCGTGCAAACGGGCTTGGATCAAGCCTGCATCAGGTTGTGTAAACGGCCTAAAACCCGACAACCTCCAGGCCGTGAAAACACAAACACAAAAATATAGGCCCACAACTAGGCCCAGTTGTGGGCCAAAAATATGACAGTAAGCAAGCCTCTGTTTGGGCTCTAAAATGAACTGAAAATAGCCTGTAATGGGCTTTGATTTTGGCTAGAACCAGGCCTCAAGCAGGCCCTAATTCAAGCTAAAGTGCAGGCCTAGCATTGGACAACACTTCGGGCTGAGAAGTAGTCTAGAAAATGGGCCTCTGGATGGGTTTTAAACGGACCAAAGATCAGGTGGGCTGCACACTGACATTAGGTGAGCCACATGTGTAACGTCCTGAAAATCGGGGGTCGAGCATAAACTCAACTCCCGAGTTCCAACGCATCACTTATGCAACAAAATGAATGATGATTGAATGTTGTCTGTATTAGTGCATTGAACATGAGTGAGATTAAGCCAAAACAGCATATCATACTCCAGAGACAGTTAAATTGCAAGCGGAAGACTGTGATAGATATATAAAATATAAAAACTATGGTAAGTCTCCAGAGTGTGATAAGGTTACCAGGTTAAAGAATTACAAGTACAATTCAAATGATACCAAATGTGTAGTGTCATCTAGTCAACATCCCTGTAACCCCGTTGATCAAGGCACGACTCCCATGAAGCCGTCGAAAACCGCATATACGAGAAAGCATCCTCGTCGTCACAAAAGTCCGGCTCCACCTCAGGAGTAGCGTCACCATCTGCAATCAGACAAAGTCTGGTGGGTGTTCGGAACACCGTCCCGTAACGTGGGAGTGAGTGATCAACTCAGTGGAACAATAAAGCATAGGTTAACATGTTATCAATTCAGTCAAGCAATAATGATAAAGCAGTACAATCAAATAATTCTAACTACTCTTCTTTAATGCAAGTATGAAATGACATGATGTATGCCCTTGCCAAACCACCCTCATGCGACACCATCTTACATTCGCGAATGCGTTCGTCCCTCAGTGCTCCACATCTACCAGGCACATGCAGTGCGATGACGAGCATGATTACCGAGTAATTATTAGTCCATTTCAAATAGCAGTATTGGGAAACTAAGTTACCTCCCTTGTATCATTCCCCAAACATGATCCATTCTAGGGTCGTCAATCCTAGATAATCTCATACGATAGTATATTTCTAGGTCGCTGCAAAGGCTGTTAGGGCTGTTACGCACAAAGGTTACACCACTCCCCCAACACCTTTTTAACGGTTCATCACTATACAGATACAGGCCTAGTTCATACTCTATACACTGCGGCAACACTCGTCGCCTCATCGCAAATTCAGAGTATGCTCGAGGTCACTACAAAGGGCTACCAGGGCTGTTACGCACATAGGTTACACCGCTCCCCCATCACCTTATCAATGTAGGTCGACATCACGAATATAGTGTCCCATACCACCATAATCGGCTCACGAGTCTGGTTGCTCACTGGTCACTACGGGGAGGCACGTGGCCCCAGCGTAGGCCGACAGCTCGACCACGATGTCCCATACCACCATGCCCGGCTCATGAGTCTTAGCGGATCGAGGTACCATGGTTAAAAGAGATTTCACTAGTAAGTTTGGTACCCTAGGTTCAAGCAATAGCGTCCAAACATGATGAACATACATTAGACAGATCGGGTTACTTGACGAGCTCGGCTAGCTCGAGCGCACAACAAGTTGAACGACATGAAGTGCATAAGCACTTCGCGTGGCCAACCACTATCGCCAACCGAAGTACGACTCGGGTTCGTCGAACACATCTCACGTGGCAAATGAATCACAGCCACGAATTCAATTCTGGTACCGATTGTCTGGACTATAATCATAGCCCCAAACACAATCAATTGCAGATAGATAAAGCAGTAATGGATCAAGATTCAAATCATACAATTAAAGTCTGGTATTATCCGTTTAGGGCTGTCAGGGCTGTTGCACGCACTCGTTGCTCCACTCCCCCATCACCCATGACGGATCATACAACATAAACATGAATTTAAACATATGCATTACATAGATAAAATCATACAATCAATTGAGCATGTTATGAAGTACAACATAAGCATGAGTTTGTACATATTCAATTCCTAATCACACAGATATCTAAAGAAATCATACACATAGTTAAAGAAGTTGAGAATCATATCTCAACACCCTTAAACATTACAATTTACTAACTACTACTCATTCAGACATTTCAACAAACACTTTAAAATACATACATCAACATACATGACATATGTTGATCACATAGGCATTAAGCCAAATCCTTTCACTAGGAAGTTGCCCCAATCATAACACGCGTACACCCACGACGGATAGTCATGGAAATTTGGAATCCAAGTTCCATATTCATTTGAACATTTTCACAAACACTTGGGCTACACATTTCAACATATATAGCGTATAGTGGCTGTGGTGTGATTCAGGGCAAATCCTTTCATCAAAGGGGTATCGCCAATACAACAATCATATATCCATGACAATTAGTCATGGCGAGCACAAATGAGGATTCTATACTCATTCAATCATTTTCACAAACACTTAGAATACACACTTTTAACATACATAGTGTATATTGGCAAAAACATGTATTAGGGCGAACCCTTTCGCCAAACAAGTATTTTATCCATATATAATATATTAATACAACAAATAATCATGGCAAACATATTTCCAAAATTTATACGTATACGGTACTTTCTACAAATACCTAGAGGATGTAAAATTCCATATTCTTCATCTTTAATCGAAACGGAAAACAGACAGCACTTTGTACATGTGCAACTGCATGCAGATCATGAATCTATCATTATCTGACATTGAAAGCATTAAAAACCATAACCTATACACCTAAAGTCCGCACCTTTTGTCGTAGAATCGTAACGAAGTCGATAGGTTTGCTAAGCTTTCGTATACGGCTGTTTGGTAACCTATAGAACGAAATAAGTTAAATATTTCATCACTTGAATCAAATCAAACCCTTAAATAGGTTAGTGTTAGGATTTTCTTACCTAGAAAAGATGCCAGAATCGCCGAGAAAATGATGAGAACGGTGCGGTTGAGCATGGTTAGCAGCAGGGAAGAGTGGCAGGGAGATTCTCCCACTGCTCCCACACTTTCTCTCTCTTTTCTCTCTTCTCTCTCTAGGGTTTCTCTCAAATTTGTATGGCTGTGAGAGAAGGGTTTCTAAGGTCCTTATATAGCCTAAAAACTAACCGAAATAGACTCCAGGTCAAAGTATACTTAGCTTATAACCAAAGCGGACCTGTTCCAGCTCAACGGAGGACTTCTGGCGGGCCTCCTTGAGCTAATGGTCAGACTTAAGCTCACCAACATTAGATCTACGTTTAGTTAAGTTTTTGTTTCAGTCGGGATTCCAAATCACGCGAGGCAGACCAGTTTCAGTTCAACAGTCAGCGGATCTCGATCAGAGATTCCGATTACATGGATATGTGTATGAAATTTCTCCTGATCCGAGGGTGTAATTTGGTCTGATTCTGATGGTCTGGTTGCTTAATACTGATCCGCAAGCAAGAGGTGTCAGATTACTATTTGAGATATTTATTTTTAAAGAAAATCAAGTGTTTTCACACTCCTCGCTCCGGACTCAAGCGAATTACACTGGGACACTATCTGGATTTGATTTCCGAGATGGTTGTCAAGCCCAGCAAGGCGGTCCTAATTCCTTAATTTCGTGTTAATCGGACTTCCAACGTGCTGTCCAGATCTGATACGGAGTTTCCATGTGCTCCCGAGAGCAGTCGGGTAATGAGATTGATCCTAGATTTTAGGGTAACCTAGCGTCAATGATTCTACAAGTTTTGGGTCTTGCAGATCGTATTTAAAGTGATTGGTGCTAATTTCACAGGTATTCTAGTTTAATACTGGCTAATTCTCACCTAATTTCTAAAGGATTTATTCCTGGGTAATTTCTATCTGAGGTGGTACCTGGGCCTTTGTAGTTTGTATATAAAGTGATCCAAGTTATACTACTTAGTTTAAGATAGTGTTTAGGTGAAAGTACTTAGAAAAATTTAAAGAACAAGGTGGTGAAGGGTTAGATTTGTGAAAGAAATGGGTTCAGAAGCGATTTTAGCTTTTGGGACTGAGTTTTGACAAGTTAATAAGATGTTAGGATCGACCCATTGCCTAAGGACGTCTAATCCCAGGTTGGCAAAAAATTCGGGATGTTACAATCTACCTCCCTTAAAACAAAATTTCGTCCCCGAAATTGTCTAAGGGTAATAAGGAAAGATTTAATTATTTCTTTGTCTAAGTTTTATTGATTTCGAGTTCCTACGCGTGGTAGGGTATATACTAGTCTGGTTCATTTTAGTCTTCCCCCCTTAAAACATATTTCTTTATCCATTTCTCATACCCTGATGGTTTACTACAATTTATTTCTTTACTTATTTGGAGTCTTGACGACAATCCCCAACACTTTAGAGTAAGATGGCTATTTTCAATGCTTGACCAACACGGAGAGACGGTTATAGTGGGCTTGATCCCGATACATCGATCATCTACCGAGCTAGGGTAGAAAGGTCATCGTATCCATTCCGAATCCTGGTGGATCCTGGTCTTCTGCTCGTCAGCAGTGAGTCCGTTAGTAGTCTACCAGGATTGAGAATTGGGTCAAGCCATGAATGTTTCGCAGTTTATATTTCAGTAACTCCGTAGTCCGATCACTCTAGAAACGTAGGGAATGTCCATCATTGAAAGGCTCAAATTATCTATGTCTAAGATTGCCCTTTAGGTCTTAGTCTATGAGAGTCCTTGTTATTATCTATGTCCAAGGAAATGGTGAATCAAATCTTACTAGATGATCCTAAAATGGTTTCTCATAGTAGAACTTGTTAGGGCTTCTATAATGTTCGTATTCAACGAGCACAGTTTCGATCCTGGGCCAGTGGGGTAGGGTCCACCAAGATCAAAGAGGTGTATTGATTTGACCTAACTACATCTATCAGTCTCTGGCATTCTCTAATATAACCGGTAGTTTAGTCTTAATTTAGGAGTAGTGGAAATCCATAGGTGTAGTCCAAAGTCTATGCTCATATGCTAAATGATTTTATACCCTTTCTAATATAAGAAATTGTTTTATCGCTTAGGGTCAAACGTTGTCTAATTGAAATTAAGTTGTACGGACATAAATTTAACTATGCTCGAGCATTACACACATGTTCATACTAGCTAAGAAGGTCCTAGGGTTCACATTATTAATTTGTTAGGTTTTCTATGCTGCCAAATTTGTTTACAAAATCTAGGAGTACCCACTCTAGGTCCAAAACTCCAAGGGTCTATTTGGCCAGTGGTTTTTAAGTCGTACTAAATGGGACTACATTACTAATCCTACCTCAGGAGTGGGAATGACATGTTTGGTAGGAGGGTGGGTGGGGATTAAAATTATTGGTATAGGCTTTGAAAAGTGAGCCTTGTGTGGGAAAGTGTGAGATGGGATTTTCAAATCCCAAGATAATGAATTTCTAAGTGTTATTTGAAAGGAAATCTCGGAATTTACTTTTAATTGCATACATTCCAAACATGGTATTGGAAAACATGGGATACACTCAAACCCCATGAAATCGAGAAAATGACCGTAATTACTCGAAAAAAAGCCATGGGAAGTGAAAGAAAGGGATAAGAGGAATGGGGTTTGATGGGTTGTTGAGTTGTGAGGAAATGAGCCACAAAGAGGGGTTTGTGAACTCAAGGCAAGTGAAAAGAAGAAGATGGGAGATGTATGCAACTGTGGAGGGTAGTTGGGAGCATAAAATGATGAAGGAAATCAATTTCCTGGGAAAGAGAAGATGAGATTTGAGGTTTGCACGATTTTGAGACCAAAAAGAGAGTGTAAAGGCTTAAATGAAAGGGAAATGAGAGAGACCGCAGCTGTAGGAGGGAGTTTTCGAATGGATAACGACGGTAGTGCACTAAAATGGAAAAAAGGAGGGATCGGAGGAGTGTTTTCTATGAAAAATCAGAAACTTTGTGGGGAAAGGAGAGCTTGGAGGGTCACTTTGTGAAAGAGGTACTAGTTTGAGAAGGTTTTAAGGGACGGCCCATACATCAGGGGGTTCCCCTAGGCCCCAAACATGATCGGCCCGCCCGGCTGGGCCAGAAACCCGGCGAGGCCTCGCCGACCAACTATCCAGATCACGAGGTCCCGCCCCATGGGTGAGACCCTCCTGCCCCCTAGGCCCCAAAAAACCCTGGGTCCCACCCTAGGTACCCCTATATTAATGTGGGCAGGCCCCCGATCCCGATTCGCTCAATTTCGGGTAGTTTCGGGCAATTTCGGACGTATCTTGAAATCTGGAATGAGTTATCTGACATAAAATATTTGAATTTGGGGTAGAACAAGCTAATGAAGTCAACCAACCCGCTATGTCGGGTTACGCAGCCCGAAATTGCGAAAAAACCTTGGATCGATGGTCGTTTCCCTGTTTCAATTTCGTCTTTACTATAAATAGTAGTTTTATTTTGATTACTCTTCATCTGTTGGGCTTTAGGAGTTGCGCCCAATGCGAAAAGAGCTTGGAATAATTAGGAGAACGGTTTGGTGAAGCCAGATAGGACACTTACTATTTTTGGCCGAAAACCTTGCGCACTAGTAGACATCACGTCCTTATAGTAAGTCGCGAATTCTAGGAGTTTTAATTGTAGTTTGTTTCTAATTTCTTTCCCATTACTTGGTATCCCTATTTAAAGAGTTGTGAACTCATTTTTCTTTTGTCATTCATTAATCAATTTCAAATTTATTAGAATTTATTTCTACTTTCTGCTTTCTTTTCTCGTAAATTCAAGAAGTCTCTGTGAGGAGTCCAAAGAAGCTCTGAGGATTCGGAGTAGTTATCCTCATCACGTTTATCCCACATTCAACCAATTTTCAACGGTTGGGATGAGGTGGATTGTGATCTAGACCCGTCGTTTGACAGTCTGGAAGTATTCTGGGATCATTTCATGCAATCATCGAGGCCTACGGGTCCAATCTCTATGGTTGATCTCATCCAACTGTGTTATTTGGGGAAATTGGAGAACCTAAGTCTGTTTCTACATCCCGTCGCTCCCTCCTAAGTCAGAGTGCGTCAGTGTGCGTCGTGTTACCATAACCCAGGCTCGGTTTAATCCAAATCATGCTCTGATATCATCTTGTAACGCCCTGAAAATCGAGGGTCGAGCATAAACTCAACTCCCAAGTTCCAACGCATCACTTATACAACAAAATGAATTATGATTGAATGTTGTCTGTATTAGTGCATTGAACATGAGTGAGATTAAGCCAAAACAGCATATCATACTCTAGAGACAGTTAAATTGCAAGCGGAAGACTGTGATAGATATATAAAATATAAAAACTATGGTAAGTCTCCAGAGTGTGATAAGGTTACCAGGTTAAAGAATTACAAGTACAATTCAAATGATACCAAATGTGTAGTGTCATCTAGTCAACATCCCTGTAACCCTGTCGATCAAGGCACGACTCCCATGAAGCCGCCCGAAAACCACATATACGAGAAAGCATCCTCGTCGTCACAAAAGTCCGGCTTCGCCTCAGGAGTAGTGTCGCCATCTGCAATCAGACAAAGTCTGGTGGGTGTTCGGAACACCATCCCGTAACGTGGGAGTGAGTGATCAACTCACTGGAACAATAAAGCATAGGTTAACATGTTATCAATTCAGTCAAGCTTTAATGATAAAGCAGTACAATCAAACAATTCTAACTACTCTTATTTAATGCAAGTATGAAATGACATGATGTATGCCCTTGCCAAACCACCCTCATGCGACACCATCTTACGTTCGCGAATGCATTCGTCCCTCAGTGCTCCACATCTACCAGGCACATGCAATGCGATGATGAGCATGATTACCGAGTAATTATTAGTCCATTTCAAACAGCAGTATTGGGAAACTAAGGTACCTCCCTTGTATCATTCCCCAAACATGATCCATTCTAGGGTCGTCAATCCTAGATAATCTCATACGATAGTATATTTCTAGGTCGCTGCAAAGGCTGCTAGGGCTGTTACGCACAAAGGTTACACCACTCCCCCATCACCTTTTTAACGGTTCATCACTATACAGATACAGGCCTAGTTTATACTCTATACACTGCGGCAACACTCGTCGCCTCACCGCAAATTCAGAGTATGCTCGAGGTCACTACAAAGGGCTACCAGGGCTGTTACGCACATAGGTTACACCGATCCCCCATCACCTTATCAATGTAGGCCGACAACACAAATATAGTGTCCCATACCACCATAATCGGCTCACGAGTCTGGTTACTCACTGGTCACTACGAGGAGACACGTGGCCTCAGCGTAGGCCAACAGCTCAACCACGGTGTCCCATACCACCATGCCTGGCTCATGAGTCTTAGCGGATCGAGGTACCATGGTTAAAAGAGATTTCACTGGTAAGTTTGGTACCCTAGGTTCAAGCAATAGCGTCCAAACATGGTGAACAACATTAGACAGATCGGGTTACTTGACGAGCTCGGCTAGCTCGAGCGCACAACAAGTTGAACGACATGAAGTCATAAGCACTTCAAGTGGCCAACCACTATCGTCAAACGAAGTACGACTCGGGTTCGTCGAACACATCTCACGTGGAAAATGAATCACAGCCACGAATTCAATTCTGGTACCGATTGTCTGGACTATAATCATAGCCCCAAACACAATCAATTGCAGATAGATAAACAGTAATGGATCAAGATTCAAATCATACAATCAAAGTCTGGTATTATCCGTTTAGGGCTGCCAGGGTTGTTGCACGCACTCGTTGCTCCACTCCCCCATCACTCATGACGGATCATACAACGTAAACATGAATTTAAACATATGCATTACATAGATAAAATCATACAATCAATTGAGCATGTTATGAAGTACAACATAAGCATGAGTTTGTACATATTCAATTCCTAATCACACAGATATCTAAAGAAATCATACACATAGTTAAAGAAGTTGAGAATCATATCTCAACACCCTTAAACATTACAATTTACTAACTACTACTCATTCGGACATTTCAACAAACACTTTAAAATACATACATCAACATACATGACATATGTTGATCACATAGGCATTAAGCCAAATCCTTTCACTAGAGAGTTGCCCCAATCATAACACGCGTACACCCACGACGGATAGTCATGGAAATTAGGAATCCAAGTTCCATATTCATTTGAACATTTTCACAAACACTTGGGCTACACATTTCAACATATATAGCGTATAGTGGCCGTGGCGTGATTCAGGGCAAATCTTTTCGTCAAAGGGGTATCGCCAATACAACAATCATATATCCATGACAATTAGTCATGGCGAGCACAAATGAGGATTCTATACTCATTCAGTCATTTTCACAAACACTTAGAATACACACTTTTAACATACATAGTGTATATTAGCAAAAACATGTATTAGGGTGAACCCTTTCGCCAAACAATTATTTTATCCATATATAATATATTAATACAGCAAATAATCATGGCAAACATATTTCCAAAATTTATACATATACGGTACTTTCTACAAATACCTAGAGTATGTAAAATTTCATGTTCTTCATCTTTAATCGAAACGGAAAACAGATAGCACTTTGTACATGTGCAATTGCATGCAGATCATGAATCTATCATTATCTGATATTGAAAGTGTTGAAAACTATAACCTATACACCTAAAGTCCGCACCTTTTGTCATAGAATCGTAACAAAGTCGATAGGTTTGCTAAGCTTTCGTATACGGCAGTTTGGTAACATATAGAACGAAATAGGTTAGCTATTTCATCACATGAATCGAATCAAACCCTTAAATAGGTTAGGGTTAGGGTTTTCTTACCTAGAAAAGATGCCAGAATCGCCGAAAAAATAATGAGAACGGTGCGGTTGAGCATGGTTAGCAGCAGGGAAGAGTGGCAAGGAGATTCTCCCACTGCTCCCACACTTTTTCTCTCTTTTCTCTCTTCTCTCTCTAGGGTTCCTCTCAAATTCGTATGGCTGTGAGAGAAGGGTTTCTAAGGTCCTTATATAGCCTAAAAACTAACCGAAATAGACTCCAGGTCAAAGTATACTTAGCTTATAACCAAAGCGGACCTGTTCCAGCTCAACGGAGGACTTCTGGCGGGCCTCCTTGAGCCAAAGGTCAGACTTAAGCTCACCAACATTAGATCTACGTTTAGTTAAGTTTTTGTTTCAGTCGGAATTCCAGATCACGCGTGGCGGACCAGTTTCAGATCAACGGTCAGCGGATCTCGATCGGAGATTCCGATTACATGGATATGTGTATGAAATTTCTCCTGATCTGAGGGTGTAATTTGGTCTGATTCTGATGGTCTGGTTGCCTAATACTGATCCGCAAGCGAGAGGTGCCAGATTACTATTTGAGATATTTATTTTTAAAGAAAATCAAGTGTTTTCACACTCCTCGCTCCGGACTCAAGCGAATTACACTGGGACACTATCTGGATTTGATTTCTGAGATGGTTGTCAAGCCCAGCAAGGCGGTCCTAATTCCTTAACTTCGTGTTAATCGGACTTTCGACATGCGGTCCAGATCTGATACGGAGTTTCCATGTGCTCCCGAGAGCAGTCGGGTAATGAGATTGATCCTAGATTTTAGGGTAACCTAGCGTTAATGATTCTACAAGTTTTGGGTCTTGCAGATCGTATTTAAAGTGATTGGTGCTAATTTCACAGGTATTCTAGTTTAACACTGGCTAATTCTCACCTAATTTCTAAAGGATTTAGTCCTGGGTAATTTCTATCTGAGGTGGTACCTGGGCCTTTGTAGTTTGTATATAAAGTGATCCAAGTTATACTACTTAGTTAGTTTAAGATAGTGTCTAGGGTGAAAGTACTTATAAAAATTTAAAGAACAAGGTGGTGAAGGGTGGGATTTGTGAAAGAAATGGGTTCACAAGCGATTTTAGCCTTTGGGACTGGTTTTGACAAGTTAATAAGGTGTTAGGATCGACCCATTGACTAAGGACGACTAATCCCAGGTTGACAAAAAATCTGGGATGTTACAACATGCTAGAGTCAAGTGGGCCGCACCATATCTGTGAAATGATGGGCCACACCTGAGCCTAAAGCTCAGTGGGCCACGCCATATCAATAGGTGGGCCTCACGCTCAAGTGGGTGGGCCAACTCAGTTGAGCACGGACCCATTGGGCCATGATTAGTCAGGCCAGGGACGGCCTAACTCAGCTCCATTTGGGCTTACATTTGGACCCAGTAACTGGGTAGAACCAGGCCTAGTTCGGCCCTTAGGAAAGGAAAACTTTGGGCCCCGATTCGAGCACTTTGGGGCAAAGGTCTATTGGGCTTGGTCACCCTAGTGCAGGCCCAAATAGCCCTATGTATGGGACCCTCCAAACTCACACAACTCCAATACTTTAATCTTAAGAATATCTGGCTCTAACCGTAAGAGATCATTGCGTGAATTGGACCACAAAGTGTGCATGGGAACGTGAACCAAGAGCGGTTAGGCAACTCTTCAAGGTGATGGCTTTTCCCCTTGGGCTTTCCACCTCTAAGTTAGTTCAAACATAGTTTCCATCTAAGATCATAATTTCTAGTTTAAAGTCCTGTTTAATTGCGTTAAGATTCACGGTCCTATCCTGATTTATACGTTCACATGAAATGAGGATTACAGGATAATTTCACATACTAGTTCATTAATATTAACTATATGCAATAAATCATTAAATTCCATGTTTTAATATTTCATTACTTGATAGTTTATACTTCAACTTCATGATGCTACCAACCTTGCCACCATTATGTAATGCACCTTTACATGCTAGTAGGTTGTTGTGAATCGCTATAAACACTTAAACTCACAGAATTTCACGTGGAGAATTCCACTGTTGCATGTGAGCCACGCTTGGGATGCAACTAGACAGAATATGTGGATAATGGGACCCTCGACATCACTTATGGAGGGATCCCATTAAACATTCCAAGGTGAAAAAGCCTCATGGGCCAGGGATGGTGACACTATGCCCGAGCTGTCGGCCTAAGCTGGATGACGAGCCCCCCATAGTGACCATTGAGTTGCACAAAGACGGCTGATTGTAATTAGAATAATAATGGTTGGCTAATCATGCATTCATAGCATAATGGCGATGACAGGTGGGTAATTCTAGATGTTGTAGCACGTGCCCCTTCATTTAGGGTATCGTTTCGCTAGCTCTCAGACCACCGACTATCGACCCTTAGTCACTATGTTGTGCGAGCTATGCTACGCCAATGACCTACGTACGAGATATGTACGATGACTTAGCACCATGTCGTACGAGATATGCTACACTGGTGACCGGTCTTATGCATGGGTGACGAGCCCAAGTCCAATTAGATGAGCATCCCCAGGTTGAAGTGCATCCATCCATCCATGCATTATAATAAGATCGCATCCTATTTGTTTTGTATGTATCATTGCTTTTTCTTTACACTGTGTTTGCTAAGGCGGCGGTGTGTAATCTTGAGAAGAATTCACACTGAGCTGGTCACTCATTCATCGAATATCCAACCGTACAGAGTATGCAGGTGTAGATGAAGAGGATGGTAATACTGGCCTTGAAGGCGCGACAGTAGACCCCGAGGAAGGATATTATGACGACGAGCGGCAACTGGAGGCGGCTGAATATTTCAGACTCAACCAGTAGATATAGTATTTCTTTTACAGTTGTTGGTACTTGAAAAACTTATAAATTTTGTAGTATGGCCCCCAGCTGAGTGGACCAAATATTCAAATCTTATGATATCATCCATGCTTATTTATGCTATCGTACTCTGATTTTGATACTTCCGCCAGTTCTCTGATTTATTACTCTCGAGTTTTCGGAATGAGTCTCGTACTCGGGTTCTGAAAACCGGGGTGTTACAGCTAATGATGGGTTTTGGGATAGAATCCAATTTTGTTGTATAGTGTTTGTCTTATATGTGATATCTTCTTATTTTGTCATGTAGCAATTGTCCTATTTTGTTGGTAATTTTCATGTTCTAAAAGTGGGCTTTAGGCCCACATGGGCTCAAGTCCAATGGGCCTAGCATAATAAAGGTTGTTTGTGTTACTGGATAAATAATTTGGGCCTTACATTCGATGGGTCATATCTCACTAATGGAGCGTCGGATTGATGCGTGGTTTTCACCATTACGATATGAACGACGACGCGGTCCACATGATAGAGGTATCAAGATCATCCGGAACAAATCACTTGGGTGAGTTTTTTAGGTGCACTAAGGTGCAATGTATGGTCTATCAAGGATGCGAGTTGGGACACGTGTGCATACGAGAGATGTTGCAAAAGACTGGGATCCCACACACTCACTATAGCTGGTGAACCAACTCTTATGTGGGGTCATGTGATATAAAGCCCCTGTATCCAAAATCCATTTACCATCGAAGTAACTAGATTTTGATGGGGTCAGCCTGTCACAACCACTCGCTTCCTCACTGGATTCCACATCATTGGCCTCTTTGAAAAGATTCTCTGATTTCTCCTTCCTAGACTTAGGATTCTGACAATCCTTCTTCATGTGCCCTCATATGCCACAATTCCAGTACTTCAGTTTGCCTTTGCCTTTACTTTTGCCTTGTATTTGAATCTCGATCGTGAAGATCCATTATCTCACTCAGAATTTCTCCCCATTGTAACGAATGCATCAATGGAAGCACAAAAGTCACCACTTTTCTTTCTCATTGCCTTCGAATGAAGTGTTGAGATAATGGTCTCAACGTTAATGGTTATCCTACAGGTGCACAAAAGAGTCTTTAAATGACTTATATGATTATGTAAGAGAATTCAACATAATGCATGCCTGATCTTCATCCTTCATCGTCTCATCCACATTTAGTAATTTACAAATGAGCTTATTGCAGTTATTGATGTGGGCCTCAATGTCAACCCCCTTAGTCATCTTCAGTTTGAACAATTGTAGTTTCAGATACAAACAGTTTTCAAGAGATTTCTTCACATAGGTGTTCTCTAACTTCACCCATGTATTCGTTGTAGTCTTCTCTCTCATAACATTGTCGAGGACCTCATCCGTTAGACATAATTAGATTGAAATATTATCCTTTTAATCTAACTCATTCCATTCTTCATCTTTTATAATTTCTGGTCGCTTTTTAAGAAGTGCATTTTTCAATCCTTGTTGAACTAAGATACCCTTCATCTTCACCTTATATAGTTTGAAATTGTTTTTTTTTCGGAATAGTTCTCTACATCAAACTCCATGTTAGATGCCATATATACATTGCTTTCATATTCGATTTGCTTCCCAACATTAGCTTTGATACCACTTGTTGGGACTTGAAGAAGCGCACAGAGTGGAATCAAGCAAGGTAATCGCAATCATACAAACAAATCCAACAGACAACAATATGAATTTACGTAGAAAAACACTTGTGGGAAAAAACTACTGTACAAAGCGAGAATGCACTATGAAAAACCAAGTTATAAGAGATGGAATCTTATTGATCAAAGCCTCAAGAGAAATCCTCAAGCTTTTCCTCTCTCCAAAATTTTCTCTAACAGTTTAGCACAACTTGCATTAACCCTAACCCTGTTTATACCCTCTTATTTATGAAAAAAAAATGGAAATAGAAATAATTTGTGCAAAAATGCACAAACTGCGCAACATGTTGACCTGATGAGTCAACCAGTAGAAATCCTTCGACCGGTCGGCTCGACCTGTTGACTAACATTTTTAACTTTTTGAAAACATAAAAAATTGTCCAGAGAATTTTACTAAAAAATTGATTTAATTTGATACCCTTTGATCGGTCGACAATACTATCAATCGATCAAAAGCCCCTGTTTCACCAAAGATTTGAAGCATTCGATTTTCAACACACATCATGGTGGAGTCCACGGAGCAAGCCACCTCACCACTAGCAGTGTCATAGGCAATCTGCCTCCCTAGATGGGTTAACTCAATTAAATGACTAATTGAGTCTTCAATTATTGCAAATATTTAATAATTAAAATAAAATAAACCATATCAACAATAAAAGCAACAACTTATACTGTCTTGGGTAGAAAGACCCCGTGACTTAATTAAAGGCCCAACGAGTTGATTAACTGAACAAGCCGATTGGGTGAATCTTGTCGAGTTGGGACCAGTTTCAAACTGAGTGAGCTTAAAATCTAGTCAAGTTGAGCAGACTCGGCCGAATTAAGGGTTAACTGACTGAGATTTGGAACTGTTCCAAATTGGGTACCCTTGTGTGGATGGAGTATGATCCATAAATGACATCAAAAGTACTATTCTAATTAATTAACAGGTCTGATTGCACATATTGGATTTCGTTGGCTGACCTTGATTCCTTATTTACAGATGTAATTATTATCAGGGAAATTGCCTGTACTGACCTCGAAGTAAGGGCAAATTACCTAGAAAGCAACAACATTCCATATATCCTAAGAGTGGCCTTTTGACATGCTTTCGAAAATTACTTGGACCAAAATGCCCTTGTCCTTGTTTCAGTAGTTGTACGGTTTTTCAGAGAATAAGAAGTTATGATCGTATTTAATGCCAAGAAAGTGATGTGTACGTCTCATTTCCTGTTCCCAGATTGCATCATGTTATATGGGTCGTGGTTCTCATTTCCTACTCCCAGATTGCAAAACAACCACAACCCATACATACACATAAGATCCTTACTGTCCATTAAAGTTAGAAAAGTAACGCGCCCTTCCGTACCAAAGCTAGCGTGGTGTTTTTCGAATATGAGTTGTCATGTTATATGGAAAGCATGAATTATGGATGACATTGATGGGTGACATGAATTATGGACGGTAAAAGGGATGGGCGACATGAATTATGGATGACATAATCCATGGGTCGTGGTTGTCGTGTTATATGGGTCGTAGTGTCACGGATCGTAGTTCTCATGTGATACGGGTCGTGGTTGTCATGTTTTATGGGTCATGGTATCATGGATCGTAGTTCTCATGTGATATGGGTCGTAGTTATCATGTGATATGGGTTGTGGTTGTTATGTTATATAAGTCATGGTTGTGATTATGGATGGCATGAATTATGGACGACGAAAAGGATGGGCAGCATGAATTATGGACGGCATAATCCATGGGTCGTGGTTATCATGTTATATGAGTCGTAGTTGTTATGTTATATGGGTCGTGGTGTCATGGATCGTAGTTCTCATGTGATATGAGTTGTGGTTGTCATGTTATATGGGTCATAGTTGTTATGTTATATGAGTCGTGGTGTCATGGATCGTAGTTCTCATGTGATATGCGTCATGGTTGTAATGAGTCGTAGTTTTCATGGGTCGTGGTTGTTATGTTATATAGGTCGTGGTCGTTATGTTGTATGGATTGTGGTTGTGATTATAGATGTGTTATGGTTGTCATGTTAAATGGGTCATGGTTATCATGATATATGAGTCGTGGTTCTTATTTTAGAGCCAAAGCCTATAAAATAAAGACAACTATGACCCATGTAACATGACAACCATGACCCGTATATCACGACAACCACGACCGGTATAAGTGATTTCACACTTTTCCCTATATCACATTATATTTAAATGTAATTTAAGATACATGGAATGGAATGGATCTCATATAAATAGTATTATGATATACGTGTTATTTGGAACAGTCAAACACATCAATGCTATAGAGAGAGAGGTTGATTGACCGTGCACACAGATATCCACCATTAAAATCCTCCTAAGGCCCACTGTACTGTTTATTTAACATCCAATTGGTTGATTAGGCTGTACGGACACAGATGAAGGGTAGAAACAAGGATCAGCTTGATCGAGAACTTTTATGGCCCCAAAAAGTTTTTACTGGTCAACTACACTAATTCAACACTATTCCTTTAAATGTGGTCGACTTGAGATTACTATATACTAAATTTTAGATTCACACCATAGAATGACTTGCAAAAATATATGGACGGCATGGATGCATCATATGCATGGTGGTGGGGCCTACACAGATGGTAATCCGAGCACCAGCCAATGACTGGTGTGAGGGGAGTAGGTAATCCGTAACTTTCTCAGATTTTATAAAAGAAGGTAACATCTTATTCATTGCCGACTGTACGAATTCTGAAAGACAGACGGGCATTTTCGTAAGAAAACATGCGTACCGTCAGTTTTTTTTACCAATCAAAACGTCTTTTCCAAATATGGAAACAGAAGATTATCTTACGAATCTCCATTTTTAAATAAATCAATAAAAAAAGAAAAAAGAAAAAAAAATGGAATAGGTATAGGCGAGAATTGCAATTTGCAACCATACGTCCACGCGCCAAACACCAGCGCCCGACACGTGGCAACATGGGCCACTTGTACTGAATCCGGGACGTTCATTAGATGTACACTCGATGAACAAGTTGTATACTTAAATTGAGGGTCACGCCACACATCCAGCTTTGGAGTTTCCTGTTGGATACATCTTCTTTCTAACCGTCCGTTTATCATGACTGGTGGACCGGCTAAGGAACACTCAGTTACGGGCCCATCTGGTGAACGGACGGGATCTCATGCATGTGTTCCTAGAGAGCACGTGTGGCACGCTTGTGTTTGGCAGGAGATGGGCAGCTGTCGACAGTATTCCCCTAAAGAGGATATATATGATTAGAAAAGACGAGGAGAGAGGAGAGAGATGTCTCTACAACCACACAAAGTTTAGGTTGTATCATTTATAATATAATTATTAAAACCAGTCTCTTCAACACATGATACACGTTGACACAAAAGGAAGACAAAAAAACAAAAGGTAGCATTAGGTGATATTTCGTTCCCATTCTTAGATGGTGGTGGCTCGTACATCTAACACGTGGTTAAATATACACGAACGTGGACCGTCCAGATCGTGGGATCACCGTGGATGGAATAGATCCCAAAGGATTACACTGATTGACCGGATCTCATCCATCCAAAAGATTGAATAGTCAAAACTCAATGGAGGAAACAGATGGTTAAGATAGTTTTCTGGCCTATGATTTGGATCATCCTGATTGCTGTAATCATATGCCACGTGCGTGCACCAACCTGGAAAGTGGTGATCGACACGAACCTATGTCTGATACCCAAAAAGGAATGGAAGCAAACAAGAAGCAAACAAGCTGTCAACTCTCCTCGGACGAACGGCTGCGATAAAAGGTATAACCAAAGACTTATCCGACGGCAAAGGTGAATTGTAAGGTAGGGCCCGCTAGATAAGGCAACCGACAGTTTCTCAGACGACGGGTCGAATCGTTTGTTGTACGCTAGTGTGGCAGTTCACCATCATTTAAAAAGGGTGATAACTCCGTTCACCGTACGCAAGGAAAACATGGACTGCAATCTGGACAGTCCAAATAGTGGGGCATAGCTCAAACACATCCATCTTTGACCTTAACATTCTTACCCGTCCATATAGTAAGCGAATGGTTGAGATGGACTAATCAGCCTAGTTTCGAGGATGTCATTCATCTACCATGGCCCCATGACTTGGACGGCCAAGATTGTGTACATACATGCGGAATGGTGGTGGACAATCTGAGAGTATGGACAGATTGGCCGAGTAAAGAGGGGATGAATAGAAGACGTCACTCCATCAATCAATCGAAAGATAAATAAATATATAAAATAAAAATCTTCGCTTTTAAAGACAATGGGAAATTCGTGGACCACACAAAAAGGATGGAGGGTGTGGGGCGGACCAGCCGGCCGCCACAATCATGCGATCCTCGACCAAACGAGATCTTCGCGGATCTCCAATACAATAAAATTCTCAGGCGAGTAGCGCGAAGCGATTGTCCATAACACGAAGCGGAGTTTGGGTAATCCCACACACATTTCCTCAGTGTTCTCACGCGAACACCTGCGAAAGCTCTGATTTTCCTCCTTTTAATGGGAAGCATGTCTAGATTGTCTCACTCAAAAATAAGGCCATTTCATATGTCTGGTGGACCACGACGTGCAAAAGAAATGGACGGCCAAATTTGCTGCAAACTTCTGGTCTACACGCGAGTAGAGTGGCAAAACGGCCTCCTTTAAAAGAGTAATTAACACTTCCGTTTTCTCTCGTATTTGGCTTTTTTATTATTTTTATTATTATTATTATATTTTTTTTACAGACGCACACACCACCACCACACTCACGCCATAGTGGAATTCCACCGTACATGGGTACTCGAACCCTCAACCAGGGGTTAGGTGTTGAAACTCCTACGGGCCTGTTCGGGCGGTGGGATTAGAGGGGATTACGTGCGATGAGATTTATCTCGTCCTATGCCAATTCCACTCCATGCATGGGCAGAATGTAAAATCTTGGAATTACATTAAATGGAATTGTATTGGTCCCATGCCAATTTTACTCAATGTTAGCAAGTTGTATAGGTCTCACCAGGATGTGTAGGCTATATCCACACCGTCCACCTATTTATCGAGATTATTTTAGAGTATGGCCCAAAAAATTAGGTAAATCTAAAGCTCAAGTGGACCCCACCATAGAAAGCAATGAGGATTAAATACTTACCGTTGAAAACTTTTTTGGGGCCACATAAGTTTTGGATCTACCTCATTTTTAGGCCCATGCCATAAAAGGAGGTTACAAAACAAATGAACGGTTTAGATATAACACACGTGTGTTATTCTCAATAATTTTAAATGATGGTGAGTATATCGATTCAATGTACCACCGTGTTATCAACTAAGCACGGCATTAATATCATCGCATGACAACAGGGCACAATTTTGTTTTTTTGAATCTCATCCCACCTAATTCCTTCTAATCCTACCGCCCAAACAGGCAGTATACCACCAGAGTAAGAGTAAGGACCCCTCTCGAATTGGGCTTATCTTTAGCCCAATTGCATCTACGGCGTGTGATGACCAGAAGCGGATTGCGTACTGACCCTGCCATCACCAACGTCGGTACTGGTTGATGCTCTGTGGGCTCCTCCATGATGTATGCGCCATCTATTTTTCAGCTAATTTTAGGGAGCGAGCATAAAAAAAGGCAGATCCAAACCTCAGGTTGACCCACCACAGGAAACAGTGGTGATTGAATGTGCAGCATTTAAAATATCTTAAGGCAAAACTGTAATGTTTATTTGTCATCCAAACCGTTGATTAGATGACAGAGACAAGATAGGGAAAATAAAATTATCGGCTTCATACAAAACTTTTTTTCCACTGATATATTTTCAATGGTGAGTGCTCAACCACCACTGTTTCCTGTGGCCTGGCTAGCTGAGTTTCAGTCTTCAATCTGCCCCATTTTCTGTACATTTCTTAAAATGAGATGTAAAAATGTAAAGACAGCGTAGATAAAACATGTGCATAACGGTGGCCAATGGAGCTTTTACAGCACCGACCATGGAAACGGATTGGCTACTGACTCTGCCATTTGCCAATGGCTAGCGGTCAGTGATCTATGGCCCTACATGATGTATGTGTTTCATCCCTGCCGTCCACTTATTCTTTCATATCATTTTATGATATTAGCCTAAAAATGAGGTTGATCCAAATATCAAGTAGACCGCACGATATTGATTGAATGCCCACCATTAAAAACTTATTAGGAGCCATGGAAGTTTTGAATCAAGCTGAAACATATATATTTTTTTCCTTCATCCAAGTTTGTATGACCTAATCACAATTTAGATGTCAAAAATAACCATTACAATGGGCCTTAGGAGGTTTTTAACGGTGGACATTCAATCACTGCTTTTTTCCCATGGTGTGGTCCACCTGAAATTTATATCTATCTCATTTTTTATGATCAAGCCTTAAAATTATCTTCCAAAATGGATGAACAGCGTGAATAAGACACATAAATAATGTGCATCCACGTAGCACCGACCACTATTCACCTGGCAGCTGGCAGCTTCACTATCCAAACCGCGTCCCTACACCGACCGCCCGTACTGTAGGGGTCGCTGCCGAATCCGAGTCCGCGATGACGGCCCTTCACACCCCGCAGCCATCAGACCCTGCAGGAGCATCGAAAGGGACTCTGTTTGGCTGGTGGCCCCAGTAATACCCAACCAGTTAGTGTCAAAGCTGTGGGTCCTACCATGATATATGTCTTTTATCGGCGCCGTCCACCCATTTTGCCAACTCATTTTAAGACATGAGACAAAAAATGATGCAGATCCAAAACTTAAGTGGACCACACCGTAGAAAACAATGGAGACACTCACATCCATAGCTGAAACCTTCCTAAGGTTCTAATCTCTTCAGAAAGCCACACAGACCTAAAAGAAGGGAAAACTTCTGTGGTGCCAAAGAAATTTTCAAAGGTAAGAGTTCAATAGCCATTGTTTCCTTAACTCGTGGTTCACTTAAGCTTTGAATCTGCCTCATTTTTTGGTTCATGCCCTAAAATGGGCTGAAAAAAATGGATGGACGCCATGGAACAGAAAAATAGATCCAACATAGCTTTGACACTAGCTAGCTGGGGTTTGTTGGGTCACCGGCCAAACCGCGTCCCATAGAAAGACCCATACGAAATAAACAAGGGCTATAAAAATCCGGACCAATGGTAAAGATGATCATCTTTAAAGTAGAAAGTTGTTGCATTTGAGAATCCTTGATTTGCATTGAATATCAAGAGCCCAACGGTACTGCCCGTATTGGATTAGATTCCATTGGCAGATTTGTTGGGGGCTTGCACAAAACCTTAGGATCTAGCATCCTGAAACAAACCAGAATTATGGATAATAAAACAATGAAATAAATCAAAGCATAAACCACACACCACACAAGAGATTTTTACTTGGAAAACCCTCAAAGAGGTAAAAACACGGGACCTCGTCCAGATCAATAATCCACTATGAAGTAGAACGTTATAACCTTCTTCACTCACGTAGGAGTGGATAAACAATAAGAGAAACAAGGAAAATGGAGAGATCTCACCAATTACGAGGACATAGAAGCGTTGAGATATAGATTGCGTAGTAGATAACCTCCACGAGCATAATCTCCCTTCTATAGGCTTCCTCTCTCTTTCTTCTCTCTCTCACCTTTGATAGCCCTAATCCCTTTAGCAAATCCCTTGTAAAGCTTTAGGAAAACCTCTTGTCATACCTAGAAAGCCCTAGGTACCGCCTATTTAAAGTTTTATGAAACTTCTTTCCGCATTCCAGTTGCGAAAGGACTTGCGACATGAAATCCACGCAAAATCGCGAAACGAATCTGCATAACTACGACTGGTTATGACGAACCTACGACCGGTCGAGCGCCACCACGACCGGTCGAGTACATCCTTTGATCGGTCGAGCACCCCGGAAACAAATAACCCAAAGTCACTGGAGTTTGAGTCGTGTCAGGGCTCGTCTTCCACGACTGGTCGTGCACAACCTTCGATCGGTCGAGTAGGGCTCACGACCGGTCAACGACTGGTCAAAAAAATCCATCAAATCTTTTCCTTTTTGACCCAGGAGGGATCCACCTTCTTTAAGCCAGCCAGGTTTCTATAAACCTCAAACTCGCCCTTGAGCAAAGCCTTAGTCATCATGTCTGACCCATTATCGTCCGTGTGGACGTTCTCAAGCTGTAACACCTTCTGTTTCAAAGTATCCATGATCCAGTGATACCGAATCTCTATGTACTTTGACTTGGAATGCTAACTTAGATTCTTGCTTAAGTGTATAACACTTTGACTATCGCAATAGACCACGTGCTCCTCCTCCTTCAAGCTAAGTTCCTGTAGGAACCTCTTCATCCAAAGCATATCTTTACATGCCTTTGTGACTGCAATATACTCGGCCTCTATCATCGACAATGCTACGACCTTCTGTAGCTTGCTCTGCCAGGAGACTGCTCCCCCTGCAAACATGAACATGAACCCCGATGTAGACTTCCTGGAGTCTGTGCCACCTACCATATCTGCATCTGTGTAGCCCTCTAACACAGGTTTACCGTCACCATAGCATAGGCTCAACCTGAATGAGCCTCTTAGATACTGTAGTATCCATTTCACCGCTGTCCAATGCTCTTTGCCAGGATTGATAAGATACCGGCTGACAACACCAACCGCATATGCTATGTCTGGGCGTGTACACACTATAACATACATCAAACTTCCTACAGCTGACACGTAGGGTATCTTTTGTATCTCTTCCACCTCTGCCTTCGTCTTGGGACACTGCCTGTCGCTCAATCTAAAGGTCCATCCAGTGGAGTACTGACCGGCTTCACTGCATTCATATTGAACCGCTCTAGAATTTTCTCAATATACCGCTCTTGTGATAGCCAAAGCTTCCTGCTGCTTCTGTCAAGGGTTATCTCCATTCCTAGGATCTGTCTAGCCGGACCCAAGTCTTTCATTGCAAAACACTTGCCCAACTCCTGTTTCAGCCTGTCGATCTTCTTGATGTCTTTTCCCATGATGAGCATGTCATCAACGTATAACAACAGAACTAAGAAATCACCATCTGAGAACTTGCGCATGAACACACAGTGGTCCGACTACATTCTGTCATACCTATGCTGTAATATGAACGAATCGAACTTCTTGTACCATTGTTGTGGAGCTTGTTTCAGCCCATACAAGCTCTTCCTCAGCCTATACACCATATGGTCCTTGCCCTTGACTTCAAACCCCTCTGGTTGATGCATGTAGATCTCTTTTTCCAAGTCACCATGGAGAAAGATAGTTTTAACATCTAACTGCTCTATCTCCAGATCCATGCTAGCCGCCAACCCAAGCAACACCCGTATGGATGTCATCTTCACCACTGGTGAGAATATCTCTTCAAAGTCTATGCCTTTCCTCTGACCAAACCCTTTCACCACAAGTCTGGCCTTGAACCTCGTCTGTGAATTCTTCTGCTCAATCTTCTTTCTGAACACCCGCTTGTTGCTCAAAGCTTTCTTGCCCTTAGGCAATTTCACCATATCATAAGTGTGGTTCTTATGCAAGGATTTCATCTCCTCTTGCATAGCTTTCAACCACTCCCCCTTATGCTCGTATATTAGGGCCTTAGAATAATCTTCTGGCTCTCCCCCATCAGTCAGCATAATGTACTCATGCGGCGAGTACCTCTTGGACGGTTGTCTGTCCCTAGATGATCTCTTCACCTGTGTCTCAACCGGTGGATCAAGTGGGGGCTGCTCCCCTGGTCCATCTTTTAAAGGAATTCCCTCGTCCTCTGCACCTTGCTGTACTCCCTCGTCATCAGGCACCACGGGAGGAATAACCGGATCCATATCCTCTAACTCACCTGAACTAGGCTGGTTCTTCTCTGGCTTACCAATGTCTCCTATACACTGATCTTCAAAGAAAATCACAGCTCTGCTCCTGATAAGCTTCTTCTCCGTCGAATCCCACAATCTGTAACCGAACTTTTCATCACCGTACCCTAAGAACACACACACTGCTTGATCTTCATATCGAGCTTGGACCTCTCGTCCTTTAGTACGTAAACGGATGCCTTGCATCCAAATACCCTGAGATGACTATACGATAGATCATGTCCAGTCCACACCTTCTCAGGCACTTCTCCATTCAACGGGGCTGATGAAGACCTGTTTATCAAATACAGCGTCGTGTGCATTGCTTCTCCCCATAATGTCTTGGGCAATTTCGCATGGGATAACATGCATCTGATTCTCTCAACAATGGTGCGATTCATTCGCTCAGCTACACCATTATGCTGAGGGGTCTTGGGAACCGTCAGTTCATACCGTATACCTGGGGACTTACAGTACTCATGAAAGTTGCCAATGTATTCACCACCATTGTCAGTGCGGATGTACTTCAATGATCTACCTGTCTCTCTCTCTCTCTCTCGACCATAGCATGAAACAATTTAAACACACCAAAGACCTCGTCCTTAGATTTCAAAGCATAAACCCAAACCCTCCTAGATGCATCATCTATAAAAGTAATAAAATACAATGCCCCACCCAAGATTTTTGTCCTCATAGGACCACAAACATCAGAAAAAACCAAATCTAATGCATGGACTTTATTAACATGAGAAGCAGATTTAATAAATGAAAGTCTGTGCTGTTTTCCTGATAAGCAATTAAGATAGGTTTTGAGAGGTGTCCCTGTCACGTCTGGAAGGAGCCGCTTTTGTGCTAGTACCTGAAGCCATTTTTCACTCATGTGGCCTAGACACCCGTGTCACATGCCAATAGCTGAATCTTCCACCGCATTCAACCCACCCTTGCACATACTGACACTTGCCTTGTAAAGGGTGCAACACTTCTTTCCTCTGGCCACAATCAAAGAACCCTTGATGAGCTTCCATCACCCACCAGCAAATCAGCTTTCATAGCCATCATCATCCAACCTTCCCATCGACATCAAGTTGAGGCGAAGGTCTGGGATATGCCTCACATCCCTGAGAACCAATGTGCAGCCCACATTGGTCTTTACACAAATATCACCGACTCCCATGATTTTTGATACGCCAGAATTTCCCATCTTCACGTTCCTATAGTCACCTGACTTGTAGCTTGTGAAGAATTCCCTGCGTAGAGTCGCATGAAAAGAAGCTCCGGAGTCTATCACCCAGTCGGTGTCCTGATTCGCAGTGGAATTTAATTCATCTTCCTTCCCTTTTCCTTTCTTATCGTTCTTCTTACCACGACATTCATGCTTGTAGTGGCCCTTCTTGCCACAATTCCAACAATCAACATCCTTTCTGTTACTCGACTTGCCTCTTGATTTATCTCGGACCTTCCCACCCTTCCTGTTCTTTCCTCTCCCCCGTTCTTGTGTCACAAGAGCCTCTTGCTGAGTAGACCCCTGTGACTTCCTCCTTGTCTCTTCATTGAAGAGACAACTAGTTACCTGTTCCATATATATCTTTCCATCTGGCGCAGAGTTACTTAGAGACACCACCAATGTCTCCCAACTGTCAGGCAATGAACTAAGCAAAAGTAAAGCCTACAATTCATCATCCATGTCCATCTTTATAGAGGAGAGTTGGTTCACTATATTGCTGACCTCATTCATGTGCTTGGCCACAGAACCACGATCCTTGAACTTGAGATTCACAAGTCGCTTTATCAGAAAATTTTTATTACTAGCTGTCTTCCTCTCATACAGCCCTTGTAATTTCAGGCATAGGCTAGCGGCTGAGGTTTCCGTAGACACATGGTGGAACACTGAATCATCCAACCATTGTCTAACAAACCCCACCGCCTTTCGGTCCATCTTCTTCCAATCATCATCAGACATATCCTTGGATTTTGCTGATATGCCTAAAATTAGAGAATATAGGTCCTTGCAATAAAGCAAGTTCTCCATCTTAACCTTCCATATGGTCCAGTTAGAACCATTGAGGCTGATCATCCTTGATGAGCCACCTTCCATAATTCAAAACCGATCCTACCCGTTCAATGAACTCAGATCTGATACCACTTTGTTGAGGGCCTTGCACAAAACCTAGGATCTAGCCTCCTAAAACAAACTAGAATTATGGATAATAAAGCAATGAAATAAATCAAAGCATAAACCACACACCACACAAGAGATTTTTACGTGGAAAACCCTCAAAGAGGTAAAAACCTAGGGACCTCGTCCAGATCAACAATCCACTATGAAGTAGAACATTACAACCTTCTTCACTCACGCAGGAGTGGATAAACAATAAGAGAAACAAAGAAAACGGAGAGATCTTACTGATTACGAGGACATAGAAGCGCTGAGATATAGATTGCGCAGTAGATAACCTCCACGAGCATAATCTCCCTTCTATAGGCTTCCTCTCTCTCTTTTCTTCTTTCTCTCACCTTTGATAGCCCTAAACCCTTTAGGAAATCCCTTGTAAAGCTTTAGAAAACCCTCTTGTCATACCTAGAAATCCATAGGTACCTCTTATTTAAAGTTTTAGGAAACTCCTTTTCGCATCCCAGTTGCAAAAGGACTTGCGACACGAAATTCGCGCAAAATCATGGAACGAATCTACGTAACTACGACCGGTCGAGCACCACCCACGATCGGTCGAGTACATCCTTCGACTGGTCGAGCACCCCGGAAACAAATAACCCAAAATCATTGGAGTTTGAGTCGTGTCAGGGCTCGTCTTCACGACTGATCGTGCACAGCCTTCGACCGGTCGAGCAGGGCTCACGACCTGTCGACGACGGGTCAAAAAAACCCATCAAGATTATCAACTCAACCTGATGACAACATATGTTGCCACACAAGTGCATTGTATAGGCATGTGTGCATGCCTGCGCTTGGATGAACGTGGCTCCTAAACACCTGTGTAACTAGCGTAACTCTACAAATGGATGCCTGTTCCTTTACTGAATGTGGGATCCATTCTATCTTAATTATGGAATGCAAATTTTAATATTGTATTGCTGTCGGTAGAAAAATTGGGGTTGGAAGTAATCTACATATGTAGATAGAGGGAGGGGGTTATTAACAAATACCTGACAGCAACAAATCTTTTTGATGGACAAAAATGCCTCTAGTCCTTGTTCTTCTTCTTTTCTTTCTTATTTTTATGAAAAACAAATAAAAAATTAATCATAAAAAACCTTCCACATCTTCTTCTTCTTCTTCTTCTTTAGACAACAACAAATCTTTTTCACAGACAAAAATGCCCTTATTTTTCATTATTTCTTCTTCCTTTTTTTTCTTCCTTGTTTTAATAGAAAAAATGAAAAAGAAAAATGAATTAGAAAAAACCTTTAATATCTTATTCTTCTTTATTTATTTATTTTTTCTTTTTTATGAAGAAAACAAAAATCAGAAAAAATACACCTTTAATGTCTTTTTCTTCTTCTTTAGAAAATAAAAAGGGATGAAAATAAAAATATCAAACAAATAAAACAACTTACTTTTTTTTTTTTTTTTTTTTTAAATTTTTCTTCTTTTTCTGGTGAAGTGATGAGACCCACGAAGTGTGACCCGTGAAGTGAGACCCGCAAAGTGAGACCCTGTCCTTACAAGTGCAACTGCGAACCGAGACCCTGTCCTTACAAAGGCTATTACAAATTGCGAACAAAGACCCGTGAACTAGACCCTATCATGACAAGGGCAACTGCGAACTGTGAAATGAGACCCACGAACTGAGACCTTTATGTATTGTTAGGGTCTAAGTTCTTTGTTGAGTGTTAGGGTCTCAGTTCTTAGTTGAATGATAGGATTTCAATTCTCTATTGGTGTTAGGGTCTCTGTTCTTTGTAGATGTTAGCGTCTTAGGTCTCACTTGGTGGTATCCTAATTGCAAGTCTATTTTTGAGAAATAATGAGCTTCTTTCCATAGATACTCCACTTGGGATAAGATAATTGATCTGCGTGCACCCAAACCTTAAAATCTAGCCCAAACTAGATCACCTTTTAAAGCCCAGTTCAAAACCCATTTTAGGCCCAAATCGAAGCCCACTTATTCTTTAGACCCTAATAACCCAAGGATGAAAAGCCTATATGGGTACTTATGTCTCACTGGAGCTCCTAGTGAAATTTGGGTCCCATCCACATATCGGGCAACGGATCATGAGATGATTATCGTGAGATTCAAGATATGATAATGTGGAAGAGAACGAATTCTAACTCCCCACCTTGATTGTATCGGTTGGGTTGTAATGACCACTCTACCCCTTATTTTCACAAAAATTACATTCCTTATTATCCTTTCAACCAATGACAATATGCCATGGGGCACACCCATCCCCTTAGCCAATCACAACCCTCCTAGCCTTCTTTAGCCACAAAACTTCACAAAAATATCTAAAATACCATCCTCCACACCTATAAATGCCCCTTTCTTCTTCACTTACTAATCAAACACAAGGGCTAGAAACCCCAAGTGTAGGGCTGCGATGTAGTAATAACTCGGTAAGACCAAGGTCGATGCATAAGGAATTTGGTGAAAATATACTAAGAATTTAATCTAAGAAAAATGGTTGATATATGTTTTTAATCCAGCAGAATAAAAGAGTTGTGAAAATAATTTTAAAAAGAACTAAGGATCTAAGAATTCCCAATTAATAGACTTTAAATTCAATTCATCTTCTCAAGTTGATAAGTCAAATATAAATGAATTTCAATACATTTTAATTGGAAGATAAAACACTAATATTAATAAAAAAAACATCCAACATAGAGTAGAGTTAAGATAGGCTTGATCTCTTATGAATATCTAAGTAATCGTATCATACGAAATTGAAAGCATCCAATGTACCCGGAGGCGATATTAAATCAAACAGCTTTACAAATTGAGTCCTCCAATCTATGAATTCAATAACATCCAAGCACAATTCAAAATGAAAACTTAAATTTTCATTGTAGAATGAATTAAAATATTAAATATCCATTAAAAGGTTCATCCCTTAACAATAGCTAAGAAATTAGACAAGCATGACTAACATCTTAAACAAAACATAAAGAAAAACTAGAAAAATAAACTAGAACCGAAGGATTGAGAAGGAATGATAATTTTGAAAAAGTTCCACAACTCCTACGACTCTCTTCTCTATCCAAATTTGTACTTAGGAAGGCTTAAAACACCCTTTTAAATAGACAAAACTCACATCAACTTGAAACTGACTTCAAATCTACGCACTTATGTTACGCTTCAATCAGACCGAATATCACTTCAGTTGCACCAAATCTTACTTTGGTTACACCGAATTAGTCTCTTGGTTGCAGCTGAATTTTTTCAAATTTCTTCTGAAGTTTGTCTCTCTTATGTCACACCGAACTCTCCTTCGGTGGCATTGAACCCAGCTTTGGTCGGACCTTAGTGTTGAGCCAAATTATCTCTGAAAATCATAGTTTTTTGTTAGACTGTTCTATGCACATTCGGTCGGACTGAATCAACCTCAGGTGGGACTGAATAATTTATTATTTCTGTTATTGAATTGTGTAACCGATTGCCGAAGCTTAACAAAAGTGCATAAATTTGAAGTTAGTTCTAAGTCAGTATAATTTTTTTTTTTTTTTTTTTTTTTTATAATCTTTAAAGGGGTAAATTTGGTCTTTATAGACACGAATTAGGGTAGAAGAGATAGAGCAAGGAGTTGTGGAGCTTTTTTGAAGTTCTTCTCTAATCCTTTGGTTCTTCTTTGATTTTTATATTTTTCTTTTAAGTTTTAGTTCAATCACATATTTAATTGGATAATCTCTTAGTTAGGACTAAGAGGTGAAGCTAGTAGTTATTCTTAATATCTTAGTTTACTTTAATTCAAATAATTAGTTCGAATGTGGAACAATTCATTAATATTTGATTTGAATGAAGGTTTATTTATTGTTTAGTTTGATCCATTGTCAAATCCGGGCATATTGGATGCTTAGGAAAGCTAAGAATATTTTCTAATTTATTTTGTAAGGAAGTGATTTATAAAATCTATTGATCTATCATAAACTAAGGGCATAATAGATGCTTTAAATTTCTTACGATCAATACTTTGATGCTTAATATAGGAACCAATTCAATTGAAGTTCAAATATGTTTTTAGTTGATGAATGATTATTTAACCTCTTTATTATCCGGTTGTATAGGATAGGACTTCCATTCCATTTGAATTATATGATTGAATCAGGTGAATTAAACATTAAGGATGTCTATAAATCTCTATTAAATTCATTCTCAATTGCATCATTATTCCTTAAATCAAAATTTAAAAGTAGTTTTTGTAATGACCCTCAAACTTTCATGATGAGTTTACATTAGAACCATATAGGTAAATGAATAAACCGTTAAACTGGGAAATGATCAAACCCTTTGAAATCCTTAAGTACATTAAATGCAGACACGAAGGCAGACTAACCCCTAGCTTAGGAAATCCACAAACACTGTATGGAAAAATAGTCAACATGAAAACTCAATCACACTGTCAAAACTCGAAACTGAGATGTATAGGGACCTCCCCAGACTAACTAACGGTGTGAATTAGCCTAGAACGTAAGGTGGACCCCACATCAAATCTGTATGTGCATGCAGAGAAACTGCACGCGTAGCACACCTGATTTGATATCGGGTCAAACAACGTTTGACCCGATATAATGCAAAAATTCAGAATTTCATCCGATTTTCCCGCGTACGCGGGATTCGAAAGTGGTTGTCTGTATAACCTTTGGTGGGCCATCATAGTAGGAAATCGGGACCATTCGCGCTTGATCCAGACCGTCTATCAAGTACGGCTGGTCCCATCGACCATACCCTACGTTGACAATAGGATTGCAGGGACCAGTGAAAAGCTCGATCCATGGATCATCAGAGTCCATCTCGACGCAACGTCTAGATGAGAAATTCCCTAAAACGCGTGTTTGGCTGGCAGTCTTGACGGCCAGGTCAGGCCGGAGCCACGTGCTCTCGCACCACGTTGGAACTCCGTCATCGTCCTCATCCGGTAATGCCACGGCAGTGTCTGGATAAGAACAGAGATTGTTCTGTTTTTGGATAACGATCCATCTCGACCGTTTCTGGTTGTCTGGAAGTTTCCCTTAGATTGATCCGGGTCGTCCAAATTAGGGCGAAGTGAGATTTTTCTCTCAGCAGCGATAATATGGAGAAAAATTGAAACGACTGTCAAAATCGCGGTTGCAACGTAACCTTGTAAACCTATAGACCATCGGGCACTAGGAATGGACCCCACAAGCCCTATAGACCCCATCTGAATCATCTGAACGACTCAGATCATGGAATCAACAGTCCAAAATAAAATCACCATTTTCGTTCAAATCATCTTCCTTAACTGACGGTGAAACCCATCCGCTCCGAATCAACTCATTTTGTTAATCTAAATCGTTCGTCGGGTGGTCCATTGTATCCGAAACCCTTCCACGAATGCCACCTGGACCCATGCAACCATTTAGAGCCTTAAGCTTCAGCTTTCTCGATCGAGTGGGATTAAAACCACACTAATCCGAAGATTAGCGAAAGAGCTTTCCAGAAGAGGAAAGCCTATAAGAATGAGAGAGAAACAGATAGGAATAGGGGGAGAAACGGATAAGATCAAGAGAGAAAAGAAAATAGAGAAAATGGGTAAAATGGGAAATTGCCATTCGAACAGGTCACTATCGACTCGACTCAGCTGGGTCGATCAGTCCTGAGAATAGCAGAGAGGGAGAGGTATGATTAAGATAGAAAAGAGAGGAAATAGAGAGACAAGGGAGGGCTAGCAAGAGAGAAAATAGTAGTTTCTATGGGATTGCTGGAAGATATTCCCACCAGTTATCTTAACTCGTTTTGGGTAGGCCGAGTCTCTTTCCAATCAACGGCCCACCGCATCACATTCTGGGGTTATCAATCATTCCAAACCATTCATCAACAGCTGAGGATTTTCCCCGAATCTGGTAACTTTCGTACTCCTCCTTTTTCTGCTGTAAATGCCCATTTGGACTGACTTGTCTTACCGTCACCGCAACTCAGCCATCGGTTGGGGTGACTTAGTTCTATTACAGCATAATCCCAACTAGCAAAAACCCGACCTGCCTCCTTGGCAGTGGTCAGTTTCCTTCTAGGAAGGGGTTTGGCACCGTGAGAAGTGCCTTGGATTACCAGTTGTTGCTGCCTACGGTGCCGACTATAACCTGGAAGTAGTTGTTAATGGATTTCATCATCCTCTCATTTCTACCATCAGTAACTGGATGAAGTTGACTCAGTGCTACTTGTTGAATTTGTGCGTCTAAGAATGCATGTATTGGACCACACTAAGGGTTAGTTGTACCCCATCCACCCTCTAACGGAGGAAATATTGCTAACTGTACGAGTCAGCGTTTCAGGCTCAGTGTTGCCTGACTCGGTTGGGTCTGGGTTGTGGCTCACCCTGTTGGACTTGAGACCCTTTCTCCCGACTGAGTCAACTCAATGCATTTTGTTGGGATGGCTCAGTCAGTTTGCCGACTGAGTCAAACCGACTCCAACCAGTTGAAGGTGATGGTGGAGAGTGTTAGGATCAACAGATCCATGAGCTAACTCCATGGCTTATGCAGCCTTTGAAACAAACTCCATGAGTCATCAGTTTTGGCTCCAAGCAAGTCAACTCGACCCACTTTCTAGATATGGTTTTACCGATTTAAATCATCTGTTGAAGATTTCAGAGGCATAGTTTGGTAAAGTCTTAAATCCAACTATGTAGTTATAAAAAGAAATGTTGGGACTACCCAACTCATTACAAATCCAGAATCCCGACTGAGTTAACTCAGTCGCGACTAATTAGTGTTTATGGATATTTCATCAGGTACCATTAGCAACTATTTCACATTAGGAAGTACTCCTACGTGCTATCTGTTCAAGCAATATCATTGTACACACATCCCACGACAAGAGAACCTCAAATATAGGTGAGGGATATGCCCCCATAGCTTCTTTATTACAGGGACTTCTAAAATAGTGTTAGAACATGAATGATGAAAATAGTAATTGTGCATGTATTATAGTTTACTTTCTTGAACCATGTATTATAGTTTACTTCCTTGAAAAGATTATACTGATTAGATGTAAATATTTTAATCTTGTTGTTCTTATTCATACTCTACTCTTGACCTCTTGGTTTGATAATTCCATTATGAATCCATAAAGTAGTGAATACTGTCTTTAATTGTAAGGTTAGCTTATACCGTAGTCCGTTTCATATTATGGAACTATTTTGCCTTGAAGCTAAGGTATATGAACGAGTCTCTTACACGTACAATATCTCTATTTCCTAAATTGGTCATGTTAATCATGAATAACTGTTGGAATCCTAGTTGTGATCAACTTATGATTGAGAATTGGCATTATAATGCATGAGCAAAAGTGGAGTTAATGAGATATAATGCATTTTTAATGATACATAGGGGACTCTAAGCATGACAAGTCACCTTTGGGGTGAGAGGTGATGAGAATTAGATGTGGTATACTCCAGTTAAGAGTTACAGTTGACTGTTTACCAAGTTGCGAAAATAACATTGCATATACATGAGTAGCATGAAGCACGACATTCATGCATATCATTGGAGCTTTTCCGAGTACTTCATGTAAGTCACATTCGGTTCGACTTACTGATAGATCAGTAGGACGGCCAGAGTTGTGCATTTGAACTACTTTGGGCACTCTTATTTTACATGAGGCTATTCCAGGATTAGAGACTCCTTGGGTGTACCCTGAGTATTATTCCAGGAGTAAGACTGTCCTTGGGCGCGCTCACTTTCATGGCTTTTTCCTGGTAGTCTCCCTACCATAGGCAGTCTTTTATTTTGACAGCTAGATGTGCATCACCAGATCTGTGTCTTGAGCATACATTCATACATTCATGCCATTGCATATGTATTTATATTGCCTTATGAATCCTGCATGAAATGTTAACCTATTTTGGAATGATGTGTTATGAACGAATCTATGAGAAAAATTCCCACTGAGTTTTACTCACTCAATTGTGCGGTTGCACCAAATAGACACAGGTGTGAAGGCCAGGGATGATGTCTATGACGGGACTCTTAGTGTTGCCAAAGAGTAAGGCGAGGAAGGCCCATATGGTGATATAGTCAAGCTGCAGAAACTTCACTAAATGTTTAGGATTTATTGCTTTCATATGTCAAATATAATATTTGCTTGCCTTTGGGTTTTGTAATTAAGTCCCCTACTGTGGAATCTTACTTTTATACAGGTTACTACTTCATGTATGTTGAACTCCATTTGGATAGTTTATACAGTGGTTATGTTTTGTTATGATGGATTGTTGTGGGACATTTACTTAAATTATAATTCCATTCATAATGTAACTTTCGGGTTCTCGTACTCGAGTGATCGTTTTCGGGTTATGAGAATCTGGGTGTTACAGTTTTAATTCTAGTTCTAACACTAAGTCTTCAAGAAATTGCACAAATATAAGTCCTGTGGGTACGACCTTGGTCTCACCGAGTTATTACTACATCGCAACCTTGCACTTGGGGTTTGTTCGATTAAGTTTTTTGTGCCGTTGCTAGGGCCTTCGGCTGCATCTTTTTGAAATACCTTAGTATTAGAATTAGTGTAGGATTAATTTTAGTTTGCATTGTGCTTTTAGATTAGGATTTTCTAAATTTTTAGATACTAAAATTGTTTCTTCCGTTTTGTATAATCTAACCTAGAATCATAAATTGGGTACTATCATTCCAACCCTCTTTCTCTAGTTATTTTAAATTTCGTATTTTTGTAAAGTTCTTATTTCAGTAGAAGTAGGTTGAGAGTGGTTATGCTTAAGTGGGTTTGTGATGATACTCCACGTCTCTTAAGTGAAGGAGGATTAGTTGAAGGTTTGTCTGACCATCTCCAGATTAGACAACACCTAAGATCATCTGAATTGGCTAAGAACATGGCTGAGAATCAACCTTATCATCGTGCTAAGGAACAATAAGATGAGAATGATGTGCACAATGGTCCTCTACCTAAAACCCTACGTGATTATTTACAACCAACTAGGACAAGCACGTCGTCCTTCATGATTTTTCCACATAATGCAGGAAACATGGATTTTAAATCGAGAGTGATTCGACTACTCCCAAAATTCCATGGACTAAATTATGAGAGTACATACCTACATCTCAAAAAATTTGATGAGATTGTAGTGACCCTGCAGTTTAACAATGTGTCAGAAGACACCATGCGACTAAGATTGTTCCCTTTCTCACTAAAGGAGAAGGCCAAGTCATGGCTTCACTCCTTAAGACCAAGGTCGATTAGGACATGGGCTAAGATGAACCGAAAGTTCCTTAAAAAGTTCTTCCTAGTTCATAAGACCAATACCCTTAGAAGAGCCATCATGAACTTCTCACAGAAAGAGGAATAAACCTTCTTCCAATGTTGGGAAAGGTCCAAGGATCTTCTAAGTGCTTACTCACATCATGGCTACAAAATTTGGTGGGTTATAAGCTTTTTCTATAATGGACTGACTTTGCCTATGCGCCAATTTATATAGATGATTGGCAATGGGAAATTCATGAACAAAGATCTAGATGATGTGTGGGAATGTTTTGATGTGCTAGCAGAAAATGCGCAATCATGGGATACTTCATCTAAATCTAATAACTCCAAGTTGACTCGGTCCAAAGAGAAAGGAAGAATATACATCTTAAGGGAGGAAGACAATGTCAATGCTAGGTTAGCCAAGCTTACGAAAGAGGTCGAGGCCATGGAATTGAAGAGAGTAGAAATAATCAAACCCGACAAGATCGTTAAAATTATTTGTGACATTTGCGTTAGAAATATGCACTTGATGCAGGAGTGCCCTACAACTCCTACGTTCTAAGTGTAACACCCCGAGTTTTTGTGGCTGGAGTACATACTTGTGCCTGAGAATTCCTGGTGTTAGTGAAATGAATGAATGAATACTTCATAATTGAACATTTTTTCTTTTGCAGATCACATTAATGAAGGTATCCATTCATGAGAATAAAACCAACCATATTATAAATCTTATTCCATTTAACTATAAAAGTTCAACTAATTATTTAATGCTCACTCAAGTGCGAGCTTAGTACAAACATTCAAATTCATAGCATGAAACGTAGATAAAGCTAAATTAAAATGAAAGCATCAACAACATAATCATATGTCACTGGTAGTCTTTCATAGAAAGATTATGCATCACCCATATATTCAACCTATGTATCACTTGCATCATTTGTATGATTGGAGAGGGTCAATGCCCTACTCATAGTGATGGTTGTCCTTTAAGATTAACAATAATTCAAGTAATTCATCATATGAACAATATAAAGGTTTTGATACACTTTGTATTCCACCACCACGAGTTGTATTTGTATGCACAACAATATATATATGAATGTATGCCTGTCATAGTGTGTGTGACTCATCATACATAGTGACTACCACATTGTGGGATATAATTAAAAAAATTGGCTTAATCTGCATCCTATAACTAAGGATATTTGTCAGCATATCTAACATTATCATGGATTTATGTAATACCTTGACATGGTACAACACATGGATTAAATGAATTACGTAACACGATTTGTTCATGGAGTGACTAATTACAACATTCAATCCCAAAAAGGTGATATAACACTAGATTACTTACATCGATTTGTGCAACACTACCTAATTCCAAGGATTTACATATTGACCAAGAGCGTCACTACCCAGAGTGCATTATGCCCACGATAAAAACATACAAGTCACTAGTTGTGAGACCTTCGATGCATCACTTGCATTAACAAGGAAACAATGGTGTGATTTAAATCATACCTTAAACATAATTATCATATGAATAAACAATTCTTACAAATTTATCTCTAGATTCCGTAGAAATCACAATAAAATCCTTATTACGAAAAAATAAGAGAAGCAATGTATCAACCAACGTATGCTAGTTAAACTTGAAGGAATCCCTCACCTCTATCGTCAAATTGCCCTTATGTGTTGTTGGAGCTTTGTGTACATGATGTAGGAGTGAATCCTTATATAAAACCATTCGACGGTTAGATCACCACATTAGATGGCTCCTACGGTTATGATCAAAGTCTAGGATTTGACCTAAGATCTAAGTTTAGGGTTAGGTTTATAGTGGTTATGAATTTAATATAGGATTTTGGTAGATGAGTGAATTAACTTAATTAGCAATTAACTTCAGCCAATAAAACTCGAAATTCTGCAAAATTCACCTACTGAGTCGACTTAGTTCCACTCGACTAGACCGAGATCTATAACAATTACTTTAAAATTAGGATTTGAACGAAAGTTGACTGACGATCTTCATGGAAATTTCTGGATGATCTACTTACCTCTGGGAACATTAAATTCGACTCGAATCTAATCCCAGCTTGGAACTCAGTGGGTCGTGGCTCAGTTCACAACACACACTCTCTCTCTCTCTCTCTCTCTCTCTCTCTCTCTCTCTCCTCATGACTTTCTCTTTATTCTTCTCATACTTTCTCTATGATCTCTCTTCCTGTTTACTTGTCCCTTAACTCTCTCAGGTTGGTGTTTTTATAGGGATTTCAATTGGTTTTTGTATGTGAAGGGAGCCCTACGTCTCGTTGTAACAGAGGTTCGCACACGATGCGTTTGCACACAGTGCATTAGGCATTATTCGACTTGGTTTGCTATCCTAAGTGGCTAATCTTCTTTCGGTCAGATTGTCTTGATCATGTGTTAATCCTAATGACCCATTAAATGGTCATTTCAGATTCTGAAAATAATGGCCAGTAAGGACTTGATGGTTGGGCTTCAAACGAGGAAGATGACCTGCTGTTAATGACGGATTCTCAACCATTATAGATAGGTCGGATGGGCCATAAGGAGCTTGTGGGTCCCACAAAACCAATGCTCTAAGTGTTTTAAGCAGTGGTTTCCATGAAATCACGTTGCAGATGTTTTCTTGCAACCAATCACCATAGACCGGATAACTCGGCATCTTTCTCTTCTCAATGTCCTTCTTACAATCCCATTTGGATTCATAAACCTTTCCAAGCATCAAACCTTCATTTTGAATGGCCTGGATGATCTTTCCAATACATCTTCCTAGGTTTTGATTGAATTGGTCCATGTGGTAAGAGGTTGAGCATGGATTGTTATTCCTAGTTGTATTGTGACTTAGGTGGAGTTGTTTGGTGGTGAAGATTATCTCATGTACAGTTGAGATTGGATGAGATTAACCCCACTTGGGTTGTGCTTATTTTTAGGAGGAGGATTTGGAGGTAGTTCCTGGCTTGGACACAATTGAGTGAGGGAGAGTGCTTCCTTTTTGGTTTCAGACACCAGCATGAAGGGACATAGCTGGTTGCAATAAACCAGCTGCTCTTCGATGTTCTACTTTGACTTGTTGACAAGTGAGGCATTTAGCTACATACGTGGCTATCTCCCGCTTCATGTTATTCCACCAATAATGATTTTTCACATCCTAGTATATTTTGGTACTCCTAGGGTGAAAAATCAGTTTGGGTCGGTGGGCCTTATCCAATACTGCTTCCTTTAGTTCGGAGACATCGAGTACACAATCTGTCGTGGTGCCTGATTCTGCCATCTGAACCAACATGCCATTTTATGTCCTCACTTTCCTAAGCTCTTAGATAGCGTTCTTGTAGTTCCTCATCTTGACTTTGTGCCTTGATGATCTGGCATATCAATGACAGTTCTACTGATAGATTTCCAAGGAGCACATTTCCCTCACTCAAGCTTAGCTGAATATTAAAGTCCTTTACGAAGTCCAACATTTCCAATTCATTGAGTGTGAGTGCGACTGCCGTGGCGTGAGATTTTTGGTGAGTGAGCACATCGTCCACCACATTAGCCTTTCTCAGGTGGTACTGGATCTCAAACCTATAATCTTTTAGAGTTTCCATATGTCTACACTGGTGCATATTCTTATCCTTCTGGCCGAATAGGTACTTGAGGCTCTTATGATCGGTGTGGAGCTTGAATTGTTCGCAATATAAGTAATGCCTCCATATTTTGAGGGTGAATACTATGACCTCCAACTCAAGATCATGGGTCAGGTAGTTCTGCTCGTGTACCTTCAATTGTCGAGATGCATACACAACTACCTTATCATTTTGCATGAGCATGCATCCCAATCCCTTGCGTGAGGCATTTGTGTATACTGTAAATTCCACTCCTTTAGGAAGAGTGAGCATGAGAGAAGAGGTTAGCTTGTTCTTGAGCTCTTGAAAACCTTCATTGGCTCTTTCATCCCAATGGAACCATGCATTCTTCTATGTCAAGTTCATCAAGGGGCGAGCTATTTTGGAGAATTCCTTGATGAAATGTCTGTAGTATCCTGCTAGACCAAGGAAACTCCTAACTTCAGTTATAGTGGAGGGTTTGTTCCATAGAAGTACAACTTCCACTTTTACTAGGTCGACTACTATACCTTGATGATTCATGGCATGCCCTAGGAATTTGACTAGTTCCTTTTAGAAGTCGCACTTAGAAAGCTTGGCGTATAGTTGATTTTTCTTTAACACACCCAAGACTGTTCGCAGATATTCTTTATGTTCTTCCTCACTTCGAGAATATATTAAGATGTCATCGATAAAGACTATAATGAACTGGTCTAGGTAAGGCTTAAAGACACGATTCATTAAGTCATAGTTGGGGCATTTGTGAGGCCAAAGGGCATTACTAAAAACTCATAGTATCTGCATCTCATCCTGAAGGCAGTCTTGGGTATATCCTCATGCTTGATCCTTAACTGATGATAACTATACCTCATATCAATCTTTGAGAAAAATTGGACTCTCTTAAGTTGATAAAAAATGCTGTCTATGTGAGGAAGAGGATATTTGTTCTTTATCATCACTTGGTTTAAGTGACGGTAGTCGATGCATAATCGTAAGGATCCATCATTCTTCTTGAAAAATAAAACTAGCGCACCCAAGGGGATATGCTTGGCCGGATGAATCCTTGACCCATGATTTCTTTTATCTATTTCTTGAGTTATGCCAATTCGACTGGTGCCATACAAAAAGTAGGCAGAGCTATCAGAGTGGTTCCTGGTACTAAGTCAATGCTAAAGTCTATGTTGGGGCATAAATTGAGTAAATGGGAGTAGGCAAATAAAGGAGAGTGAAAGGAAAAAGATTGAAGGATGTCAAGTAGCGAGCCGACCGAGTAGCACGGTCCACATTGAGTTGCGTGGACATTCAAGATGAGTAGTGCGGAGCTAGTTAAGTATCGTGGTCCAGAGGAGTTGCGCAGATATATGAGTTGCGCGAGATTGCACAACTCATCATAGTTGCGCGGGTCCGCGTAACTTACCATTGAAGAAATCATATTGGAGTTTGCAAATTATGTGAAGTGGGGTCCACGACATAAGATTCAAGGGTTTGCACGTGTGGAAGCCTATAAATACCCCCTACTCCTTCATTTGGGGGATTCAGATTTCTTAGAAGACTGGTACCTCTGACAGGTATCACGGAGAGGAGAGAGGGAGAGCAGAAGGCCGGACTACGCAACTTGTGTTGAGTTGCTCGGGCCCGCACAACTCCTCGAGCCACGCAACTCATTGTTGAGTTGCGCGGATAACTATGTCTTATATTGACAAGTTTGAAGAAGTTTTCTTTAGGATGTTTCAATATCTTGTCGTATTACTCATGAAGGCATATATGAGAAGGAAGATCCACACAACTCATCTCCAATGGAGACTTGAATGATATGAGCCGAAATGCTGTCAAAATTTACATTTGAACTCATTTAATATTTGTACTTTTGACTATAACGACTTTATCTTGGAATCAAAGGATAGAAAGGATATAAATGAATTCAGATTATAAAACATGATGATTATTCTCTTCATTCCTTCTCTTTGTTATTATTAAGTGAGATAATTCCCCAAATCCAACACTTTTCATTTTTGGTCGAAACAATCTACCTCTCTCCTAGGTGGCAAGCCGAGTATATCCTAGAATACTCTAGGAAATTATCTGACCACCGGAATTTGATCCACAAAGACTTCTTCTAAGCCCATTACTCGCTCTATGAATCTTCTTCTTCTTCTTCTTCTTCTTCTTTTTTGTTTTTGTATTGTAACAACAAGATGTATAGGTTGGGTGCAAGTGACCCTTCTAGCTCTACTTTCCAAGATCGCGGTGGTTTTATCGAGCCAGTCCATTCCAAGGATTATGTTAAATCCTTTCATGTTCATCATTATTAGGTCAACAGAAATCTCGACAGCTTCCATGGTAATGGGTGTAACATCCCGGATTTTTGCCAACCTGGAATTAGACGTCCTCAGGCAATGGGTCTATCCTAACGCCTTATTAACTTGTCAGAACTCAATCCCATAGTCTAAAATCACTTTTTAACCTTTTTCCTTCACCAATCTCACCTTTCACTACCTTATCCTTCAAAAGTAACTAAGTGCTAAACTAGATTAGCTATGAAATCTACTTGATCCACTTTAAATTCGATCTGCAAGACCCAAAACTTGTAGAATCATTAACGCTACATTACCCTATAATGTAGGATCAATCTCATTACCCGACTACTCTCGGGAGCATCACGAAACTCCCTATCAGATCTGGACCGCACATCGAAAGTCTGATTAACGCGAAGTTAAACGGTTAGGACCGCCTTGCTGGGCTTGAAAATAATCTCAGAAACCAAATCCAGATAGTGTCCCAGTGCTATTTGCTTGAGCCCGAGTGAAGAGTGTGAGAAACATGAAATTAATTAGAAATAAAGTTTAATTTTAAGTAATCTGAGACGTGTCACTCACGGGCTAAATATAAGCAATCAGACTGTTGGAATTTGACCCAAATACACCCTCGGATCAGGAGAAATTTCATATACATGGCAGTGTACTTGTGGCCCTGATCGAGTCTCAGCGACCGTTGAACTGTAACTGGTCCGCCATGGGCGATCTGTAAATCCGATTGGACCGAAAGCGTAATTCGACCTAGATCCAAGGTCAGTGAGCTTAAGTCCGACCTTTGGCTCAAGGGGGGCTTCCAGAAGTGCTCCGTTGAGATGGAACTGTCCGTATTTGAACATAATCTAAGTATACCTTGGCCTTAGGTCTAAATTAGTGAGTTTTGGGCCTATATAAGGACCTTAAACCCTCACTCTCTCATCCCATACAAATTTGAGAAAAACCTAGGAGAGAAAAGAGAGAGAAAGTGTGAGAGAAGTGAGAGATTCTTCCTAATGCTCTACCCTGTTATCCTACGTGATTTATCATCACGATCTAATCGCTTGTCCGACGATTCTGGCTTGGTTCGTAGGTAAGAAAACCTAACCCTAAGCTGTTTTAGAGTTTCCAAGAGTGTAGGTGATGGAATAGCTGACCTGTTTCATGATTTAGGTTATCGTTGTGCCTGTAGACAAAGGTGTTGGGTTCAAACTGGTTTCGGTCCAAGTTCACTGACAAAAGGTGTGGACTTTAGACGTATAGGTTATGGTTTTTAAAAATTTCAATGTCAGATAATGATAGATTCATGATCTGGATGCTATTGCATATGTACAAAGTGATGTCTGTTTCATTTTTCAGATATACGTTAACTATGTTGAATATACTATATTCCTCGTATTTGTAGAAAATACTGTATACGTATGAAATATGAATTTGTGCTTGCCATGATTAATTGCTGTTTATGTATGCTAAATACATGTGTACCAACTTCTAGGTGAACGGATTAGCCTAATACCTGTTTTATCAACATACGTTGAGTATGATATATTGTGTAACCTAAGTGTTTACTGAAATGCCTGAATGGATATGGAATCATGATTTGTGCCTGCCATGTGTATTGAATGCAAGAACATGATTGTAGTGTACTGGACAACCTTGGCGAAAGGATTTTCCCTAAATCACGCCACGGCTAATGCACGTTATGTATGCTAAAGTGTGTAGTCCAAGTGTTTGTAAAAATGAACGAATGAATATGGAACTTGGATTCATGCTTGCTATAACTATCCGTCGTGGGGGCATGCGTGTTAGAAATGGGGCAACTCCCTAGTGAAAGGATTTGGCCTAAATACCTATGTAATCAACATACGTCATATTTGTTGATGTATGTAGTCTAAAGTGTTTGATGAAATGTTTGAATGAGTAGTAGTTAGTAAATTGTAATTTATAAGGGTGTTGAGATATGGTCCTCAACTCCTCTAAATATATGTATGATTTCTTTAGATATCTGTGTGATTAGGAATTGAATATGTACAAACTCATGCTTATGTTGTACTTCATAACATGCTCAGCTGATTGTACGATTTTATCTATGTAATGCATATGTTTAAATTCCTGTTTAAGTTGTATTCCATAAAGGCCGTGAAGGGTGATGGGGGAGTGGTGTAACGCTTCTGTGCAACAGCCCTGGCAGCCCTAATCGGGCAATATTGGATATTTGACTGTATGAGTGAAATCTTGATCCATTACTGCTTTGACTCTCTGTACTTGAATGTTATTAGGGCTATTGTATAGTCCAGGCAATCGGTAACGGGATTGAATTCGTGGCTGAGATTCATTAGCCACGTGAGATGTGTTCGACGAACCCGAGTCGTACTTTGATTGGCGATAGTGGTTGGCCACGCGAAGTGCTTATGCACTTCATGTTGTTCAACTTGTCGTGCGCTCAAGCTAGCCAAGCTCGTCAAGTAACCTGATTTGTCTAATGTATGTTCACCATGTTTGGACGCTATTGCTTGAACCTAAGGTACCGAACTTACCAGTGCAACCCCGTTAACCTTGGTACCTCGATCCACTAAGACTCATGAGCCGGACATGGTGGTATGGGACACCGTGGTCGAGCTGTCAGCCTACGCTGGGGCGATGTGCCTCCCCATAGTGACCAGTGAGCAACCTAGACTCGTGAGCCAAATACGGTGGTATGGGACACTGTATTCGAGCTGTCAGCCTACACTGCTTTGATGGGTGATGGGGGAGTGGTGTAACAATTCCGTGTAACAGCCCTGACAGCCCTGACCGTACCTAGTGTAGTGACCTCGAGCATACTCTGAATCTGCGGAGAGGCGACGAGCCTTCTCGTAGTAAATAGAGTATAAACTAGGCCTGCATTGATAAGGTGATGGGGGAGTGGTGTAACGATTCCGTGTAACAGCCCTGACAGCCCTTGCAGCGACCTAGAACCACACTATCATATGAGATTATCTAGGATTGACGACCCTAGAATGGATCATTGTTTGGGAATGATATAAGGAAGGTACCTTAGTTTCCCAATACTGCTGTATGAAAAGGATTAATAATAACCTGGTAATCATGCTCATCATCGTACTGCATGTGACTGGAAGATGTGGAGCACTGAGGGATGAAAGCATGCCACAGACGTAAGATGGTGTTGCACGAGGGAGTATGTTGGTGAGGGCATCCATCATGACTGCATTCATACTTGCATTAATAAGAGTATTTAGGAGTGTTTGATTGTACTGCTTGACTGAATTGATAACATGTTAACCTATGCTTTATTGTTCCACTGAGTTGATCACTCACTCCCACATTACGGGACGGTGTTCCAGACACCCACCAGACTTTGTCTGATTGCAAATGACGACGCTACTCCTGAGGTGGAGCCGGACTTTTGTGAGGATGAGGATGCTTTCTTGTATATGCTGTTTTCTGGCGGCTTCATGTAGCCGTGTCTTGATCGACGAGGTTACAGGGATGTTGACTAGAGGATCTTACACATTTGGTATATTTTGGAATTGTACTTGTAATTTATTAACCTAGTAATGTTATCACAGTCTGGAGACTCACCACAGTTTATACATAGATATATTTTATATTTTATATATCTATCATAGTCTTCCACTTGCAATTTAACTGTCTCTGGAGTATGATATGTTGTTTTGGTATAATCCCATTCATGTTTCAATGCTCTCATCATAAACATCATCATCTGCGTTGCATAAGTGATGCGTTAGAACTCGGGAGCTGAGCTTTGCTTGACCCCCGATTTTCAGGGTGTTACAAGATGGTATCAGAGCATGATTTGAATTAAATCGGACCTGGGTTATGGTCACACAATGTACGATGTCACCCTTCAACTTAGTTGGGTGCAAGAAAAATGTAGAGACAGTCATAGGTATCCCGACTTCGCCACTTGGCGAAGTTCATTGAAATTGGTCGTGTTGTTGGAGTCTATACGCAACCGTGATCGCACGAGTCGACCTTAAAACACTTCTAGAGCGTTTATCGACGGGTTTAGATAGTAAATCACCCCATCCCAGCCTTCACAAACCTTTATATGCAACGGTATATCATAAAATACCTGAAATGACCTGAAACAGCTTAAAACGGAGTCGGGGGCTACCCACGCAAATCCAGAGGGACCTAGGGTGGGACCCATACCTTTCTGGGGCCTAGGGGTCACGAGGACCTCGCCCAAATGGCAAGGCATCGCCGGTTAGTTCGGGGAGTGGCAAGGACCTCGTCAGGTCGGCGAGGCCTCGTCGGTCAGCGGGCTCTGCCGGGCGGGCCGGTCTCGCCGATGGTGTTTGGGGGCTAGGGGAACCCCCTGGTGTGTGGGCCGTCGATTAAAACCCCCCCAAACTAGTACCTCCTTCACAAATCACCCATCCAAGCTCTCCCTTTCCCTCAAAACTTCCGTTTTCTCTCTCAAACCTCCCCTCTAATCACCCATTCTTTCATTTTCGGTCACAACCCATTCATTTCCAACATTTACAGCCGTACCTACCCCCTACCCTTTTCATTCTCTCTCATTTGAGCTCCTACACCCCCTCATTTGTGGCTAAAAACCGTGTAAGCTCTCTAACCCATCCATTTTCTTCACTTTCCTTCTTCAAATCTTGTCATTTGGGCTTTTACAACCTCTGTTGAGGCTCAAATCTGTGGAGAACCAAAGGCTCCAGCCCCTCTTCCCCCTTATCTTCACTTTCCATGGCCTTCTTTGAGTTCATTTCAGCCATTTTCTCGATTTCAACCTTTCTCTCTCTCTCTCTCTCATGGGAAAGAGAAAGGGTGCCCCTCCTCCGTCGCCAGACTCGGATGCCTAGTCATCCATGCTAATGTTTGCATCTCTAAACCCATCTCTAACTCCTCTTGGCCTCACCATTTCACACCCAGAAGGGCACAACGATCCACATTTTTATGTCCCATGACTTTCACAACCTCCAAATGTTGGGACGTTTAGGGCCCGTTTGGCCAACTGCATTAGGTGAGTAAGGTGGATAGAATTGTAAAAGTAACAATAAATGTATGTGTAAGGTATTGTCCCTAGATTGGGTGTATCCCATGTTTTCCAATACCATGTTTGGAATGTATGCAATTAAAAGTAAATTCCGAGATTTCCTTTTAATTACACTTAGAAATTCATCATCATGGGATTTGGAAATCCCATCTCACACTTTCCAATACAAGGCTCATTTTTCAAAGCCTATAAAATTAATTTTAATCCCCTCCCACCCCCTACCAAACATGCCACTCCAAATCTCGAGGTGGGATTAACAATGCAGTCCCATTTAATACAATAGACCCTTAGAGTTTTGGACCTAGAGTTGGTACTCCTAGATTTTACAAACAAATCTGGCAGTATGGGAAATCCAATAAATTAATAACGTGAACCCTAGGACTTCCTTAGTTGGTATGGGTATCTGTGAGGTGCTCAAGCGTAGTTAAATTCAAGTCGAGCAACTCAATTCCAATTAGACAACGTTTGACCCTAAGCAATAAACAATTTCTTGTATTAGAAAGGGTATAAAATCATTTAGTGTATGAGCGTAGACTTTGAAATAGTACGAAATCATCTAACCCATAAGCTATTGGATTACCGCTACTCCTAAAATTAAGACTAGGCTACTGGTTACACTAAGGAATGTAGGAGACCGATTACACTAAGATAATTGAGTGATAGACTTAGTTGGTCGGCTTGATTAGGATGGAGTAAAAGGTCATTCTTTCGTTGAATCCTCGTAATACTTATAGGCTTCTTAGTAACTCTTAGTAACTCTTAGGAAGCTTGTTTGATGTAGAAACTATTCACGCTCAGAGAAAACTTATATATCCCTTGAATTTAATATTTGGTCAAATCAATACACCCCTTAGAATTTCCTTCCCAAAGACTTATTACAATCGGGAACACGGAGTAAAAGAACTATATATATAAGCGAGGTATTCACGGTTTGAATTGAATTCTCAATCCTAGTAGTTACCAATGAACTCTCTTCTCTGATCAAGCAGAAGGTCGGGATCGACTAGGACTAAGAACTGATACGACAAATTTTCTGTCCTCGCGAGGCAGAAGGTATATGTATCCAACTCAGACCCACTATACAACTTTCCTTCCATGTTAGCCCGACCACTTGCAAACAAAAGTTTATAACTTCGTCTTTGAGACGTGTTAGGAATATATAGCCAATAGAGATTTTCTTTTTAGGCCCAAGGAATTTCCCAAATGGGCAACCGACAGTTAGGAATTAGGTCCCAAATCACATGCCATGTTAGCATACATATTGTGCATATAAACTTCGAAAGATAACTTGCCTGTTAAGCTAGACATGATTAAATAGGGTAAGTCTGGACCGTGAAAAAACTCCTTGGTAGAATTAGGCATCTTGCCACAAACTCACACCTGTCCCTGAATCAACCACAATACCCATCATCTTTAGTTCCTTTCTATAACCATAGGTACCAATACTATAGTACATATCATCGATGAAAGGAAAACCAATGTATTGGGAAATCATATCCCATTTCATGTCAAGGATAGGTCCTAAATTACACCTTGTTCCGACATACAAATCAGGACATAGATCCTAGACCCTAGAAGTAGAAATACATTTTTAAGGGGGGTAGAACATTATGAGCCCAATCTAGTTAGGTCGACTAATACACTTCTTTGATCCGGGTGAAGCAGCGGAAACGTGGTAAACCCTTGCCTTACTGGCCCAAGATCGAAGGTAACTGATCCAGGTTATACCAACGGTTAGGTCCCTCAATAGGAGCTGAGCCTTCCTTAGAATGTTAAGAACGAAGTTATTAAAGGAAACCAACTAGGATTCAAGTATAAAACAAATTTATATTACAGAATAGGCCTAATGATGGGTACGAACTGAATTACAGTAGCCAAGGTCAACATATCTGCAATTGTGCTCGTTGAATACGAACATAATAGAAGCCGTAGCAAGTTCACCTTTTCCTTTGACATAGAATAAGATGAGGACTCTCTTAGACCAAAGACCTAAAGAGCAACCTTAGAAATAGGAAATTTGAGCCTTTCAATGATAGACTTTCCCTAAGTTTTTAGAGTGATCGGACTATGGAGTTACTGAAATATGCAACTGCGAAACATTCGTGGCTTGACCCAATTCTCAATCCTGGGTGACTACCAATGGACTCACTGCTTTGACCGAGCAGAAGACCAGGATCTACCAGGACTAGGAAGGGATACGATGAACCTTCTACCCTGGTCAGGTAGATGATCGATGTATCGGGATCAAGCCCACTATAACCGTCTCTTCGTGTTGGTCAAACATTGAAAACAACTATCTTACTCTTAATAGATGGGAATCACCGTCAAGACTCCAAATAGATAAAGAAATCCATTGTAGCCAATCGTCAGGATATAAGTAAGAGATAAAGAAATAAGTTTCTAAGGGGGGGTAGTGACTAAAATGTACCAGACTAGCATGGACAATATACATCCTACCATGCATATAAACTTGAAATAAATAAAACTTAGGCAAATGAAATAATCAAATCGTTATTTATTCCCCTTAGACAATTTTGAGGATGAAATTATTTTTAAGGGGGGTAGATTGTAACATCCCGAATTTTTGCCAACTTGAAATTAGACGTCCTTAGGCAATGGGTCTATCCTAATGCCTTATTAACTTGACAGAACTTAATCTCACAGTCTAAAATCACTTTTTAACCCTTTTCCTTCATCAATCTCACCTTTCACTACCTTCTCCTTCAAAAGTAACTAAGTGCTAAATTAGATTAGCTACGAAATCCGTTTGATCCACTTTAAATACGATCTGCAAGACCCAAAACTTGTAGAATCATTGATGCTATATTACCCTATAATCTAGGATCAATCTCATTACCCCGCTGCTATCAGGAGCATTAGGAAACTCCATATCAGATCTGGACAGCACATCGAAAGTCTAATTAACGCGAAGTTAAACGGTTAGGACCGCCTTGCTGGGCTTGACAACAATCTCGAAAACCAAATCCAGATAGTGTCCCAGTACTATTCGCTTGAGTTCGGAGTGAAGAGTGTGAGAAACATGAAATTAATTAGAAATAAAGTTTAATTTTAAGTAATCTGAGACTTGTCGCTTACGGGCCAAATATAAGCAATAAGACCGTCGAAATCTGCCCAAATACACCCTCAGATCAAGAGAAATTTCATGTACATGGCAGTGTACATGTGGCCCTGATCGAGTCTCAGTGACCGTTGAACTGAAACTGGTCTGTCACGGGCGATCTGTAAATCCGATCGGACCAAAAGCGTAACTCGACCTAGATCCAAGGTCAGTGAGCTTAAGTCCGACCTTTGGCTTAAGGGGGGCTTCCAGAAGTGCTCCGTTGAGACAGAACTGTCCGTATTTGAATATAACCTAAGTATACCTTGGCCTTGGGTCTAAATTGGTGAGTTTTGGGACTATATAAGGACCTCAAACCCTCACTCTCTCATCCCATACGAATTTGAGAAAAACCTAGGAGAGAGAAGAGAGAAAAGAGAGAGAAAGTTTGAGAGAAGTGAGAGATTCTTCCTGATGCTCTACCCTGCTATCCTACGTGATTTATCATCACGATCTAATTGCTTTTCCGACGATTCCGTCTTCGTTTGTAGGTAAGAAAACCTAACCCTAAGCTGTTTTAGACTTTCCAAGAGTGTAGGTGATGGAATAGCTGACCTGTTTCATGATTCAGGTTGTCGTTGTGCCGTAGACAAAGGCGTTTGGTTCAAACTGGTTTCGGTCCAAGTTCACCAACACAAGGTGCGGACTTTAGATGTATAGGTTATGGTTTTCAAAACTTTCAATGTCAGATAATGATAAATTCATGATCTGGATGCTATTGCACATGTACAAGTGTTGTCCGTTTCGTTTTTCAGATATACGTTAACTATGTTGAATATACTGTATTCCTCGTATTTATAGAAAATAACGTATACATATGAAATACAGATTTGTGCTTGAAATGATTAATTGCTGTCTATGTATGCTAGATACATGTGTACCAACTTCTAGGTGAACGGATTAGCCGAATACCTGTTTTGTCAACATACGTTGAGTATGATATATTCTGTAGCCTAAGTGTTTGCTGAAATGCCTGAATGGATATGGATTCATGATTTGTGCCTGCCATGTCTATTGAATGCAAGAACATGATTGTAGTGTACTGGACAACCCCTTGGCGAAAGGATTTTCCCTAAATCATGCCATGGCCAATGCACGTTATGTATGCTACAGTGTGTAGTCCAAGTGTTTGTAAAAATGAACGAATGAATATGGAACTTGGATTCATGCTTGCTATAACTATCCGTCGTGGGGGCATGCGTGTTAGAAATGGGGCAACTCCCTAGAGAAAGGATTTGGCCTAAATACCTATGTAATCAACATACGTCATGTATGTTGATGTATGTAGTCTAAAGTGTTTGATGAAATGTTTCAATGAGTAGTAGTTAGTAAATTGTAATTTATAAGGGTGTTGAGATATGATCCTCAACTCCTCTAACTATATGTATGATTTCTTTAGATATCTGTGTGATTAGGAATTGAATATGTATAAACTCATGCTTATGTTGTACTTCATAACATGCTCAGCTGATTGTACGATTTTATCTATGTAATGCATATGTTCAAATTCCTGTTTAAGTTGTATTCCATAAAGGCCGTGAAGGGTAATGGAGGAGTGGTGTAACGATTCCGTGCAACAGCCCTGCAGCCCTAAGCGAGCAATATTGGATATTTGACTGTATGAGTGAAATCTTGATCCATTACTGCTTTGACTCTCTGTACTAGAATGTGATTGGGGCTATTGTATAGTCCAGGCAATCGGTGACGGGATTGAATTCGTGGCTGAGATTCATTCGCCACGTGAGATGTGTTCGATGAACACGAGTCGTACTACGGTTGGCGATAGTGGTTGGCCATGGGAAGTGCTTATGCACTTCATGTCGTTCAACTTGTCGTGCGCTCAAGCTAGCCAAGCTCGTCAAGTAATCTGATATGTCTAATGTATGTTCACCATGTTTGGATGCTACTGCTTGAACCTAAGGAACCGAACTTACCAGTGCAACCCCGTTAACCTTGGTACCTCGATCCGCTAAGACTCATGAGCCGGACATGGTGGTATGGGACACCGTGGTCGAGCTGTCGGTCTACGCTGGGGCGATGTGCCTCCCCGTAGTCACCAGTAAGTAACCCAGACTCGTGAGCCGAATACGGTGGTATGGGACACTGTATTCGAGTTGTCGGCCTACATTGCTTTGATGGGTGATGGGGGAGTGGTGTAACGATTCCGTGTAACAGCCCTGACAGCCCTGACCGTACCCAGTGTAGTGACCTCGAGCATACTCTGAATCTGCGGAGAGGCGACGAGCCTTTTCGTAGTAAACAGAGTATAAACTAGTCCTGCATTGATAAGGTGATGGGGGAGTGGTGCAACGATTCCGTGTAACAGCCCTGACAGCCCTTGCAGCGACCTAGAACCACACTATCATATGAGATTATCTAGGATTGACGACCCTAGAATGGATCATTGTTTGGGAATGATATAAGGAAGGTACCTTAGTTTCCTGATACTGCTGTATGAAAAGGACTAATAATAACCGGTAATCATGCTCATCATCGCACTGCATGTGCCTGGAAGATGTGAAGCACTGAGGGATGAAAGTGTAAGTGTTATGGTCTCATGCTCCTTTGGTTGTCAAATTTTGTGTGCCAAAAACATCTATCGGTGTTCTGTACTTGTATGATCATTTATTGGAATTCAAGACACCTCAAAAAGCTACATGTTGAAGCCTCAAAAAAGCTACATGTTGAAGCCTCAAAAAAGCTACATGTTGAAGCCTCAAAATACTACATGATGAAGCCTCAAGAAGCTACAATGTTGAAGTTCAAATCTGAAGAAACAACGTATGAAGTAGTTCTATGTTGATCAAGATCTCAAGCCTGACAAGCCTGATATAATTCAATTTATCTACATTCGTTGAATGGTTGAAGTTCAATGTCCATACGACATGGTTCAGGTTTGAATGACCTTAGGTTGACCCTTTAAGTAGGTCACTTTGGATACATTATTCAAATATTTAAAATACACAAGGTTGGTCTATTCTACGACCAGTCCTAGCTCTTGTTCGACCAGTCCTAACATTGGTTCGACTAGTCCAAGAAATTCCACGACCAGTCCTAAGAAGTTGAAGATTTTTCAGAATTTTTGGTACGCCCACGACCAGTCCTGGAGGTCCTTCGACTGGTCGTAGGTGTGGCTTCGACTCGTCCACGACCAGTCGTGGAGCTACGACTTAAAGTCCAGCGACGAAATCACTGGTCCTACGACCAGTCGTAGATATCTACGACCAGTCGTAGGTGACCCACGACCAGTCGTAGGGTACTCACGACCAGTCGTAGAACGGCTTTCAAAGATCGCGCTTATTTTTTCAAAAATCTGTTAGAGCTACGACCAGTCGTAGGTTTCTAAGACCAGTCGTAGGAGCGATTTCTGCTTCTATAAATTGAACACGAAATTCAGAGTTTTCATAACTTCCACTCTCATTCAATTCAAGAATTTTCAAGTGATCACTCTGAGATAAGTTTGTGTTTATTTTAAGCTAGATTGTGCTTATTTAATATTCCTTTTTGCTAGCTTATTTAATTTGATTTTGTTTCTATATTCCAATCATATTTGAAAAGAGGAATTATCTTATTCCTTCTTCTTGGAATCAAAATCAAATTTAGCTACGCCCAACGAGTTAAATCTAAAATCAATTAGAACTTAGAACCTTATGAATGTGAGTATTGGAAATTGAACTTTGACATTCAAATCATCTACTCCGATTGGTTCTACCGGGCTGCTACGAAAAAGGAGAAATCCAGGTATTTTACAATTCTGTAAAATTCATTTGCTTTTGGTTTTGTTTGAGGTTGAGCCAGAAAAATCTCATTGTATTGGTTGTCTGAGGAAAACCAGAAAACTCAGAAAAGAGGGGTTTTTGGATTGTGTAAGCCCAAGTGAAAAAGACACAATTGTAAAGGTTTTTGGTGAACCTATGAAAACCTATTTGTTAGTGAACGCTAATATCCCCTGTGTGAGGATATTAGGAGTGGAGTAGCTTTTTGTGTGGCTATTGGAAAACAGTTGGTGTACACACAAGCGAACCACTATAACTCTTTGACTTGTGGTTTGAATGCTTGCTTAATTTTCATATCTTTTATCATTTGATCTTGTGGAATGTACAAGGGGATGTGAATGTTGTAATTATTTACATTTCAAGCAAGTGTGGGGATTGTTGTAATAATTTAGATCTTACTTCTTCATTTAAATTCAATTCCTTGCTATTTCATTTACTTATATTAATATTGAGTTCTTGATCCAAAAGAGGTTCTAGAAATAAGGTTGTCCTACCATAAGCCCTTGTTGATTATGGTGTAAGGTTGTCCTTAGAACTGAATTTGAATCAATCTCTCGATATCTATTTATCAAGGTGATTTAAATTTAGCTTTGTGAATTGATTCAAGTTGTAAGGTTGTTGGTTTATTTTATTTCCGCTGAATTTTATTTTAATTTGGCATAGTCCTATTCACCCCCCCCCCTCTAGGACATATAGCTTGGCCTTTTCAGAAAGCATGCCACAAACGTAAGATGGTGTTGCACGAGGGAGTATGTTGGTGAGGGCATGCATCATGACTGCATTCATACTTGCATTAATAAGAGTATTTAGGAGTGTTTAATTGTACTGCTTAACTGAATTGATAACATGTTAACCTATGCTTTATTGTTCCACTGAGTTGATCACTCACTCCCACGTTACGGGACGGTGTTCCGGACACCCACCAGACTTTGTCTGATTGCAAATGGCAACGCTACTCCTGAGGTGGAGCAGGACTTTTGTGATGACGAGGATGCTTTCTCGTATATGCTGTTTTCTAGCGGCTTCATGTGAGCCGTGTCTTGATTGACGGGGTTACAGGGATGTTGATTAGAGGATCTTACACATTTGGTATATTTTGGAATCGTACTTGTAATTTATTAACCTGGTAATGTTATCAAACTCTGGAGACTCACCACAGTTTATACATAGATATATTTTATATTTTATATATCTATCATAGTCTTCCGCTTGCAATTTAACTGTCTTTGGAGTATGATATGCTGTTTTGGTATAATCCCATTCATGTTTCAATGCTCTCATCATAATCATCATCATCTGTGTTGCGTAATTGATGCATTAAAACTCGGGAGCTGAGCTTTGCTCGACCCCCGATTTTCAGGGTGTTACAATGGGGCAGTTTTCAATGTATTTGGTTAGTTGTAATATCCTTCCCAAGGGTGAAGCAACTGTGATAGGTTCCTTTAGGTATTTTAATTCTAGGTCTAAACGTTCCACCGTGGAAGTTAAGATAAAAATAAGGTAGCTCCACAGTCAAATAAAAGAATAATTGGAACGTCTTTGATAAGAGTTGTACCTTCCAACAAGCTGTGTGTAGACTCAGGGTCTTAGGGTGATGTCATGGCATAGAGGCAACCTTGTGATTTCTAGGTGCAGGTCCGGTGGTTTGTTGCCTTTGAACTAGAATGGGGTGGCCTTTGTTCTTCATCTTCTTGAAACAATTCTTTGACTCATGGCCAAGCTTCTCGTAGTAGTTGCGACCAATGGAGTTGTCTCATTGCTTTTTTTTTTTTTTTTTGTTCTGGAATGACATTCTAATATGCGGCAATCCTTGGATTTTTATCTTGAATCTAAGGCAGGTTAAAGTTGGTCTTAAACTTCTTCCCTGGTTTGCAATGTTGCAGTCAGGCCTATCCTTACCAATCATTATCCTTCTCGGCTCTAGTGGCTTTATGTAACGCTTAAAAATCAAGGGTCGAGCATAAACTCAACTCCCGAGTTCCAACGCATCACTTATGCAACATAATAAATGATGATTGAATGTTGTCTGTATTAGTGCATTGAACATGAGTGAGATTAAGCCAAAACAACATATCATACTCCAGAGACAAGTGAGATTGCAAGCGGAAGACTGTGATAAATATATAAAATATAAAAATTGTGGTGAGTCTCCAGAGTGTGATAATGTTACCAGGTTAATGAATTACAAGTATAATTTCAAAATATACCAAGTTGTGTAAGGTCATCTAGTCGACATCCCTGTAACCCCGTCGATCAAGACATGACTCACATGAAGCCGCCGGAAAACAGCATATACGAGAAAACATACTCGTCGTCACAAAAGTCCGGCTCCGCCTCGGGAGTAGCGTCACCATCTGCAATCAGATAAAGTCTGGTGGGTGTCCGGAACACCATCCTGTAACGTGGGAGTGAGTGATCAACTCAGTGGAACAATAAAGCATAGGTTAACATGTTATCAAAATAGTCAAGCAGTAATGATAAAGCAGTACAATCAACAATCCTAAGTACTCTTGTTAATGCAAGTATGAATTGTTGTCATGATGCATGCCCTTGCTAACATACTCCCTCATGGGACACCATCTTATGTTTACGGCATGCGTTCATCCCTCAGTGCTCCACATCTTCTAGGCACATGCAGTGCGATGATGAGCATGATTACCGAGTTGTTATTAGTCCTTTTCAAATAGCAGGATTGGGAAACTAAGGTACCTCCCTTATATCATTCCCAAACAATGATCCATTCTAGGGTCGTCAATCCTAGATAATCTCATACGATAGGGTGGTTCTAGGTCGCTGTAAAGGGTTGCCAGGGTAGTTACACGGACTCGTTGCACCGTTCCCCCATCACCTTATCAATATAGGCCTAGTTTATACTATATTTACTACGGGAAGGCTCGTCGCCTCTCCACAGATTCAAAGTATGCTCAAGGTCAGTACACCGGGTATGGTCAAGGCTGTCAGGGCTATTACACGGAATCGTTACACTACTCCCCTATCACCCATCAAAGCAGTGTAGGCCAACAGCTCGAATACAGTGTCCCATACCACCGTATTTAGCTCACGAGTCTGGTTGCTCAATGGTCACTACGGGGAGGCTCATGGCCCCAGCGTAGGTCGACAGCTCGACCACGGTGTCCCATACCACCATGCCCGGCTCATGAGTCTTAGCGGATCGAGGTACCAAGGTTAACGGGGTTACACTAGTAAGTTTGGTACCTTAGGTTCAAGCAGTAGCGTCCAAACATGGTGAACATACATTAGACAGATTGGGTTACTTGACGAGCTCGGCTAGCTCGAGTGTACGACAAGTTGAACGACATGAAGTGCATAAGCACTTCGCGTGGCCAACCACTATCACTTATCAAAGTACGACTCGGGTTCGTCGAACACATCTCATGTGGCGAATGAATCTCAGCCACGAATTCAATCCTGTTACCGATTGCCTGGACTATAAATAGGCCCAATCACATTCAATTACGGAACAGTTAAAGCAGTAATGAATCAAGATTTCAAGTCATACAATCAAAAGTCCGATATTGTCCGCTTAGGGCTGTCAGGTCTGTTGCACGGAATCGTTACACCACTCCCCGATCACCCTTCACGGCCTTTATGGAATACAACTTAAACATAAATTTAAACATATGCATTACATAGATAAAATCATACAATCAGTTGAGCATGTTATGAAGTACAATATAAGCATGAGTTTGTACATATTCAATTCCTAATCACACAAATATCTAAAGAAATCATACACATAGTTAAAGGAGTTGAGAATCATATCTCAACACCCTTATACATTACAATTTACTAACTACTACTCATTCAGACATTTCAACAAACACTTTAGACTACATACATCAACATACATGACATATGTTGATCACATAGGTATTAGGCTCAATCCTTTCACTAGGGAGTTGCCCCAATTATAACACGCGTACACCCCGACGGATAGTCATGGCAAGCTGGAATCCAAGTTCCATGTTCATTCAGTCATTTCCACAAACACTTGAGCTACACATTTTAACAAATATAGCGTATAGTGGCCGTGGCGTGATTTAGGGCGAGTCCTTTCGCTAGAGAGTTGTCGCATACATACAAGCATATGGTCACGACAGATAATCATGTTAAGCACAAATCTAAATTTCATATGTATACGGTATTTTTTACAAATACGGATACAGTATATTCAACATAGTTAACGTATAACCAAAAAACGAAACGGACAACACTTTGTACATGTGCAATAGCATGCAGATCATGAATCTATCATTATCTGACATTGAAAGTGTTGAAAACCATAACCTATACGTCTAAAGTCTGTACCTTTTGTCGTAAAATCATAATAGACTCGATAGATTCGCTAAGCTTTCGTATACGACAGTTTGGCAACCTATAGAATGAAATAGATTAACTATTTCATCATTTACAATGTTCATAACCCTAGATTAGATTAGGGTTAGGGTTTTTTACATAGAAACGAAGTTAGAAACGCCGGGAAAGCGATAAGAACGATGTGGTTGGCACAGATAGCAGCAGGGTAGAGTGGCAGGGAGATACCCCCACAACTCTCAACCTTTCTCTCTCTTTTCTCTCTTCTCTCTCTTAGGTTTCCTCAAATTCGTATGGAATGAGAGAGTGAGGGTTTAAGGTCCTTATATAGGTCCAGAACTCACAAATTTAGACTTCAAGTCAAAGTATACTTAGGTTATAACCAAAGCGATTCTGTTCCGTCTCAACGGAGCACTTTTGACTGCCCCTTTTTGTGTGCGGTCGAACTTAAGCTCACTAACGCTGGATCTAGGTATAGTTAAGTTTTCGTTCCAGTCGAGTTTCCAGATCACAAATGGCGGACCAGTTTCAGTTTAACGGTCAGCGGATCTCGATCAGAGATTTCAAATACATGGATATGTTTGGGCAAATATCCATGATCTGAGGGTATAATCTGGCCTGATTCTGATGGTCGGAATCCTTATAACTGATCTGCAAGTGACACGTTCGAGATTACTTAAATTTATATTTTATTTTTAATTAATTTCACATTTCTCACACTCCTCACTCCGGGCTCAAGTGAATAGCCCAGGACACAATCTGGATTTGATTTTCGAGATGGTTGTCAAGCCCAGCAAGGCGGTCCTAATCTATAACTTTGTATTATTCGGACTTTCGATGTGCGGTCCGATCTGATACGGAGTTTCGTGATGCTCCCTAGAGCAGCCGTAACTAATTTTATCGTGCTAGCTATCCGAGATCACCGGGTAATGAGATTGATCCTAGATTTTTAGGTAACCTAGCGTCAATGATTATACAAGTTTTGGGTCTTGAGATCGTATTTAAAATGGATCAAGTGGATTTCGTAGCTAATCTAGTTTCGTACTTAGTTACTTTTGAAGGATAAGGTAGTGAAAGTTGAGATTTGTGAAGGAAAAGGGTTAAAAAGCGATTTTAGACTGTGGGATTGAGTTCTAACAAGTTAATAAGGTGTTAGGATCGACCCATTGCCTAAGGACGTCTAATTCCAGGTTGGAAAAAATCCGGGATGTTATAATCTACCCCCCTTAAAAATAATTTTATCCCCGAAATTGGCTAAAGGTAAAAGTAAGAATTCTATTATTTCATTTGCCTAAGACTTATTGATTTCAAGTTTACATGCGCGGTAGGGTGTATATTGTGCATACTAGTCTAGTACATTTTAGGCACTACCCCCCTTAAAAATTTATTTCTTTATCTCTTACTTATATCCTGATGGTTTGCTACAATGGATTTCTTTATCTATTCGGAGTCTTGACGGTGATTCCCATCTATTGAGAGTAAGATAGTTGTTTTCAATGTTTAACCAACACGGAGAGAAGGTTATAGTGGGCTTGATCCCGATACATCAATCATCTACCTGGCCAGGGTAGAAAGCTCATCGTATCCTTTCCTAGTCATGGTGGCTCCTGGTCTTCTGCTCGGCCAATCAGTGAGTCCATTGGTAGTCGCCCAGGATTGAGAATTGGGTCAAGCCGTGAATGTTTCGCAGTTATATATTTCAATAGCTCCGTAGACCGATCACTCTAAAAACTTAAGGAATGCCCATCACTGAAAGGTTCAAATGTCATATTTCTTGGGTTGCCCTTTAGGTCTTGGTCTAAGAGAGTCCTTGTTATTATCTATGTCTAAGGAAATGGTGAATCAAATCTTACTAGATCATCCTAAAACGGTTTCTCATAGTAGAACTTGCTAGGGCTTCTATAATGTTCGTATTCAACGAGCACAGTTGTAGATGCATTGACCTTGGCTATTGTAACTCAGTTCGCACCCGACCTATTCTGTACTATGAATTTGTTTAATACTTGAATCCTAATTGATTTCCTTCCATGACTTCATTATTGACATTCTAAGGAAGATTTAGATCCTATTTAATGACCTAACCTTGCGTATAACTGGGAGTAATTTCTTTCGATCCTGGGCCAGTGGGGCAAGGGCCAACCATGCTTCCGCTGTGCCTATGAGTGGTTAGACGTGTATACCTACTTAATTCAACTGGGTTCATAACTTGTCTACCCCCCTTAAAATTGTTTCTATTCTCAAGGTTCAAGAATTTGTACATCGACCTGTATGTCTGAACGAGTTGAAATTTGAAACCTATCTTTGGTATGACATGGGAAGCGATCTAGCAATACATTGATCTTCTTTTCATCGATGATGCGTATTATGGCATTGATACCTATGATTATAGAAAGGAGCTAAAATGATGGGTGTTGAGGTTGTTTCCCAGGGACGGGTGTGAGTTTGAGGTAAGATGCCTAATTCTACCAAGGAGTTTTGTCACGGTTCAGACTTATCCTATTTAATCATGTCTATCTTAACAGGCAGGCTATCTTTCTACGTTCATATGCACAATATGTATGCCGACATGGCATGTGATTTGGGACCTAATTCCTAACTGTCTGTTGCCCATTTGGAAAATTCCTTAAGCCTAAAAGACAAAGTCTCTATCGGCTATATACTCTTAATACTTTTCGAAGACGAAGTTATAAACTTTTAGTTGCAAGTGGTTTGACCAACACGGAAGGAAAGTTGTGTAGTGGGTCTGAGTCGGTTAAGCCGAATAACTAAGTCTATTATTCAATTGGCTTAGCATAATTAATTAGTCCTTTACCTTCCTTAGCTTAACCAGTAGTCTAGTCTTAATTTAGGAGTAGCGGTAATCCACTGATTGTAATCCAAAGTCTATGCTTATACACTAGATGATTTTATACCATTCCTAATATAAGAAATTGTCTTATCGCATAGGGTCAAAGTTGTCTGATCGGAATTGAGTTACCCGAACTAGAATGTAACTACACTCGAGCACTTCACACATGACCACACTAACTAAGGAGGTCCTAGGGTTCATGTTATCAATTTATTGGATTTCCCCTACTATTAGGTCGTTCGTATCTAGGAACACCACTCTAGTTCCAAAATTCCAAGGGCCTATTTGGCCAGTGGTCTTAAGTTGTATTAAATGGGCTTGCATTACTAATCCCTCCATGGGATTGGGAATGACATGTTTGGTAGGAGGGTGGGAGGGGATTACATTTATGGTATAGACTTTGGAAAATGAGCCTTGTGTTGGAAAGCGTAAGATGGGAATTCTAAATCCCATGATGATGAATTTTCAAGGGTGATATGAAAGGAGAACCCGAGATTTACTTTTAATCGCATACATTCCACACACTTCATAACAATAGAGACGGCATGCATTTCATTTAATCAAAACTATCACAATACAAGAGATAGATCGTTACATGCATCATAACAAGAAACGCATGAGAAACTAAGCTAGTCAAACCTACAACTACAACACACATCTACTACTAAGCCTCCTGAGGCTCACACACAGAAAGCAAAAACAACATAAAACACCCAACAACCACAACGCCATGATCACTCGAAGAAGGTCATGGAAAGTGAAGAAGAGAGAGGGAAAAAGGGCTGGAGTTCTTGGCTCTCCACGAGTTTGAGCCTCAACAGGGATTGTAAAGGCCCAAATGACAGGGTTTGAAGAATGAAAGTGAAGAAAATGGATGGGTTAGAGAGCTTACACGGTTTTGAGCCACAAATGAGGGGGTGTAGGAGCTCAAATGAGAGAGAATGAAGAGGGTAAGGGGTAGGTGAAATGGCCAAGTTATATGTCCTAGAGGGGGGGGTGAATAGGACAATGCCAAATAAAAACTTATAATAGCGGAATTAAACAAACTATGATAGCCAATGAACTAATTAAATAAATTGCAATGTAGAAATGAGATGCAACCTCAAACTACTGAATTTGAGAGGTTGATATAAACGTTGTTCTAAGGACAACCTTTCACCAAAAACCAAATGTTTATGGTAGGACAACCTTTTATCTAGAAATGTCTTTGTATCAATTTCTCAAATCAAAGAGGAATAAAGAAATAAATACAAACTGCACTGAATAAATTGAATTTACAATGTCTTGTTCTAGGGACAGCCATACACCATAAAAATGGCAGGGCAACCTTGCTGGAACAATTTTGGAATTTAAAGCTTGAATCAATAAAGGGAATTGCTGGAAATAAATTGCAGAAATAAATCACTAAATTATTACAACATTCCCACACTTGCTTGAAATTTCAAACTGTTACAACATTCACATCCACAAGGAAAATAGAACTGAATGATAAAAGATAAGGAATTAAATAACCATTCAATCCACAAGACAAGAAGTTATAGTGGTTCGCCTGTGTGTTCACCAACTGTTCTAAAACAGCCACACAGAATGCTACTCCACTCCTAATATCCTCACACAGGGATATTAGCGTTCTCTAATAAAACTGGTTTTCACAGGTTCACAAAAACCTTCACAATTGTGTCTTTATCACTTGGGCTTACACAATTCAAAAAACCCCACAATCTGAGTTTTCTGGCTCTCCTCAGATAACCATACACATAGAGATTTTTCTGGCAAATCTCATACAAAACCAAAATAGAAATTACAGGAATTGTAGAATACCTGGATCTTATCCTTTTGCAGTAGCCCGAAGAACCGATCAGAGTAGAGATTCAATAATGATAGTCCAATGTCCAATACTCAATTTATCGAGGTTCTAAGTTGTAATTGATTTTAAATGAAATCACAAAGGGCTAGCTCTATTTGATTTTAATTCCAAGAAGAAGGAATACACGATTTCCCCTTTTCAAATACGATTGGAATTTAGAATAAAATCAAATGCAAAAAGCTAACAAAAGGAATTAGAATGAAGCGCAAATTAGCTTAAAAATAAACACGACTTATCTCAGAGTGGAGCCTAGAATATACTTGCTTTGATAGATTTTTCGACTATTAAACTCTGAAATTCGTGTGCTATTTATAGCTACAGAAATTCGTCTTCGACTGGTCTAGGAGTTCCCACGACTGTCTTAGGAGAAACAGATTTTTGAATTTCTGCGCGCAATCAGGAAAACCGATGTTGTGACCGGTCGTAGGCAGTCCACGACTGGTCGAAGGTCGTCCACGACCGGTCGAGATCCCTTCTCGACTGGTCGAGCGACAGTGAATTTAGTCGCTGGAGTTTGAATCGAGGCTCCACGACTGGTCGAGGTTCGAGTCAAGGACATCCCACGACCGATCGAGCAGACTCCAAGACTGGTCGTGAGCGAACCAGAAAATCCGATAAAATTGAACAAGTCCAAGACTGACCTAGGAAATTCTTAGACAGGTCGAGCCAGTGCTAGGACTGGTCGAACCAGAACCAGGACTAGTCTAAGAGCAGATCAAAAACATGTTTAAACACAGTTGTATAATGTATCCAAAATGACCTACCCTAAGGTCAATGACTATGGTCTATCAAACCTGAATAATGAAGTACGGACATTGAACTCTACTTCATTCAACGAATGATAAATCTTTTAGTACTTGAAGCCTGAAGTACGAGTCGTCCAAAGACTTGACACCAACATTTATCTTGAGTTTGCTTTTGAGCTTCACACCTTCAAACACTGCTTGTATCTTGAACTTGAATAACCTTTGCTTGAATCAAGAATACTGTGTCTTCTTTATATCTTCGAAATGTACCTTGAAGCCGCTTGAAGAGTCCATAAGTTGATATGGTGTCTTAAACATAGAACACACCCAAGACAAGGTTTTGACACACAAATTGACAACCAAAGAGGTATCATATAATAGCACTAACAGTAGGTACGTGCTGTAAACGTTAAAAATGAATGACTTTGACAGAAAATGACGGAACGAGTGAATGAAAGGGAGGTTTGAGAGAGAAAACGGAAGTTTTAGGGAAAGGGAGAGCTTGGAGGGTGATTTGTGAAGGAGGTAATAGTTTTGGGGGGGGGGGGGGGGGGGGGGGGGGGGGGGGGGGGGGGGGGGGGGGGGGGGGGGGGGGGGGGAGGGGGGGGGGAGTTTTAATCGATGGCCCACACACCAGGGGGTTCCCCTAGCCCCTAAACACCATCGGCCAGACCGGCCCGCCCGACCGAGCCCGCTGACCGGCGAGGGCCTCGCCACCCTTTGGATAAAGTGGCGATGCCTTGCCACTTGGGCGAGGTCCTCGTGCCCTATAGGCCCCAAAAAGTTCTGGGTTCCACCTTGGGTCCCTTTGGATTTGTATGGGTAGGCCCACGACTCTGTTTCAAGTCGTTTCGGGTCGTTTTGGGAAGTTCCTGATACATATTTGTATTTATCGATTTATAATGGTTGGGACGGGGTAATTTGTGGTCTAGATCCATCGTTTGACGGTCTAGAAGTGTTTTGAGGTTGACTCATGTGATCACGGTCGAGTACAGACTCAAACAAAATGACCGATTTCAATGAACTTCGCCAAGTGGCGAAGTCGGGATACCTATGACTGTTTCCACATTTTTCTTGGACCCTCCTATGTCAGAGTGCGTCAGAGTGTGTCATGTGACCATAACCCAGGTCCGGTTTAATCCAAATCATGCTCTGATACCATCTTGCAACACCCTGAAAATTGGGAGTCGAGCATAAACTTAACTCCCGAGTTCCAACGCATCACTTATGCAACATAATGAATGATGATTGAATGTTGTCTGTATTAGTACATTGAACATGAGTGAGATTAAGCCAAAACAACATATCATACTCCAGAGACAAGTGAGATTGCAAGCGGAAGACTGTGATAAATATATAAAATATAAAAACTGTGGTGAGTCTCCAGAGTGTGATAATGTTACCAGGTTAATAAATTACAAGTATAATTTCAAAATATACTGAGTTGTGTAAGGTCATCTAGTCGACATCCCTGTAACCTCGTTGATCAAGACACGACTCACATGAAGCCGCCAGAAAATAGCATATACGAGAAAATATCCTCGTCGTCACAAAAGTCCGGCTCTGCCTCAGGAGTAGCATCGTCATCTGCAATCAGACAAAGTCTGGTGGGTGTCCGGAACACTGTCCCATAACGTGGGAGTGAATGATCAACTCAGTGGAACAATAGAGCATAGGTTAACATGTTATCAAAACAGTCAAGCAGTAATGATAAAGCAGTACAATCAATAATCCTAAGTACTCTTGTTAATGCAAGTATGAATTGCTGTCATGATGCATGCTCTCGCCAGCATACTCCCTCATGCGACACCATCTTACGTTCACGGCATGCGTTCATCCCTTAATGCTCCACATCTTCTAGGCACATGTAGTGCGATGATGAGCATGATTACCGAGTTGTTATTAGTCCTTTTCAAACAGCAGGATTGGGAAACTAAGGTACCTCCCTTATATCATTCCCAAACAATGATCCATTCTAGGGTCGTCAATCCTAGATAATCTCATACGATAGTGTGGTTCTAGGTCGCTGTAAAGGGCTGCCAAGGCAGTTACACGCACTCGTTGCACCGTTCTCCCATCACCTTATCAATATAGGCCTATTTTATACTCTGTTTACTATGGAAAGGCTCGTCGCCTCTCCGTAGATTTAGAGTATGCTCGAGGTCACTACACTGGGTACGGTCAGGGCTGCCAGGGCTGTTACACGGAATCGTTACACCACTCCCCCATCACCCATCAAAGCAGTGTAGGCTGACAGCTCGAATATAGTGTCCCATACCACCGTATTCGGCTCACGAGTCTGGTTGCTCAATGGTCACTACGGGGAGGCTCATGGCCCCAGCGTAGGCCGACAACTCGACCATGGTATCCCATACCACCATTCCCGGCTCATTAGTCTTAGCGGATCGAGGTACCAAGGTTAACGGGGTTACACTGGTAAGTTTGGTACCTTAGGTTCAAGCAGTAGCGTCCAAACATGGTGAACATACATTAGACAAATCGGGTTACTTGATGAGCTCGGCTAGCTCAAGCGCACGACAAGTTGAACGACATGAAATGCATAAGCACTTCGCGTGGCCAACCATTATCGCTAACCGAAGTACGACTCGAGTTTGTCGAACACATCTCACATAGCGAATGAATCTCAGCCACAAATTCAATCCTGTTACCGATTGCCTGGACTATACAATGGCCCCAATCACATTCAATTACGGAACAATTAAAGCAGTAATGAATCCAGATTTCAAGTCTTACAATCAAAAGTCTGATATTGTCCGCTTAGGGGTGCGAGGGCTGTTGCATGGAATCGTTACACCACTCCCCCATCACCCTTCACGGCCTTTATGGAATACAACTTAGACATAAATTTAAACATATGCATTACATAGATAAAATCATACAATCAGTTGAGCATGTTATGAAGTACAACATAAGCATGAGTTTGTACATATTCAATTCCTAATCACATAGATATTTAAAGAAATCATACACATAGTTAAAGGAGTTGAGAATCATATTTCAACACCCTTATACATTACAATTTACTAACTACTACTCATTCAGACATTTCAACAAACACTTTAGACTACATACATCAACATACATGACAAATGTTGATCACATAGGTATTAGGCCAAATCCTTTCACTAGGGAGTTGCCCCAATTATAACATGTGTGCACCCTCGACGGATGGTCATGGCAAGCAGGAATCCAAGTTCCATGTTCATTCAGTCATTTCCACAAACACTTGGGCTACACATTTTAACATATATAGCGTATAGTGGCTGTGGCGTGATTTAGGGCGAGTCCTTTCGCTAGAGAGTTGTCGCATACATACAAGCATATGGTCACGACAGATAATCATGTTAAACACAAATCCAAATTTCATACGTATACGGTATTTTCTACAAATACGGAGAATACAGTATATTCAACATAGTTAACGTATAACCAAAAAATGAAATGGATAGCACTTTGTACATGTGCAATAGCATGCAGATCATGAATCTATCATTATCTGACATTGAAAGTGTTGAAAACCATAACCTATACGTCTAAAGTCCGCACCTTTTGTCGTAGAACCGTAATAGACTCGATAGATTCGCTAAGCTTTCGTATACGGCAGTTTGGCAACCTATAGAATGAAATAGATTAGCTATTTCATCATTTGCAATGTTTATAACCCTAGATCAGATTAGGGTTAGGGTTTCTTACCTAGAAATGAAGTTGAAAACGCCGGGAAAGCGATAAGAGCGATGTGGTTAGGCACGGATAGCAGCAAGGTAGAGTGGCAGGGAGATGCTCTTACAACTCTCAACCTTTCTCTCTCTTTTCTCTCTTCTCTCTCTTAGGTTTCCTCAAATTCGTATGGAATGAGAGAGTGGGGGTTTAAGGTCCTTATATAGGTCCAGAACTCACCAATTTAGACTTCAGGTCAAGGTATACTTAAGTTATAACCAAAGCGAGTTTGTTCCATCTCAACAGAGCACTTCTGGCGGCCCCTTTTCTGTGTGCGGTCTGACTTAAGCTCAATAACGCTGGATCTAGGTATAGTTAAGTTTTCGTTCCAGTCGGGTTTCCAGATCATAAATGGTGGATCAGTTTCAGTTTAACGGTTAGTGGATCTCGATCAGAGATTTCAAGTACCTGTATATGTTTGGGCAAATATCCCTGATCCGAGGGTGTAATCTGGCCTGATTCTGACGGTCGGGATCCTTATAACTGATCCGCAAGCGACACGTTTCAGATTACTTAAATTTATATTTTATTTTTAATTAATTTCACATTACTCACACTCCTCACTCTGGGCTCAAGCGAATAGCCCCAGGACACAATCTTGATTTGATTTTCGAGATGGTTGTCAAGCCCAGTAAGGTGGTCCTAATCCTATAAGTTTGTATTATTCGGACTTTTGATGTATGGTCCAGATCTGATACGGAGTTTCGTGATGCTCCCGAGAGCAGCCGAGTAATGAGATTGATCCTAGATTTTAGGGTAACCTAACGTCAATGATTCTACAAGTTTTGGGTCTTACAGATCGTATTTAAAGTGGATCAAGCGGATTTCATAGCTAATCTAGTTTCGTACTTAGTTACTTTTGAAGGATAAGGTAGTGAAAGGTGAGATTTGTGAAGGAAAAGGCTTAAAAAGCGATTTTAGACTGGGATTGATTTTTGACAAGTTAATAAGGTGTTAGGATCGACCCATTGCTTAAGGACGTCTAATTCCATGTTGGCAAAAATTCGAGATGTTACACTTTATCTACTACATCAGTGTAACTTGTTAGATCCAAGCAGCATATCTTGGAGTGAATTGAGGGTCTCAGGCTGTCTTTGAATCATTTAATCTTGAAGTCTTCATCTTCAATTATCTTAGGCATGTACAGTGACAATTCAAAGAACCTAGCCTCATACTGAGCGACGGTCATCTCATCTTGGGTAAGTTTTAAGAGTTCAAACATCTTCTCATCCCGATATGACTTTGGGATATACTTCTCAAAAAACTTCTTTTGCAAATCCATCCAGGTCCATGTGTGGTCCTTGAGAACCGTCCTTTTTGTCACCTCCCACCAAATAATGACATCTCCCTTGAACTTGAACGTAGCCAGGGGGACCTTGAGGTGGTCTAGGCATCTCATTGTTTTCAGTGTCCTCCTAATTTTTTTTTATCTAATGTTCTATTGTCACTGGGTTGGGGGTGCTTCAAAACTCTGGAAGCCGCAGCTTCAGAAACTTTTCTAGTATAACAGACTCCATTCGCCCCAGGACGGCATAAAGTGGCACCCATGTTTGCGCGTCAGGGGGTGTTGGTCCGTAGTGTGGCCCTGAGAGTGCAGTTTCTTAATTGGTTGCAGTTGGGGATGATGTAGACTCCCCAATATGTGTTTCTTGCTAGCTACCATTCTCGGGAGTGTGCTCTGGGTGAATTGAGGCCACAAAATTGGCTCGAGTAATCTTCTTCTTTGATTTGGGGGCCATATCATCTGCCCAAAAGGAAATGTTCTTAGATGTTGACTAACGTGTAAAGGAGAATTTTAAAGTTACTGGTACATTCCTTATGTGTTTATTGGTTTGTTTTGTTTATTTATTCGGTTTGTTAGAATTTTATACGAGGGCTCCCCACTATTCGGGATATCCCCCCATTTTTTGTTTAGAGTAACCCAAGGGACGGTTACAGGGAGTCCAATTCCTTGTCGAACCCCAGCTTCCTGTGTCGTTATTTATGTGAAAGTCGTAAATTCTAAAAATGATTTATCTTGATAGCCTTCCACTCAAAAATTTTAGTCCCCAAACTATTTATTCGAATAATCTAAAATTTAAAAGTAAGGTCCCTAACTTATCCCTGAGGCTCTAGAAAATTTCTTAAGGTGATTTTCCATTTTTTAGTCAGCGTTTCATCCCTTGAGGAGGTAAAAGTGCTTGCTGTCCAGCAGCATATATATATATATATTTTTTTTTTGTAAAATTTTGTCACTATTTGAAATTTATAGAATTCTTTATAAATTCAATAGAGCTGAAATTTTGGGGGAGGTTTCCAGAGACCTAAGTGAGTTACGAAAAAAGTTTAAAAAATTTTCAATAAGTCCACCTACTGAAACTAGTGGAGGTTTACTAACGTGTCAATTCTCACCAAAATGATAATTTTTTTTAGAAAAATTGGAATATCTCCAATTCCGATTTGGGAAACTTGTTTTTCTTACTTGGAACTCCATTTAAGGAAAAATTTCAATCCACAATAAATTTATGTGGGAGTTTAAAATTTTGTTTCGAAGGTACCTAGATTCAGTCTCTAAATTCCACGTCTAACTTAACAATTTCAATGGGGAACCTGAATATGGGTTTCTAATTCCTCAACTTCCTAGTTCCTTTGGGAATTCACCTAAGTATAGATATATAATTCATAATACTTTCCTAGTCACATAAAGCTTATGATGGTCCATGCCCTCAGGTCTAGTTAGTATCATTCTCATGCTCTGATACCAACTTGTAACACCCAAAAAATTAGATCCCGTGCGAGATACACAAGAATCAATTTTTAAGGCATTACAACAAGAGTTGTTACATGAGAAATCTAATGCTATAAACAATTATCAAAGGACATTTAGTGCCCCCATCTTAAACACGTACAACTTTAGATGTCGGAATGACCTGAACTTCAGTTGGAGGAATGGGTCAACGGCGAATGTAGACAAAAATCCTCAAGGGTCTCTTCATTTGATCCTTATTCCACTCTTAACTCAGAAAAGAACCCAAGAGGATCCAATTCAAAAATTCATGCATGATCAAGAGCAATTCAATCAAAATACCCTACAAGCATTCTATGACATTGAAATGTCCATTCATAGATTGGAGTCACATCTAATTGTTAGGGAGAAGGGGACTCTTTTAGCCCAACCTCTAATTAACCTGAAACTGCAATGTGAAATAAGTGACCCTAGCTCTTTGAATAAGCATGTGGAGCAAGCAAAGTCTGTCACCACTTTTAGAAGTGGAAAAACAATCGACAAAAAACATCCCGATGAGGGCTGAGAGGCCCAAGGACTCGGAAGAATCTAAGAGAGATGATGGGCCTAGCAACACTACACATGTGAAAGAACCAGAAAAGGAATACAAGTCAGTTGCTCTGTTCCCACAAAGGTTGATCTCACAAAAACCTCTACCCAACACTTAGGATATCTTAGAAGTTCTAAAATAGGTGAAAATCAACATCCCCCTATTGGATGGCATAAAAAAAATTCCATCATATGCCAAATTCCTAAAAGATCTTTGTATGGCCTAGAGATGACAATGTTTAGAAAAAATATTTTTGACAGAAAAAGTGAGTGCCATCATCAAACAAGATGTATCCCAAAAATATAAAAATCTCGGTATCCCAACCATCTCATGTGTGATTGGGAACCACCAAATTAAGCATGCATTACTTGATTTGGGGGCGAGTATGAATTTGATCTCATACTCGGTCTTCGAATAGCTTGGCCTAATTAAATTAAAACTCACCAAGACCACACTTCAACTCGTTGATCATTTGATCCTTGTAACAAAAGGGATGATAGAGGATGTGCTAGTACAAGTCGATAAATTCTACTATCCAATAGATTTTAATATTTTGGATACACAACCCATCATTGATACTAACACTCAGATTCCTATCATCCTTGGACGACCAGTCCTAGCCATATCAAACGCCATAATCAATTTTAGGAATGTGATTATGAAACTATCCTTTGGAAATATGACACTTGAGCTTAATGTGTTCAACATGTGCAAACAATAGGAGGACAATGATGATGTCCACGAGATTAAGATTCATTTGTGGAAGATAAGTCACTTTCTATTTTATACTCCAAAACATTAGAGATGTGTTTGGACCACTCCATTGAATTAGATGATGACATGATTAGGGAGATGGATGCCTTGCTTGATGCTATGCCAGTACTTGAAACTAACCGGTGGAGGCCCAAATTTAAAAGATTACCTCAAACTAACTCGAAGCCTCTAGTGTTAAAACACTGAAACTTAACCTAAAACTGTTGCCTACTAATCTTAAATATGGGTATTTAGGTCAAGATGAAACATATCCAGTGGTGATTTCTTTCCACTTGGATGAGGAATAAGAGAGTATGCTAATTTCTACTTTCAAAGAACATAAAGGAGCCATTAGATGGATGATTACATACCTCAAGGGAATTGACCATCTAATTTGTACTCACCGCATTCACTTTGAGGATAATGCGAAAACATATAGACAACTACAATGCCATCTAAATCCAAATATGAAGGAAGTGGTTAAAGCTATTAGATATAGGTATCATATACCTTATATCCAATAGCCAATGGGTGAGCCCAACTCAAGTGGTACCCAAGAAGTTCAAGATTACCATCGTAGCCAATGTGGATATTGAACTCATGCTAACCAGAGTCATTACTAATTGGAAAATGTGTATTGACTACTAAAAATTGAATACCTTCACAAGAAAATATCACTTTCCTTTGCCTTTTATTGATCAGATCTTAGAAAGGTTAGCGGGTCATTCCTATTACTGCTTCCTTTATGGGTATTTGGGCTATGGCCAGATATAGATAGCCATTGAGGACTAAGAAAAGACCACGTTCAACCAAAAGATGCTATTTAAATTATGTAATGCCCCCACCACATTTCAGCGATGCCTTTTAAGTAATTTTTTTTGACATGGTAGGGAAATTTTAGAGGTCTTCATGGATGACTTCTCCGTCTTCGGTTCATCCTTCAACGAGTGCCTTGAGCACCTGAAATTGATGCTGAAGAGATATCAACAGAGGAAACTTGTGCTGAATTGGGATAAATGCCATTTCATGGTTCAGAAGGGGACATTTCCTCGACAAATCATATCGTCCATTGAAATTAAGGTGGATTAAGCTAAAATCAACTTTATCTCTAACTTACCACCATCCAAGAGCATACGCGACATGCGATCCTTCTTAGGACACGTTGGGTTCTACTAAAGATTTATAAATGACTTTTAGTCTTATCTATCATTTTTTATGCAATCTTCTTTAAAAGGAAACTGCCTTTAGTTGAGTGAGGATCGCTAAAAAGCTTTCACCAAACTTAAAGGCATGTTGACTAGCGCTCTTGTCACTCCCCAAACTCAGAAACCGAGATCATAAAATTCCCAATTGCCGAATCCGGTGCAAACAGCCTCTATAGTACCCCATTCTCGGCTCCCAGCGCCCATACGCCAGATTCGATCCTGGGATCTTACAAGGAGGATTTTCTATCGCACATTTATCTCATAAGAAGCATAATCACAAGTTTACCCAAATCACAAAGCCAACATCACCATCACATATCCACTAATATAAACATTTAAATATAGTGCTGAAAGGGAAATATATATATCGAATATCAAAGCTCCAATAGACAGCCGCACGCCCTAAGCTCAACTCTACTGACCTAACGCCACTTGCACGCATCTATCGTGCATAAGCTTATAGAAAGCTTAGAGGGTGGTGTAAGTGTGTGTGATGCACGTGCTAAACATATAGATATCAGAGTAAGCAGAAATACTGGCGATCCATAAATGGTACAATATTAGAGTAATGCGAAAATATGTTGGTAAGTCCATAAATACCATCAGCCTTATCCAGGCTATGTGATACAAAAACATAATAGCCAATATCATATACTGAGGATACAATGCAATATGCAAATCCTAACGAATCCACGAATGATGTCAACCTCATCAAGGCCATATAAATATAGAAATGTAGCAACCCAGAATATCATATGCCTCAGATGTAATGCAATATGCGGTGCGTATGAAATGACCAAGCTGGAGTGTGAAGTTGGGATGATAATACGTAATATCATAGGCTACGGGGTCCATCATAAGGGACTTCTATCCAAACCAGTCTGATACCCAAAGTGGTAAACTCCTGACCTCAGATTGGTCGCACGCCTCAACCGAAATCTTGGTTATTACGAAGGTACACATATCAATTAGTTGTGAACTACCAGCTCGAGTGGATAGTGAATGAATGAATGAATGAGTAAAATGCTAAGTATGCAACTCTTACTCAATAAGTCCACAAATCAGTATAGTACATCTCCGGGATCATCACCGGGGTTTAGTACACTCTACATGTGATCGCCGCCCACTGGACACGCAACCATGCAAGTGGAAGAGACCTCACTATCCGCCTGGCCAGTAGTCAGCCAATATCTATCCGACACGTCGATAGCGGACCCATTTACGAGCTGGTCAAATTCAGCCTAGCTATGCTCCTACCTCGGGTGGGTAAGGCCACACCCCCTTCCAACCGACCATGACACAGTGGGAGACACAACCTACTGGTATTAAGCACTCGGGCGCTCATGTATCCACTCGGTCTAGACGTTGGAGCATCTCTTGGCCATGGAGGTTTAGAGATTTTCACCCAGGGACATCTATGGTGCCCGTATGCTAGAACCAATATTTTTAATGTCCCATCTGGCCATCCACGATATGCCTGTGGAGGCGACGAGCTTGATATCACTAGGGCGTACAATAGTCATATCACAAAATGCGAAATGCATGAGTCATACCATCTAGTCATGCATCAAACCTGCGCATACCGCGCGCTCATGTGGGACAACTTCGTCTATCAGGGAGTCCCATAATAACCTGCTCAATGGTATATGCAATGAACAACCACATCTCATATTAAACATGCAGATGATGCGTATGGGCATGTATCATGATGTTATACTATCACATACTTATAATCAGCATCGATAATCAACATAACGAGGCTTAAGGGAAGGTCACAATGTGGACATTCAACCATCATTGCTCATCAATGTGGACATTCAACCAACATTGCTCCCAAGGAGTGGCCCTCATAGGGCCAAACATATAGTGGGCCCATGACCACACACAAGGGCTTAACATATATCACAATGGGCCTCACTTAAGGGCCACATATCACATCGGGCCTCACCATATGGGCCTTAAATACATTACATTGGGCCTGATATCTAGGCCTCAAATACATCACAATAACCCGCATCACATGAGCCTTACACATTGAAATGGGCCGCATCTCATGGGCTTAATACCCATCACAGTGGGCTGCTCACATGGGCCTAATATACATCACAATGGCCGCTCACATGGGCCTAATATACCTCACAATGGGGCGCTCACACAGGCCTAATATACGTCACAATGGGCCGCATCGCATGGGCCTCGTATACATCAAGTGAGCCGTATCAATGGGCAGCACCATCTACACCATTCATCTATTTTATTTAGAGATCATTTTTAGAGTATTTCCAAATAATTCGTATCGAAAGATCATCTGGACCATACCACAAATAACAGTGGGGATAATGATTTCCACCGTTTAAAATTTTTAGGGCCTACCATAACGTTTATCTTCCATTTGATCTGCTCATAAGGTCACAAAGACCTGAATTATGAGGCAAAACAAATTTCACATTGATCTAGAACTTCTGGAATACCAAAAGGGTTTCAATGGTAGTCACTCAACCCCCACTGGTATTTATAGTGTGGTCCATCAGATAGGCAGATTTGCCTCACTTTTAATCTCAAGCCTTAAGACAAGCTCGCCAATTGGATGGACAGTTTGGATGTAACACATACATCAATAGTGGGGTCCACGTCCCTGGACAGTGGACGGTGCTGGTTGCAGCACGTCAGCAGGGTGGGTACCACCGTCTTACGGACGGACAACGTGGATGAAACACCCACATCACGTGGGCCACACCATCCTCATCTGGACGATGTGAATTAAACACATGCATCGTGGTGGTCCCACGTGCTGGGTGCAGCACAGTAGGCTCCACCTGAGCTTTGGATCAGCCTCATGGCTATAAGGTACATACATCCAGGTGGGGTCCACAGTAGTGTGGCCCACCTGGTTTGCTGATGTTCACATCAGCAGTTATATAGCTGGTGTGCGGTAGCCAGTTAATCTCATTCAATAAGGTGGGTCCCATGTGGGGCCCACCATAATATTATATTAATATAAGTTATATTATATATAATATATGTTTTATATTATTAAACAAAACATTGTCCAGGCCCTGGACAGCCTGGATGCAAGGCACATTCATCAGTTGTAATCCCACTGTCCAGATGGACGGTGAGGATGAGACACATATGGCATGGTGGGTCCCACGTGGGTGGGGCTCACGGCTGCTGGGCAGCATGGTTATAATACATATATCATGGTGGGTCTCACCATCCCAGCTGGACGGTGAGGATGCCACACGTGCACCACATCAGGGCACCACCGTCTGCATTAGACGATGGGATATAACATATACATCATGAGGGACCCACATACCTTGCTGACATCATACATTAATAATATAGGTAGTGCATGGGTTACACCAGGCAATATACTTCCATATCGGGTGGTCTCACGTGGGGCCCACACATATAATAAAATAATAATATTTCGAAAAGGGGCAACGTCCAGGTGGGTTCCACCCGCAATGGATGGCCGGATGAATCAATACATCATGGTGGCCTCTCGTCCAAGCCCTGGATGGATGGTCTAGATCAACATACCATATCACAGGTGGGCCACATACATCATCAGAAAGAGAGGGAAGGAGAGAGAGAAAAACGGTGGAGATGGGAGGAGCTCCGCTACTATGAGCTCCTCCATGTACATGCATACATCAAGATGGGTCCCAACACAAGTGGGCCCTCAAATGAAATCAATGGTGGATCACCCACCGATTCCGTTTCTTCTAGGCTCCATGGACTCCTTAACTCTAGGCTTTCCCTTTGATGGTGGAAGATGAACATTGAAGGGTGGAGATGGGAGATAGAGTGTAGGGAGTGGGCCACACTTGGCTCCTCTCATGGACGTTTCCTCTCCTTGAGAATTGCTTGAATGGAGTGAAGAGAGAAATGAGAGAGTGATGGGAGTTGTAAGGATAGATGACATGGAGTGTATGGGTGAGGGATGGTGTAATGACTCGAAAATTCCATATAAAGACCCGAGTACCACCTCAAGCAGAAATCACTCAGGATCAAATCCTTTAGGAATTAGATAAAAGTAACTAAGTGCTAAATTAGATTAGCTACGAAATTCGCTTGATCCACTTTAAATATGATCTGCAAGACCCAAAACTTGTAGAATCATTGACGCTACGTTACCCTAAAATCTAGGATCAATCTTATTTACCCAGTTGCTCTTGGGAGCACATTGAAACTCCGTATCTGATCTGGACCGTACGTCAAAAGTTTGAATAATATGAAGTTATATAATTAGGACCGCCTTACTAGGGTTGACAACCATCTCGGAAATCAAATCCAAATAGTGTCCCGGGGCTATTCGCTTGAGCCCGGAGTGAAGTGTGTGAGAAAAAGTAATTTTCTTTAGAAATTAAATCTAATTTAAGTAATCTGAAACTTGTTGCTTGCGGGCCTAATATAAGCAATTAGATGGTCAAAATCTGACCCAAATACACCCTCGAATCAAGAGAAATTTCATACACATGGCAGTGTACTTGTAATCCTGATTGAGTTTCGGTGACCGTTGAACTGAAACTGGTCCGCCACGTGTGATCTGGGATCCCAACTGGAATGAAAAGTTAACTCGACCTAGATCTATAGTCAGGGAGCTTAAGTCCGACCTTTGGCTCAAGGGGGGCTCCGGAAGTGCTCCGTTGAGACGAAACAGCCTCCCTTTGGACATAACCTAAGTATACCTTGGCCCTGGGGCCATTTTCATCAGTTTTAGGCCTATATAAGGACCTTAAACCCTCTCTCATTCACTCCATATGAATTTAAGAAAACCCTAGGAGAGAGAAGAGAGTAAAGAGAGAGAAAGTGTGAGAGAAGTAGGAGGAGATTCCTGTTGCTCTATCCTGCTATTCTACGTGCCTATCCATCACTATCGTATCGCTTTTCCAGCGATTCTGATACCGTTTTCGAGTAAGAAATCCTAACCTTAATCAGTTCTAGAGATTCAACTAGTATAAGTGATGAAATAACTAACCTATTTCATGTCATAGGTTGCTCGCTTCTACGGCATAAGGTGCGGACTTTAAACGTATAGGTTATGGTTTTCAAGGCTTTCAATGTCAGTTAATGATATATTACTGACATGGATGCTATTGCACATGTACAAAGTGCTGTCCGTTTCATTTTTTAGATATATGTTAACTATGTTAAATATACTGTATTCCTCGTATTTGTAGAAAATACCGTATACGTACAAAATATGAAAGTGTGTTTGCCATGATTAATTACTGTGTGTATATGCTAGGTATATGTGTAATACTTACTCGGTGAAAGAATTCGTCCTAATACATGTTTTGGCCAATATGCGTTATGTATGTTAATAAGTGTATTCTACGTGTTTGTGAAAATGCTTGTATGAGTAAGTACTTAGGTGATAGTCCTTAGGGTGGGTGTTGCGATAGGATTCTCAACTACCTTAGAAATGTGTATGATTTCCTTCATTCAAGTTGTTTAATTTAATCGCTTACTTATGAAATGTATGTGTTTGTATTTCCTGCTTACATTGTGCTTTATAACATGCTTGTTAACATGTTTGAATTACTTTGTTAATTCTACTTTGACTACTCCACCTGTTTTCTGGTTAAGGATTGAATGTGATTGGGACTATGTTATAGTCCAGGCAATCGGTAACAGGTTTGAAGTCGTGACTGAAATTCATTTGCCACGTAGGACGTGTTTGACGAACCTGAGTCGTACTAAAGTTGTCGGCAGTGGTTAGGCTACACGGAGATCTTATGCACTTCATGTCGATCAACTTTGGGTGCGCTCGTGCTAGTCGAGCCCGTCAAGTAACCCGATGTGCCGATGTATGTTCACCATGTATGGACGCTACTGCTTAAACCTAAGTTACCAAACTCACCAGTGGAATCCCGTTAACCTTGGTACCTCGATCCGCTAAGACTCATGAGCCGGACATGGTGGTATGGGACACCGTGGTCGAGCTGTCAGCCTAGCTGGTGCGATGAGCCTCCCCGTAGTGACCAGTGAGCAACCCAGACTCGTGAGCCGAATACGATGGTATGGGACACTGTATTCGAGCTGTCGGCCTACACTGATTTGGTGACGAGCCCTTTGTAGTGAGCTCGAGCATACTCTGAACCTACGTAGAGGCGACGAGCCTTTCCATAGTAATCAGAGTATACACTAGGCCTATACTGATTTGGTGATGAGCCCTTTACAGCGACCTATAACCGCAACATCGTATAAGATTAACTAGGATTGACGACCCTAGAAAGGATCTTTGTTTGGGAAATGATATAAGAGAGGTACCTTAGTTTCCCAACCTTACTGTATAAAAAGGACTAATAAGAACTTAGTAATCATATGCATGCACTACATTACGTGTGCGTTCAGGCGTAGCAGGTCAAGCACTGAGGCAGTGTTGTTCATGCGCAAACGTGAGATGAAGTCGCTGAGGGTAGGTGAGGGCATGCATCATACATTTATACCATTTGCATTAATAAGAGTACTTAGGGATGTGTGATTTCCTGCTTTATCATTACTGCTTGATTGAATTGATAACATGCTAACCTTTGCTTTATTGTCCCACTGAATTGATCACTCACTCCCACGTTACGGGACGGTGTTTTAAACACCAAACAGACTCTGTCTTAATTTCAGATGACGACATGACTGAAATGGCCAAGCTATATGTCCTAGAGGGGGGGTGAATAGGACAATGCCAAATAAAAACTTATAATAGCGGAATTAAACAAAGTATGATAGCCAATGAACTAATTAAATAAATTGCAATGCAGAAATGAAATGCAACCTCAAACAACTGAATTTGAGAGGTTGATACAAACGTTGTTCTAAGGACAACCTTTCACCAAAAAACCCAATGTTTATGGTAGGACAACCTTATGTCTAGAAATGTCTTTGTATCAAATTCTCAAATCAAAGAGGAATAAAGAAATAAATACAAACTGCACTGAATAAATTGATTTTACAAATGTCTTGTTCTAGGGACAGCCATACACCATAAAAATGGCAGGGCAACCTTGCTGGAACAATTTTGGAATTTAAAACTTGAATCAATAGAGAGAATTGCTGAAAATAAATTGTAGAAAAAATCACTAAATTATTAAACATTCCCACACTTGCTTGTAATTTCAAACTGTTACAACATCACATTCACAAGGAAAATAGAACTGAATGATAAAAGATAAGGAATTAAATAACCATTCAATCCACAAGATAAGAAGTTATAGTGGTTCGCCTGTGTGTTCACCAACTGTCCTCAAACAGCCACACAGAATGCTACTCCACTCCTAATATCCTCACACAGGGGATATTAGCGTTCTCTAATAAAACTGGTTTTCACAGGTTCACCAAAAACCTTCACAATTGTGTCTTTATCACTTGGGCTTACACAATTCAAAAAATCCCACAATCTGAGTTTTCTGGCTCTCCTCAGATAACCATACACATAGAGATTTTTCTGGCAAATCTCATACAAAACCAAAATAGAAATTACAGGAATTGTAGAATACCTGGATCTTATCCTTTTGCAGTAGCCCGGAAGAACCGATCAGAGTAGAGATGATAGTTCAATGTCCAATACTCAAATTATTGAGGTTCTAAGTTCTAATTGATTTTAAATGAAATCACAAAGGGCTAGCTCTATTTGATTTAATTCCAAGAAGAAGGAATACACGATTTCCCCTTTTCAAATATGATTGGAATTTAGAATAAAATCAAATGCAAAAAGCTAACAAAAGGAATTAGAATGAAGCGCAAATTAGCTTAAAATTAAACACGACTTATCTCAGAGTGGAGCCTGCTTTGATAGATTTTTCGATGATTAAACTCTGAAATTCGTGTGCTATTTATAGCTACAGAAATTCGTCTTCGACTGGTCGAGTGAGTTCCATGACTGGTCTTAGAAGAAACAGATTTTGAATTTCTGCGCGGAATCAGGAAAACCGATGTTCGACCGGTCGTAGGCAGTCCACGATTGGTCGAAGGTCGTCCACGACCGGTCGAGACCCCTTCTCGACTGGTCGAGCGACTGTGAATTTAGTTGCTGGAGTTTGAATCGAGGCTCCACGACTGGTCAAGGTTCGAGTCGAGGACATCCCACGACGGTCGAGCAGACTCCAAGACTGGTCGTGAGCGAACCAGAAAATCTGATAAATTTGAACAATTCCAAGACTGGCCTAGGAAATTCTTAGACAGGTCGAGCCAGTGCTAGGACTGGTCGAACCAGAACCAGGACTAGTCTAAGAGCAGATCAAAAACATGTTTAAACACAGTTGTATTATGTATCCAAAATGACCTACCCTAAGGTCAATGACTATGGTCAATCAAACTGAATAATGAAGTATGGACATTGAACTCTACTTCATTCAACGAATGATAAATCTTTTAGTACTTGAAGCCTGAAGTACGAGTCGTCCAAAAACTTGACACCAACATTTATCTTGAGTTTGCTTTTGAGCTTCACACCTTCAAACACTGCTTGTATCTTGAACTTGAATAACCTTTGCGTGAATAAAGAATACCGTGTCTTCTTTATATCTTCTTCTTATATCTTCTTCTATATATCTTCTTCTATATATCTTCTTCTTTATATCTTCGAAATATACCTTGAAGCCGCTTGAAGAGTCCATGGTTGTCTTAAACATAGAACACACCAAGACATAGAACATACCAAGGTTTTGACACACAAAATTTGACAATCAAAGAGGTATCATATAATAGCACTAACAATGACCCCTGAGGCGGAGCTTGACTACTACGATGATCAGGATGAGTTCTCATATATGCAGTTCTCCGGCAGTTTCGCTTAGGCTGTCTAGATCAACAGGGCTACAGGGTTTATCATTTTAGTTAGACTATGTTTTTGATATTTTGATTTTGAAACTATGACATGTATATGATGACTCAGTGAAGTATTCATACTCTGGCTACCGATCGTGATCTTTGACTTATATACATATATTTATGTCGTTCAGTCTTCCGCTTGCATTTTACAACTTGATCTGGAGTATGAATTACTGTTTTGGTATAATCCCACTCATGATTAATGCACTAACACAGACAACATTGAATCATAAGCATATATGTTGTATAAGTGATGTTTTGGAACTCGGGAGTTGAGTTGCTTCTTGATCCCCGATTTTCAGGGCGTTACAGATGGGGCTTGTTGACTTTTTGGGCATGAGTTGAGATGGGGTATAGCATTGCCTTGTTAGCATGAAAGGTATGGGAGAGGTTAGGGCTTGGTTGACTTGGTGTAAAGAGGGGGTATGGGTAGAGATTCCATTCTCTCAACCAGGAATCTTCCTGGAAACGGTGTACACGTTGCCCGCGGTGTTTCCTCAATTTATTCTTAGGCCCACAACTCAGATTAGCTTCACACTTTGGGTCGTGATCTGGAACACCCCAGCTAATCAAACGAATGGGGCAAATCCTTGCTAAGAAGATGAATGGGATGGATTTACAGAAGGATACCATGAATGGGCCCCACCAGATTCGCTGCGCGAGTCGCTGCACGAACCGTGAGATTCGTCACGCTTGAAAACTTAGGAATCCATAACTACATGGAGTGCGACACTGGATCCCAATCCAAGAAAGATCTAAACCGTTCAATTCCTGCTCGGAGAAGATCCAATTACATCCAAAAACATCAGAATGAAGAGAGAAGTTCACAACACTAAGAAACCAGGAGTTCTTCCGTAAAACTATCGGAAGAATGAGTATTCCACAGCACCACAGGACCCACCACCGAAACAATCCTGACCCTCGCCTGCAAAAGATCCTGAGCTCCCCTAATAGATTTGAACCTTCCTTAGGAAACGCACCGAACGAACATGAATCAAGGACGCTCCGCCATTGAAGGGAAACATCTCCCTCGACTGCGAGTAGTCGCTAATTCAACCTGTCCAAAGACAGTGAGTTCGTCGCTAATTCAATCAAGGACCCAAGACATTTAAACGGTGGGCCATCTTGAACTGATTTGATCTACAAAGAGACAAAGGAGAGACCTGGAAGGGAATCTGTTGAGTGCGGACAACGATCGAGCTATCCCGACTATTTCTGTTGCATAATATGAGCTTCGTAGGAATTATGCATGAAGCGTTTAGAAGCTCACCCTATAAAAGCCTCCCACGTCTGACATTTTGAGAAGATACAACAAGAGAAAGATAGAGGGAGAAAGAAAGAGAGAAAATCCTACCAACTTCTGGCAGCAGTAGGAGATAAAGAAGACAACTAAGAGGCCGGCTGCTGCTCGAGTTAGCTGAGTACCGAGCCAAGCCAAACTGAGGTAGGCTCGTGCTATGTACTCCCTTACTTCTAGATCCCCTCCTTTCTTCCTTTTCTAGCTGGTTGATTCAAGATAACCAAGAGCGAGTCAAAACGAGTCGACTCGACTTGAAAATTTCACGTGTAGACTCGAGTCGAGTCAAGGTAAGGTTAAACTTCTTAAACTCACACTGGTGAGACACATGCTAAACCAAGAAAAATTGTAATACCTAATCATAAACATATAAAGAGGATTATATAAAGATCTAATCGTTCAGATTGTAAAAAAACGCTAGGTCAAAACTTAACCCGCGACACCGATTCACACTTGAAAAAACATCAAAGGTGAGGGTTTTTTCTCCTTTAATATTATTTGATTTAAGATGATATTATCTTACCTTTTACATGCTTTCATGATACTGTGAACTTGCTTGCAATTATTTAATTTACCAATATCAATTATTCATTCTTTAGAAATTTTGGTATGACTTTAATTATGCGCGATCTTTATGAATTTACGTGAGGCTATGGATACAAGCCTCCCCCTTTCCTTTACCAATTTGTTAAGTTATCACTTGCTACTCTTCTCTTTATTGAGTTCGCCATTGCCACTATCTTCTTGTTGAGTTAGCACTTGCTACTCTTCCCTTTATTGAGTTGGCCATTGCCACTATCTTCTTATTGAGTTAGCCATTACTACTTATTATTAAGTTGGCCATTGCCACTCTCCTCTTTGTTGAGCTAGTTATTGCTACTCTCCTCTATACTTTGTTAGCCTTGTGCTATTTACCTTGAAGGCTTGGGCATGTATTTTGATATTCTAGAACTCCCATAATTCAATGGATTTCTCTCTTTGGTGCAAGTACTATGTTAGGAATCTCCATTCTAGCGATCAAATAAATATCGTGGACGTAATGCATTTTCAGTAGCGGCCACTGGGGTGACACGTAATTCCATGTATCTGGGTAGTGGGGACAAATCGATGTAAGTAATTCACAATGCATGTTACATTACCTCCTGGATTGGATGTCGTAAATAGTCATTCCATAATCGTATCACATAATTCATCTAGTCATGTGTTGCATCGTTTCGGGATACCGCGTAAATCCATGTTAAACGTGGGACACACCGGTGAATCTTTGTAGAATGGGATGCGGGGTGAGCCGGGTAACTTCAAATCATTTTCCACATTATGTGATCGCTAAGTGTGATGAACCGCATATACTTTGCTAAGCATGCATCTCATGTAGGTTGCTTGTGCATATTGATACCTCTCGTAGTTGTGGAGTACAAGACGTATCAAAACCCTAACATTACTTTCATGAATCTCTTGAATTATTGTTAATTTTAAAGGATAACTATCACTATGAGTAGAGCGTTGACCCTCTCCAACCGTACAGATGATGTAGGTGATGTACAAATTGAAGACCTAAAGGACCATTCCCCTATGAAAGATTATACTGAAAGAATAAGAAGAAAGTTTTATGATTTAGTTTTATACTTCTGCTGCAAACTTGATAAATGTAATAAGCTCCCATTAATAGGGCATTTGATTATTTACTGAATTCTTTTACTCCGATGAAATAATCAAAACAATCGATTTTATTCTCATGAATGTTACCTTCATGAATGTATATGGATGTGATCTAAATGGAAAAAAAAAGGTGCAGTTTAAAGTATCCAATTTATACATTATTAACACTCATTTTTCTTGGACACGAGTATAAACTCTGACTGTGAAAATTTGGGATGTTACACTCAACCTAACAATGAAGGTCCCAATGCCTGAGGGTATAAATATTCATAACCTATTACAAAGTCCCAATGTCCAACTCCCATAAATCCATCACCCTCCACTGTACTCATAAAGAACATGTATGAGTCATCTTGATGCAAGGGTTAAGATGCATTCAATGTATGACAAGTCTCCATATGATTTCACAATCAATATTAGTTAGAGTTAAATTACAACATATTTGGAGTTTGAAACACATGGCTAACTAAATAAACAATATCATTATTTAAAGGTCTACGTATATCTGTATCCATACACTTAAGCTCCTCTTATGAAGTTATTACACTGCACTCGACCTCTTTAACGTAAGGGTCTATTTGTGTGTTATGAAAATATTACACAAGAGTACTTGAGTGATGCTACTTATACACCATACTAGTAAACATCTCATGTGTTGTAACGACTCAAAAATTTTCGTACAATGGCTCGAGTACCACCTCGACCAGAAATCACTTAGGATTAAATCCTTTAGAAATTTGACAAAGTTAACTAAGTGCTAAACTAGATTATAGGTTAAACCAGAAATCACTTAGGATTAAATCCTTTAGGATTAAATCCATTTGAATTGCTTTAAATACGATCTGCAAGATTTAAAACTTGTAGAATCATTGACGCTAGGTTACCCTAAAGTCTAGGATCAAACTCATTACCCGACTGCTCTCGGGAACACATTGAAACTCCGTATCAGGTCTAGACTGCATATCGGGAGGAATAATACGAAGTTAAGGACTTAGGACCGCCTCGTGGGTGAATCTCGGAATAATCAAATAAGACTTCCTCTTGAAATCCCATCGGCTGTTCGCTCGAGTCCAGAGCGGAGAGTGTGAAAACACTTGTTTTCTTTACAAAATAAATATCTTGAATAGTGATCTGGCACGTGTTACTTGCGGTCAATTTGTAAGCTACCAGACCGTCAGAATCTGACCCAAATACACCCTCGGATCAGGAAAAATTTCATAAACATTT
>JAJHSJ010000012.1:26442430-26742430 GCA_021015155.1 Magnolia officinalis | reverse complement strand
AATGTCCACATTGTGACCTTTCCTTAGGCCCTTTGTTAGGCCGCTTCCGATTGTCGAGGCCAATTCTGATTATCGAGGTTGATTCCGATTGTCGATACCGATTCCGATTATCAAGGTCGATTCCTATTGTCGAGGCTGATTGTTGATGCCGATTTCGATTTCGATTATCAAGGTCGATTTTGATTGTTGAGGCTGATTATATAGGCCGATTCTGATTGTCGAGGCTAAGTATCGAGGCCGATTCCGATTTGTCGAGGCCGATTGTCTAGACCGATTCTGATTGTCGAAGCCGATTTCGATTCCGATTCCGATTCCGATTGTCGAGGCCGATTGTTGAGGCCAATTCCGATTCCGATTGTCGAGGCTGATTGTCAAGGTCGATTCCGATTGTCAAGGCCGATTCCGTTTCCGATTGTCGAGGTCAATTGTTGAGGCCGATTCTGATTCCGATTCAGATTATCGAGGCCAATCCCAATTGTTGACGCCGATTTCGATTGTTGAGGCCGATTGTCGAGACCTATATGATGTATATGCGACCCGTAGTTGGGGCCCATTGTGATGTGTATTCAGCCTGTGTGATGTATATGCGGCCCGTGTTTGAGGTCCATTGTGATGTGTATTTAGCCCGTGTTTAAGGCCTAATGTGATGAATATGAGGTCTATGTGATGAGGCCCATTGTGATGTATTTGAGGGTCAGGCGATGGAGTCCATCATGATGTATATTAAGCCCATGTGAGATGCCCATCGTGATGTGTATTAAGCTCTTAAGTGAGGCCCATGGTGTTATATATTTGGCCCTTGTGTGAGGCCATAAGTCCACCATATGTTAGGCTCTATGTGGATCATTCCTTGGGGGTAATGTTGGTTAAATGTCCACATTGTCAGGGTCAATTGTTGATGCCGGTTATTGATACCGATCATGAGTATGTGACTGCATAGCATTATGATACATGCCCATATGTATCATCTGCATGTTTGTTATGAGATGTGGTTGACCATTGTATATGTCATTGGGCAGGTTGTTATGAGACTCCCCGATAGGTGGAGGTTATGTCATTGTGCAAGATTGATGCATGACTGGATTGTATGACTCATGCATCTTGCATTGTGTGTTGTACGCCCTAGCGACATCAAGGTCGTAGCCTCCACAGGTACATCGTGGATGGCCAGATGGGACACCGAAAATCTATTATTAGCATCGGGCTGCCATAAATGACCCTGGATAAAAATTCCTAAACCTTCGAGGCCAGGATATGCCCCAACGTTGAGACTGAGTGGATACAAGAGCACTCGAGTGCCAAATACCAGGAGGCTGCGTCTCCCACTATGTTGTGGTCGATTGGGAGGGGGTGTGACCTTATCCGCCTGAGTGAGGGGGCAATATCTAGGTTGAGTTTGACCAGCTTAAGGAATGGGTCTGCTATCAATGAGTCGGGACCAATATTGGTAGGCGGATAGTAAGGTCTCTTCCACTTAGGTAGTTGTGCACTCGGATAGGGGCGGCAAGTTGACGTAGAGTGTAATAGACCCCAGTGATGATCCTAGAGAGGAACCGTACTGATATGTGGACTTATTGGGTAAGAGTTGCATACCCATTCATTCATTCATTCACTATCCACTCGGGTGGTAGTACACAACTATTTGTTACATGTGCCTTCGCAATGGCCAGAATTTCGGTTGAGGTGCCCGACTAACCTTAGATTAGGAGTTTACCACATTGAGTCTGACTATCCAAATTTAGGTATGGGACTGGTTTTGATAGAAGTCCCTTGTGGTGGACCCCGTAGCCTGCGATACTACGTACTCTCTATAAGTGCTATGGTCCCTAGCTCCTATATTGTCAAATTTTGTAGTGCCAAAACCTCTTGGAATCTGTGTCTTGTGTAGCGCATCGAGATATTGAAGACAATGCAAATCATGTACAAGGACAATGGTCTTTACTTCAAGAACTTCTAATACAAATCAAGTACATAGTTCACTCCTTAGAAGCCTCAAAGTTCAAGGTTTCAAAGCTATTTTTAAAGGCAAGACAAAAATCTGTACTTTGGGACTCAAGACTCAAGGTGAAGATCAACTCAAGTACCTCAAGCTCAAGCTTTAATGTAACTACAAATTCAAGCTTCAAAAGTTTACAAGTTCAAGCTTCATCATGTAATGATCACAAGCTTCATGAACTTCAAAGAACATCTATCAACCAAAGGAAAAGAAGACTCAATGTTCATACATCACTAACAAGGTTTGGATGACCTTAGATTGACCTTAGGGTAGGTCATTTTGAATACATAATTCAATTGCTCATTTTATAAGTGAATAGACTATTTCTCGACTAGTCCTGGACTCTGTACAACTAGTCCTAGCACTGGCTCGACTAGTCCAAGAAATTTCATGACCAGTCCTAAGGTTGTTGCAAAAATTTGGAATTTTTCGGTTAAGCCACGACCAGTCCTGGAGACTGCTCGACCGGTCGTGTGAACAGTGTTCGACTCATTCTCGACCAGTCTTGCAGCCATGACTCAAAGTCCAACAACTAAATCTGGTTCTACACGACCAGTCGTGAACAAGTCACGACCAGTCGCGGAGGTCTCTCGACTGGTCATGAAGGGCTTATGACTAGTCGTGGAACGACTTTATCCGATCGCACTCAAAATTTCAAAAATCTGTTGGTCCTACGACCAGTCGTGAACGCGATTTGTTCATTTATAAATAGAACACGAATTTCAGAGTTTTTAATTCAATTCAAGCTAATTCATTTCATCACTCGGAGAGATAAGTTAGTGTTCTTTTTAAGCTATATTGTGCTCAATTAATATTCTCTTATTTTAGCTTTATTATATTTGATTTCGTATTCTTTATTCAATCATATTTGAAGTAGGGATTGAGATTGCCCTTTTCTTGGAATTCAAATCAAATAGAGCTAGCCCAACTTAATTTAATTTAAAATCAATTTAGAACTTAGAACCATTTCATATGTGAGTATTGGACATTGAACTTCTACGTTGAAATTCTACTCCGAATTGGTTCTTCTGGGCTGCATCAAAAGGAGAATATCCAAGTATTTTACATTATTGTAAATTTCTATTTTGGTTTTTGAGATTGTGCTAGAAAAATCTCTGTTTTGGTTTGTCCGAAGTGATCCAAAAAACTCAGAGTGTGAGGTTTTTTGAATTGTGTAAACCCACTTGAAAGACACAATTGTGAGGGTTTTAGGTGAACCTGGAAAAACCTATTTTCATAGTGAACGCTAATATCCACTGTGTGAGGATATTAGGAGTGGAGTAGTTGTGTGGCTGTTTTTCTAAACAGTTGATGTACACACAAGCGAACCACTATAATTCTTTGTCTTGTGGTTTGATTGTTTATTTATTTGTGTGGATGATTGTAATTTCCTTTTTGCATTGTGGAGAATGTTGTAATTTCTTTTATGTAAATGTGGATAATGTTGTAATAGCTTAGATTTCCATTATTACTATTTATTTCTTTATTCCTCTATAACAGTTTGAGTTTTTGGTACACAAACCGTTCTAGTAAGGTTGTCCTGCCATAAACCCTTGGTTTTTATGATGTAAGGTTATCCTTAGAACAACATTTGTATCAACCTCTCAATACTCGTTCTTTTGAGGTTGTCTTTAAGTTCAACATTTTGGGATTATCTATTGCTATCTGTATTTAAGTTATTTAAATTTCGCTTTTATTTTTTAATTTGGCATAGTCCTATTCCCTACCCCCCCCCCCCCCCCCCCCCCCCCCCCCCCCCCCCCCCCCCCCCTTTCTAAGACATATAGTTCGGCCTTTTCACTATCATCCCGACTTCACACCCCAGCTTGGTCATTTCATTCACATCACATATTGCATTACATCTGCAGGCATATGGCATTTTGGGTTGTTATGTTTCTGCACTTATATGGCCTAGACGAACTCAGCAGGATTTACATATTGCATTGTATCCTCAGCATCTGATATTTGGCTCTCTATGACTCCTCATTTGTATTACGTACTCTGATATTGTATGGTTTATAGACTTGTCAATATTTTCGCTTACTCTTATTCTCTGATATTGCTTACTTGACACTTACCTTGTGCACACACTTTCATCACCCACTAAGCTTTCTATAACCTTATGCACGATAGATGTGTGTAGGTGGCGTTAGGTTGTAGCAGCGTTGAGCTTAGAGTATGCAGTGGACCTCTGGAGTTTTGATTTTCGATATATGTATTTCCCTTTCAGTATTGTATTCAAATGATTATATTAGTGGATTGTAACGGCTCGTAAATTTCCGTACAAAGACCCGACTACTACCTCGACCAGAAATCACTTAGGATTAAATCCTTTAGAAATTTGACAAAGTTAATTAAGTGCTAAACTAAATTAGCCATGAAATCCGTTTGAATCGCTTTAAATACGATCCGCAAGACCTAAAACTTGTAGAATCATTGACGCTAGATTACCCTAAAGTCTAGGATCAAACTCATTACCCGACTGCTCTCGAGAACACATTGAAACTCCGTATCAGGTCTAGAACGCACATCGGGAGTCCAAATAATACGAAGTTAAGGACTTAGGACCGCCTAGCTGGGCTTGACAACCATCTTGGAAATCAAATCCAGACAGTGTCCCACGGCTGTTCGTTTGAGTCCGGAGCGAGAGAGTGAAAACACTTGTTTTCTTTACAAAATAAATATCTTGAATAGTGATCTGGCACGTGTTACTTGCGGTCAATTTGTAAGCTACCAGACCGTCAGAATCTGACCCAAATACACCCTCAGATCAGGAAAAATTTCACAAACATTTACATGTACTTGAAATTTCGGATCGAGACCCACTGACCGTTGAACTGAAACTGGTCCGCCACACGTGATCTGGAAATCCGACTAAAATGAAAACTTAACTTTACATGGATCCGAGGTTGATGAGCTTAAGTCCGACCTTTGGCTCAAGGAGGCCCGCCAGAAGTCCTCCGTTAAGCTGAAACAGTGCCACTTTGGTTATAACCTAAGTATACCTTGACCTTAGGTCTACTTTGGAGAGTTTTTAGGCTATATAAGGACCTTAGAACCCTCTCTCTCACAGCCATACGAATTTGAGAGAAACCCTAGAGAGAGTGAGAAAAGAGGAGAAAGAGTGAGAGAAGTGGGAGAATCTCCCTACTACTGTTCCCCCCTGCCGCTACACAAGCTGCACCACCTGATTCTCATCGCTTCCCGGCGATACCGACTTCGTTTCTAGGTAAGAAACCCTAACCCTAATCTGTTTTGGGGTGTGAAGGTTATAGGTTATGAAATAGCTAGCCGGTTTCATTCTTTAGGCTACAAAACTGCCGAATACGGAAGCTTAACAAACCCACCTGATCCGTTGCAATTCTACGGTATAAGGTGAGGACTTTAGGTGTATAGGTTACGGTTTTCAACGCTTTCAATGTCAGATAATGATAGATTCATGATCTGCATGTAATTGCACATGTACAAAGTGCTGTCTGATTTCCATTTCGATTAAAGATGAAAAATATGGAATTCTACATACTCTAGGTATTTGTAGAAAGTACCGTATACGTATAAATTTTGGAAATGTGCTTGACATGATTAATTGTTGTATAAATATATTATATGTGGATAAATTACCTGTTTGGCGAAAGGACTCGCCCTAATACATGTTTTGCTTATATACACTATGTATGTTGAAATTGTGTATTCTAGAAAATACCGTATACGTATAAATTTGAAGATGTATTTGTCATGATTATTTGCTGTATGAAATATTATACATGGATAAAATACTTGCTTGGCGAAAGATAGCCCTAATGCATGTTGTACTAACATACATCATGTATGTTGAAATAGTGTATTCTAAGTGTTTGTGAAAATGCTTGTGAGAGTAAGTGCTTGGATGTTAGTGCCTTGGTAGGTGTTGAGATGGGGTTCTCAACTACCTTAGAGACATGTTGATTTCCTCCATGTGGTTGTTTACTCTTAACCACTTACTTATGAATATATGTGTTTGTATTCCTATTTATATAGTGCTTTATAATATGCATTATAACATGCTTTGTAACATGTTTTATAACATGCTTTATGACATGCTTGAACCTTGAATTGCTTTGTCTATTATGCTTTACACCACATGCTATGAGTAAGGATTGATTGAGTTTGGGACTATGTCTATAGTCCAGACAATCGGTACCAGACTTGAGATCGTGGTTGAGATTCATGTCGCCACGAGAGATGTGTTTGACGAACCCAATTCGTACTTCAGTTGGCGACAGTGGTTAGGCCACACGAAGTGCTTATACACTTCATGTCATTCAGTTGATTGTGCGCTCGAGCTAGTCAGGCTCGTCAAATAATCCGATATGTCTAATGTATGTTCACCATGTTTGGTCACCACTGCTTGCTTGAACCTAGGGTACCTAACTTACCAGTGGAATCCCGTCAACCATGGTACCTCGATCCATTAAGACATAGCCGGGGAGCTGCATGGTGTATGGGACACCGGTTCGTTTGTGCCGTTGCCTACGGAGGTGACCAGAGTGCTTGACGTGACCAGTGAGTAACCAGACTCGTGAGCCGATTATGGTGGTATGGGACACATATTCGAGTTGTCGGCCTACATTGCTGATGGGTGATGGGGGAGTGGTGCAACGATTCCGCGTAACAGCCCTAGCAGCCCTGACCGTACCCGATGTAGTGACCTCGAGTATACTCTAAATCTGCGGTGAGGCGATGAGCCCTCCCGTAGTAACAGAGTATAAACGAGGCCCGTATTGATAAGGTGATGGGGGAGTGGTGCAACGATTCCATGTAACAGCCCTGGCAGCCCTTACAGCGACCTAGAAACACACCATCGTATGAGATTGTCTAAGACTGACGACCCTAGAATGGATCATGTTTGGGAATGATACAAGGGAGGTACCTTAGTTTCCCAATCCTGCTGTTTGAAATGGACTAATATAACTCGGTAATCATGCTCATCATGCATTGCATGTGCCTGAAAGATGTGGAGCACTGAGGAAAGCAAGCATGCCGCGAACGTAAGATGGTGTCGCATGAGGGAGTATGTCGGTGAGGGCATCCATCATGACTGCATTCATACTTGCATTAATAAGAGTAGCTAGGAGTGTTTAATTATATTGCTTTATCATTACTGCTTGACTGAGTCAACAACATGTTAACCTATGCTTTATTGTTCCACTGAGTTAGCTACTCACTCCCACGTTACAGGACGGTGTTGTACACACCAACCAGACTTTGTCTCAGGTTTAGATGAGCTGGCGACTTAGGAGGCTGAGCCGGACTACGGTGAGGACCAGGATGAATTCTCATTTATGCAGTATTCTGGCGGCTTCGACTAGACTGCCGGATCGACGGGATTTGCTGGGATTACATCCTTAGATGTATTTTTGACCTTTTTGAACATAAACTAGATATATGTATATGGTGACTCATATGGGTTCATACTCTGGAGAATGAAATGATTTTTGTTTCTTTTACATACATATATATACAGTTCTGTCTTCCGCTTGCCTTTATATAATTGATCTGGAGTATGAATTGCTGTTTTGGTATAATCTCACTCATGTTTATTGTTCTAACACAGACAACATTTAATCATCATTATCTATGTTGCATAAGTGATGTTCTGGAACTCGAGAGTTGAGTTGGTACTCGACCTCCAAATTTAGGGCGTTACATGGATATATGATGATGATGTTACCTTTGTGATTTGGGTAAACTTGTGGTTATGCTTCTTATGAGAAAAATGTACGTTGGAAAATCCCCCTTATAGGATCTTAGGATTAGAATCTGGCGTATAGACGCTGGGAGCCGAGAATGGGGTACTACGGAGGCTGTCGGCACCGGATTCGGTAATCGAGATTCTTGTGAGTCCGATCTCCGACTTTGGGGCGTGACATTGATGTATATGAGGCCCGTTGTTGCGGCCTACCTTGATGTATATGAGGACCGTTGTTAAAGCCTACCTTGATGTATATGAGGTTTGTTGTTGCGGCCTACCTTGATGTATATGAGGCCCATTGTTGCAGCCTACCTTGATGTATATGAGGCCCATGTATTGCGGCCCATTTAATGTATATGAGGCCCATGTATTGCGGCCCACTTGAAGTATAAGAGGCCCATTGTTGTGGCCCATTACGATGTATATAAGGCCCATGAGATGTGGCTCATTGTGATGTATATGTGGCCCGTACTTGAGGCTCATTGCGATGTATATGCAGCCCGTATTTGAGGCCCATTATGATGTATATATGAGGCCCGTGTAATAAGGCCCGGCGTGATGTATTCGAGGCCCATGGGATGCGACCCAATGCGACGTATATGAGGCCCAAGTATGAGGCCCAATGTGATCTATATGAGGCCCATGAGTGTGGCCCAATGCAATGTATATGAGGTCCTTGTATGAGGCCCACTGTGATATGATTAGGCCCATGTGATGCGGCCCATTATGATGTATTTGAGGCCCATGTGAGGCCCATTATGATGTGTATTAGACCCTTATATGAGGCCATGGTCCATTATATGTTAGGCTCTATGTGGGCCACTCCTTGGGAGCAATGTTGGTTAAATGTCCACATTAATGGGCAATGATGGTTAAATGTCCACATTGTGACCTTCCCTTAGGCCTTTATTAGGCCTATTCTCATCATTCTCTAAGTGGGTTGACCCTAATCATTGGGCCCCATTGATGTTTGCATGACCCACCTATTCATATTGGGTTAACCCATAACGTTGGGCCCCTACTAGTTGTTCGTAGGATTATTTCCTTTTAATCTTAGATCTATCTAGGACTCATTTAGTCCTCTAGGGCATCTAGCGGGCCATATGATAGTATGGCGAAAGAAGCCCGCTCTGGATCCTTAGGAATATAGGTAGGCCACCTAGGCCCAACCTTCATATGAGGAGAGTACAACATCACCGTAGACGGAGGGATCCGTGTTATCTGATTTGGTATATTCACTATAGAGAACCGATCCTCATATTATAGATTAGATCTGCTGTCCTTCTATGGACCCCGCCATATATGTAGGCCAATCATCGATTACGAATATGTTGGTATACGCACTGAGTATGTGTTAGCATAACATTGTAATTATATGAGGCCCATTGTGATCATGTGAGGCCCATTGTGATTACCTGAGGCCCATTTTAACCTTGTGAGGCCCATCGTGACCATGTAAGGCCCATCGTGATGGTATGAGGCCTATTGTGTATGTATAAGGCCCATTATGATGTGTGAGGACCATTGTGTTGTGATGGTATGAGGCTTATTGTTAATGTATGAGGCCTATTGCGATGTGTGAGGACCATTGTGTTGTGATGGTATGAGGCCCATTGTGATTGTATGAGACCCGTTGTGACTAGATGAGGCCCAATGTGATTGTGTGAGATCAATCAGTATTATGTTCGATAATCATGCATAGCATCATGTTATATGCCCATACGCATCATCTGCATGTTTGATATGAGATGCAGTTGACCATTACATATGTCATTGGGCAGGTTGTTTATGGGACTACCTAATAGGCGGAGTTGCCCCATATGAGCGCGCGGTATGCGTAGGTTTGATGCATGTTGGATGGTATGACTCATACATCTCACATTTTGTGATATGACCACCGTATGCCCTAGCGACATCAGAATCGTAACCTCCACAGGCATATCATGGATGGCCAGATGGGATACTGGAAATCTTTTCTATATGGGGTATCATAGATGTCCCTAGGTGAAAGTCCCTAAACCCTCTTGGTACCAGAGGACGCCCAACGTCTAAACCGAGTGGATATATATGAGCGCATGAGGGCCGTATACCAGTAGGTCGCGTCCCAACTATGTCGTAGTTGGTTGGGAAGGGGTGTAACGCCCCAGATTTTTGCCAACCTGGAGTTAGATGTCCTTAGGCAAGGAGTCAATCCTAACCCCTTATGAACCTCTCAAACATCAAATCCTTTAGAAATTAAACGAGAATTACCTAAGTGTTAAACTAGATTCCATGCGAAATCAGCACTAATCATTTTAAAGACGATCTATAAGACCCAAAACTTATAAAATCATTGAAGCTAGGTTACCCGAAATCTAGGATCAATCTCATTACCCAGTTGCTCTCAGGAGCACATTGAAACTCCGTATTAGATCTGGACCGCACGTCGAAAGTCCGATTACTACGAAATTATAAAATTAAGACCACCTTGCTGGGCTTGACAACCATCTCAGAAATCAAATCCAGATAGTGTCCCGGGGCTATTCGCTTGAGCCCGTAGTGAAGTGTGTGAGAAATGTGGATATTTTAGAAATAAAAATCTAAATTTAAGTAATCTGAGACTTGTAGCTTGCGGGCCAGATATAAGCAATCAGACCGTCAGAATCTGACCCAATACACCCTCGGATCAGGAGAAATTTCCCATACATGGCAGTTGTACTCGTAACCTTGATCAAGTTTCAACCGTTATACAAAAAACACAACATGCCATATGGCATACTCGTAAACCGATTGGACGAAGAAACTTAACTCGATCACGTGAACCTCCGACCTAGATCCAAGGTCAGTGAGCTTATCCGACCTTAGGCTCAAGGGGGGGGGCTTCGGAAGTGCTCCGTTGAGCTGAAACAAACGCTCTTTGGACATAACCTAAGTATACCTTGGCTTTGGGGTTATTTCCATCAGTTTTAGGCCTATATAAGGACCTTAAACCCTTTCACATTCACTCCATACGAATTTGAGAAAACCTAGGAGAGAGAAGAAGAAAGAGAGAGAGAGAGAGAGAGTTGGAATTCATCCCTTGGATTCAATCCCATCCTTCCACGGGCTGAATCAGCTCTTCCATACCGCTCTACCGGCGATACCAATCCCGTTCTTAGGTAAGAAATTCAACCCCTAATTTGTTCTAGGGTTTCTAATAATTGAAATGATAAAATAGCTAACCTAGTTCATGCTATAGGTTGTCATCCTGCCGGTGACAAAGACTACATGTTTAAAACGAATCTATTACGCGTTTACTTGCGTAAGGTGCGGACTTTAAACGTATAAGTTATGGTTTTCAAGGCTTTCAATGTCAGTTAATGATATATTACTGACGTGGATGCTATTGCACATGTACAAAGTGCTGTCCGTTTCGTTTTTCAGATATACGTTAACTATGTTGAATATACTGTATTCCTCGTATTTGTAGAAAATACCGTATACGTATGAAATATGGATTTGTGCTTGCCATGATTATTTGCTGTCTATGTATGTTAGATGCATGTGTATAAACTTCTAGGTGAACGGATTATCCTAATACATGTTATCCCGACATACGTTGTGTATGTTATAACGTGTAGTCTAAGTGTTTGTAGCAATGTTCGAATGAACATGGAACTATGATTTATGCTTGCTATGACTATTGGTCGTGAAGGCATGATCTTGGTTCATGTGGCAACTCCTTTGTGAAAGGATTCGCTACGACATGTGTTTTTACCTAGCATATTACAGGTATGTTGGAAGGTGTAGTCTAAATGTTTGTAAAATTGTCTGAATAAGTAAGTAGTTAGTAAATTGCACTGTATAAGGGTGTTGAGATGTAATTCTTAACTACTTTAATTGTGTATGATTTCCTCCATGTATTGTATATTATAGTGTCTGTTTAAATTGTATTCCATGTTTAAGTTGTATTTCCTGCATATGTATAAATCCATGTTTAAGTTGCCTTCCATCAAAGGCAACAAAAACAAAGTCGTGAAGGGTGATGGGGGAGTGGTGTAACGATTCCGTGCAACAGTCCTGGCAGCCCTAAAGCGGACAATATCAGACCTTTGATTGTATGATTTGAAACCTTGATCCATTACTGCTTTAACTATCTTTTAGGATATTTTGTTGTAATTGAATGTGATTGGGGCTATTGTATAGTCCAGGCAATCGGTAACAGAGCCTAGATTGGTGGATGATGTTGTTTCGCCACACAGGATGTGTTCGACGAACCCAAGGCGTACTTCGGTTATCGACAGTGGTTAGGCCACATGGAGTGCTTACGCACTTCATGTCGATTCACGTGATGTGCGCTCGGGTTAGTCGAGCTCATCAAGTAACCCGATTGGCCCTATGTATGTTCACCATGTTTGGATGCTACTGCTTGAACCTAAGGTACCAAACTCACCAGTGGACACCTCGTTAACCTTGGTACCTCGATCCACTAAGACTCATGAGCTGGACATGATGGTATGGGACACCGTGGTCGAGCTGTCGGCCTACGCTGGGGGGACGAGCCTCCCCGTAGTGACCAGTGAGCAACCCAGACCCGTGAGCCGAATACGGTGGTATGGGACACTGTATTTGAGCTATCGGCCTACACTGTTTTGGTGACGAAGCCGTGATGGGTGATGGGGGAGTGGTGTAACAATTCCATGCAACAGCCCTGGCAGCCCTAGACGTACCCTTTGTAGTGACCGCGAGCATACTCTGAGACTACGTTAAGGCGACGAGCCTTCCGTAGCAATGAGAGTATAAGCTAGGCCTACCCCATCATAGCCTGGCTGTGGTCCCCAGTCGGGTCGGTGACGTGCCTTCGAAAATAGACTGCCAGTTGGTAGGGCGTTGGTGGTAGTGACCTAGAACTGCAACTTCATATGAGATTTACTAGGATTGACGACCCTAGAATGGATCATTGTTTAAGTATTGATATAAGGGAGGTACCTTAGTTTCTCAACCCTGCCGTATGAAAAGGACTAATAAGAACTTGGTAATCATATGCATGCACCGCATTACGCGTGCGTTCAGGTGTAGCAGGTCAAGCACTGAAGCAATGTTGTTTATGCGTGAACGTGAGATGAAGTCGCTGAGGGAGTGCAGGTGAGGGCATGCATCATACATTCATACCATTCTTGCATTAACAAGAGTACTTAGGGATGTGTGATTTACTGCTTTATCATTACTGCTTGATTGAATTGATAACATGTTAACCTTTGCTTTATTGTTCCATTGAGTTGATCACTCAATCCCACATTACGGGATAGTGTTTTAAACACCAACCAGACTCTGTCTTGATTTCGGATGACGACGTGACCCCTGAGGCGGTGCCTAATTACTACAATGATCAGGACAAGTTCTCTTATATGCAGTTCTCCGGCGGCTTCGCTTAGGCTATCCAGATCATCGGGGCTACAGGGATTATCATTGTAGTTGTAATGTTTTGACATTTTGATTTTTGAGACTAGTACATGTATATGGTGACTCAGTGATGTATTCATACTCTGGAGACCGATCGTGACCTTTTGACTTATATATGTTTATTTATGTCTTTCAGTCTTCCACTTGCATTTTACAACTTGATCTGGAGTATGAAGTATTGTTTTGGTATAATCCCACTCATGATTAATGCACTAACACAGACAACATTTAATCATAAGCATATATGTTGCATAAGTGATGTTTTGGAACTCGGGAGTTGAGTTGCTACTCGACCCCCTATTTTCAGGGCGTTACAGGGGGTGTGGCCTTACCCGCCTGAGGGAGTAGGCAATGTTAGGCTGAGTCTGACCAGCTCATAAATGGGTCAACTATCGATGAGTCGAGCCCGATATTGGTAAGCGAATAGTGAGGTCTCTTCCACTTACCCAGTTGTGCGCTCGATGGGGCAACAGGTGCCCCAAACCCAAAAATCGGGCTCACTAAAATCCTGATTGCCGAATCCGGTGCCAACAACCTCCTTAGTACCCCATTCTCGGCTCCCAACGCCCATACACCAGATTCTGATCTTGAGATCCTATAAGGAGGATTTTTCAATGTATATTTATCTCATAAGAAGCATAATCACAAGTTTACCCAAATCACAAAGGCAACATCATCATCACATATCCACTAATAAACATTTGAATACAGTGCTGAAAGGAAAATACATATATCAAAAAGCAAAGCTCCAGAAGATGGCTGCATGCTACATGCTCAACGTTGCTGCAACCAAACGCCACCTGCATGCCTCTATCGTGCATAAGCTTATAGAAAGCTTAGAGGGTATTGTAAGTGTGTGAGCAGCATAAGCGTGCTCAGAAGGTAATATCAGAGTAAACGGAAATACTGGTAAGTCTATAAAAATACCATCCACCTCATCCAGGATATGCGATGAAAAGATAACAACCCAAAATGTCATATGCCGAGGACATAATGTAATATGTAATATGTGGGGATGGTATGTAATATGTAATATGTAATATGCAGTGTGAAGTCGGGATGATAGTACGAGGTATCGCAGGATATGGGGCCTATTACAAAAGACTTCTATCCAAACCAGTCTCATACCTAAATTTGGATAGATAAACTCAATGTGGTAAGCTCCTGATCTTAGGTTAGTCGCACGCCCCAACCGAAATCCTGGCCATTGCGAAAGTACACATAATAATTAGTTACGCACCACCAGCCCAAGTGTATTAGTGAAGGAATGAATGAATGCATATAATGCTGAGTTAGCAACTCCTGATCCATAAATCAATATTGTACATCTCTGGGATCATCACCGGGGTCTAATACATTATATGCCACCTACCGCACCATCAAGCACATAACTAGGTAAGTGGAAGAGACCTCACTATCTGCCTGCCAATATCGGGCCCAGCTCATCGATAGCGGACCCATTCCTCAAGCTGGTCAGACTCAGCCTAGCTATGCCTACTCCCTCAGGTGGGTAGGGCTACACCCCCCCCAACCGACCACGACACTGTGGGAGACGCTGCCTACTGGTATACGGCCTTTATGCGCTCATATATATCCACCCAGTCTGGACATTGGGGGGTCCTCTGGTACCAAGAGGGTTTAGGGATTTTCACCCAGGGCCATCTATGGCAGGCTGATGCTAGTAACAGATTTTCGGTGTCCCATCTGGCCATCCACGATATGCCTGTGGAGGCTACAGCCCTGATGTCACTAGGGCGTACGGTAATCATAATCACACAATGCGAAATGCATGACTCACATAGTCCAATCATGCACCAATCCCGTGCATACCGTGAGCTTATGTGGGGCAACTCTGCCTATCAGGGAGTCCCATAAACCATTTGTGTTATAGCATATGAAGTGGTTAATCACATCTCATAATAAACATGCAGATGATGTGTTTGGGCATGTATCATGATGCTATGTTGTCACATACTCATAATTGGTATTAATAACCGGCATCAACAATCGGCCTCGACAATGTGGACATTTAACGAACATTGCCCCCAAGGAATGGCCCACATAGAGCTTAACATATAGTGGACCTGTGGCCTCACACAAGGGCCTAATATACAACACCATGGGCCTCACTCAAGAGCTTAATACACATCACGATGGGCCTCTCACATGGGCCTAATATACATCACAACGGGCTCCATCGCCTGTCCCTCAAATGCACCACAATGGGCCTCATCACATAAGCCTCATATACATCACATTACGCCTTAAATACGGGGTGAATACACATCACAATAGGCTTCAAATACATGCCGCATATACATCACATTAGGCCTTAAACATAGGCCGCATATACATCACATTGGGCGTTAAACACAGGTCAAAAACACATCACAATGGGCCTTAACTACAGGCCGCATATACATCATATGGGCCTCAACAATCGGCCTCGACAATCGGAATCGGCCTCGACAATCGGCCTCGACAATCGGAACCGGCCTCAACAATAGGAATCAGCCTCGATAATCGGCCTCGACAATCAGAACCGGCCTCAACAATAGGCCTCGACAATTGGCTTCAACATTCGACCTCGACAATCGGAATCGGCCTCAATAATCGGCCTCAACAATCGAAATTGGCCTCGACAATCGGCCTCGACAATCGAAATCGGCCTCGACTATAATCCTCGACAATTGGCCTCGATGATCGGCCGAACAAGGCCTATGGGAAGGTCATAATGTGGACCTTAAATCATCATTGCCCATCAATGTGGCCATTTAACCAACATTGCTCCCAAGGAGTGGCCCACATAGAGCCAAACGCATAGTGGGACCATGGCCTCACATAAGTGCCTAATATACATCACCATGGGCCTTAAATACATCACATCGGGCCTCATCAATGACAACAAATACATGACAACGGGCCCCATACAATCACAATGGGCCACATAGAATCACGATGGGCCATATACAATCTCAATGGGCCACAACCCGTGGGCCTCAATACATCACAATGGGCCACAACCCATGGGCCTAAAATATACATCATAATGGGTCGTAACCCATAAGTCTCAATATACATCAAGTGGGCCACATCACATGGGCCACACTAATGGGCCTCATCAAGTGGGCTGCATCAATAGGCCGCACTAATGGGACTCATACACATCAAGTAGCTGCATAAATGGGCTGCACCAATATATCAAGGTGGGCCTCAGGGGTGGGCCCCAAATATATCAAGGTGGGCCATAAAAACATCATATTGGGCCTCGACAAAGGCCACAAACACATAACAGGTGGGCCTTGCATATGATCTATAACGCCCTGAAATTCGGGGGTTGAGTATGAACTCAACTCCCGAGTTCCAACGCATCACTTATGCAACATACACAATGCCGGTTAAATGTTGTCTGAGTTAGCGCAATAAACATGAATGAGATTAAACCAAAACAGTAGTTCATACTCCAGTTCAACTGTATATAAAAGCAAGCGGAAGACTGAAATTTTATATTCAAGTATGTAAAGTAACAAAATTTTCTGATCTCCAGAGTATGAGTACTGGCTGAGCACCAATATACATGTATTGTTTTAAAGTCAAAACCCAAAATACAATCCTCAAAAGAGGCCCTGAGAATCCCGCGATGCAGCCGGCCTAAGCGTAGCCGTCAGAGTACTGCATGAAGGAGAACTCCTCCTGGTCCTCATCAAGGTCGGGCTTTGGCTCCTGAACCAAGGCGCCCTCTATACCTGCGACAGAGTCTGGTTGGTGTGTACAACACCGTCCCGTAACGTGGGAGTGAGTAGCTAACTCAGTGGAACAATAAAGCATAAGTTAACATGTTATCAAATCAATCAAGCAGTAATGATAAAGCAGTACAAATCAAGCATTTCTAACTACTCTTGTTAAGTACAAAATGATATGACATGATGCTGCATGCCCTTGCCAAACCACCCTCAAGCGACATCATCTTACGTTCACGAATGCTTACTCCCTCAGTACGCCACATCTACAAAGCACATGCGGTGGGATGATGCTCATGATTACCAAGTTTTTATTAATCCATTTCAATCAGCAGTATTGGGAAACTAAGGTACCTCCCTTGTATCATTCCCAACATGATCCATTCTAGGGTCGTCAATCCTAGATAATCTCATACGATATTATAGTTTGAGAAGCATAGTGAAGGCATCGCAAAGGGCTCGTCACCCGTCAGCGCGGATACAGATCTCACCGTATGCGGCTCAATTGCTGGCCGTCAGCTCGAGTACAGGTCTCACCGTACTCGGCTCAATCACTAGCCGTCAGCTCGAGTACAGGTCTCACCGTACTCGGCTCAACTCACACTCTAGTTGCTGTGAAAGACTCGTGACCAATCACAGACCCTTGGAGTGTACTCGATGATACCACGGAGGACTCGTCGCCCGTCAGCACGAGCACAGATCTCACCGTACTCGGCTCTCGCCGAAGTATCGACAGCTCAAATACAGTGTCCCATACCACCATATTCGGCTCACGAGTTAGTTGCACAATGGTCACTACGGGGAGGCACATGGCCCCAGCGTAGGCCGACAGCTCGACCACGGTGTCCCATACTACCATGCCCGGCTCATGTGACTTAGTGGATCTAGGTACCATGGTTAAACGGGAATCGCCACTGGTAAGTTTGGTACCCTAGGTTCAAGCAGTAGCGACCAAACAGGGTGAACACACAATTACACTTCGGTTTAGTTGGCGAGCCTGACTAGCTCGAGCGCACCACAAGTTGAGCGATATGGAGCACAAAAGCACTCCGCGTGGCCAACCACTATCGCCAACCGAAGTATGACTCGGGTTCGCCGGACACGTCCTTTGTGGCGACATGAATCTCAGCCACAATCACAAGTCTGGTACCGAATGTTTGGACTATATACATAGTCCCAAACCCAAACAGTTTTCATCGTTAGCATGTGAAGTAAAGCATGATAAACAAGCGATACAAGCATGTTAGTAGGCATGTTATAAAGCATGAAGTAAAACATGAAGTCAAGCATGTTGCAAAGCATGTTGTAAGGCATGTGATAAAGCACTATCCCCATAGGGATACAATTGTGTGCGCATTACAATTGAGTGGTGCGGTGAACCACCGCATGGAGGGGATCCTACATGTCTCTAAGGGAGTCGGAAATCCCATATCAGCGCCTATCTAAGGCACTAGTACATACACATGTACACATACAAGCACTTACACAAACACTTAGAATACACTATTCCAACATACATGACGTATGTTAACCAAGTTCGTGTTAGGGCTGTCCCCTTCGCCCCGGGAGTATTTTTCCCGTGTATATCGTATTCATACAGCAAATAATCATTACAATTACATTTCCAAAATCCGCACGTATGCGGAATTTCTAGAATACGCAATTTCAACATACATGACATTTACACATGAACATGTATTTTTGCAATCCCTTTCGCCAAACTAGCATTTTATCCACACATGATATAATCAAACATTAAATAAACATGTCAAACATTTTCTCAACAAAAATACGTATACGGTATTTCTACGTATATCAAGAGTATGTAAAATTCCATATTCTTTATCGCTAATCGAAACAGGAAAACGGAAAGCACTTTGTACATGTGCATTTGCATGCAGATCATGAATCTATCATTATCTGACATTGAAAGCGTGAAAACCGTAACTTATACACTTAAAGTCCTCACCTCAGCCCTTGGAATTCCAACGAATCAGCAAGGGTGTTGGAGCTTCCGTATACGGGAGTTTCCTAGCCTAAAGAGCGTATCCGATTAGCCTTTTCACAACCTACCACTAATCAAGCTCAAATCAGACCTAGGGTTAGGGTTTCTTACCTTCAAATGGGATGGACACCGCCGGAAAAACCCCTGGAATAGGGAGGTGTAGGCCGTGGGAGGAGTGGAAGCAGCAGGAGGAAGATCGGCTTCGATCTCCAAGACTTTCTCTCTCTTTTCTCTCTTTCTCTCTAAGGGTTTACACCCAAATTCGTATGGCTGTGAGAGGGGCTGTTCTAAGCCCCTTTTATAGCCAAGAACATGTCCAAAATAGACTCAGGTTCAAGGGTGGCTGCATATGTAGGCAGTTCGGCACTTTCCAAGCTCAAAAGGGGTGTTCTGGCGGCCCTCCTTGAGCCAAACGTCAGACTTAAGCTCACCATCTACGGATCTACGAGGGATTACGTTTTCAGCTCGATCGGATTCCCAGATCGCACGTGGCGGACCACTTTCAGTTCAACGGTCCGTGGGCCACGATCAGAATTTCTGAGTACATGTAAATGTTCCTGAAATTTTTCTTAATCCGAGGGTGTAATTTGGTCTGATTCCGACGATCAGGTTGCTTAATACTGACACGCAACCAAAAGATGCCAGATCACTATTCCAGATATTTTCATTTGGATGGGAATAGTGTTTTTCACACTCCCTCGCTCCGGAGTGAAAAGAATGGCCGTGGGACATCGGAATCATCTGATTTTTGAGATGATTGTCAAGCCCAGTGGGGCGGTCCTGGTTCCTTAGCTTCGTGTTAATCGGACTCCCGATGTGCGATCTAGACCTCATACGAAGTTTCGTTTCAGTCCGAGAGCAGACGGGTAATGAGTTTGGCTCTAGACTTTAGGGTAACCTAGAGTCACTAATTCTGCAAGTTTTGGGTCTTGCAGATCGTATTTAAAGAGATCCCAACGGATTTCATGACTAACCGAGTTTAGTACTTAGTTAACTTTGTTAAATTTCTAAAGGATTTAATCCTATGTGATTTCTGGTCGAGGTGGTACTCGGCCCAATGTACGAAAATTTTCAGGTCGTTACATGATCCCTCAAATACACCACATGGGCCATATAAACATCAGGTAGGCCGCATTACATGGGCCTCATATACAACACGCCGGGCCTCATGGACCGGTTACAAATTCATCAAGGTGGGCCTCATGGATGGGCCATAAATACATCATGGCGGGCCTCATGGATGGCCACAAATACATCAAGGTGGGCCTCATCACATGGGCCGCACCAAAAATCATTTCAATAGTTGTAGGTGTAATATGTGTATCACTGTACACACGGCCCACTAATGATGATCAACACTGTCCAAACATTGTCCAGGCAAATCAGCACCATCCAAACTTTTCCCATGTAAATTAGTACCATCTAACCATTGGACAGCACCGTCCAAACGCTGTCCATGTAAATCAGCACCATCCAAGCATGTCTATGTAAATCTGCACCATCCAAACATGTCTATGTAAATTTGCACCATCCAAACATGTCCAGCACGTCCAAACATTGGACAACACCGTCCAAACATTGTCCAACACCATCCAGCATAATCTGGATAGTGTGGATGAAATAATACATCATGGCGGTGTCCACATAGTGGCCTACCAAAGATTTGAATCTGCCTCAGATTAGTCCCAAGCCTTAAAACGGGCTTGCCAAATGGATGGACGGTTTGGATGGAACACATCCACACATGGGACCCACAGAACTTACTAACGTTAAACCATAGCGAGGTGGGGTCCACTTGCTGACTGCAATGCAGCAGCAGCTGCTGCGTGGGCACTCTAGCCGATTCACATCCACCGTCCATGGGTTGGACGGTGTGGATGGAACACATCAGATCAAGGTGGGCCCCACACGCTGTCATGGTGGGGTCCATGTCCTAATGATGGACGGACAGGATAAAATACATACATCATGATGGGGTCCACGTAGTAGACGATGTAGATAAAACCCACACAGCATGGTGGGCTTCCACATCCATGAAATGGACGGTGAGGATGGAACATACCTCGGAGGGCCCTGCAGTTGCTGGATGGTGTCTAGCAGTGTCCTAGGCCGCTGGCCTAACCAATGGATGGTCTAGATATATATATCTGGTGGGTCCCACCGTCCCATGGTGCTGGACGGCGTGGACAGCACACAAAATCAAGGTGCGTCCAACACCGCATCAAGGTGCGTCCAGCACGTCTGGATGGCCCGGATAATATACATCAAGTGGGCCATCAAAAAAATCAAGAAGAGGAGAGAGAGAGAGAGAGAGAGAGAGAGGAGAGAGAGAGAGAGAGAGAGTGGAGTGACCCCGCCACTATGAGTCCCTCTTACAAATCATACATCAAGATGGGTCCCACCACGTGTGGGCCCTCAATCATCAAATCCAAGAAAAATGATACAAATCTAATCCTAGAAAAGCACCCACCTTTGATCTCCTCTTCCTTCTTCCGCCTATAACCTTTAGAGCTCCAAGGGAACGATTTCAACAGTCTAGATGGTCTTTGGATGGTGGAGATGGGAGGTAGGAAATGGACCACACAAAGCTCTCTCATGGAGCTAGCTTGGACGTGGGTTGCTCTCATGGAGCTTGGGAGAAAAATGAGAGAGAGAGAGATGAGAGAGAGAGAGTTGATGTGAGTGATGGAGTGATGGGGAGAGGGATGGGTGAAGTGATCAAAGTTGACTTTTAGAGATGGGTATGGTACTTGGGAATGGATGTGAGTGATGAGGTGTGTATTTGACATTTGATGGGACATATTCTCTTGGGATTTGCAATGCATGGCATTTTCTTCAAACTAAACGTGGGCCCACATCTTCTGGCCCGGGTATCTCTTCAGCACGCGAGATGCGGTGTCGGAACCGCGGCGACGACGCGGTCGCAAGGATACAAGTTTCGTATCAAGCCAACTCTGATATACAAGACATGACTCAGGATCGCGCTCAAACACCGATAACAGATTGCGTGTAACCGGAATTCGACCTGGAGGACCGCGGAAGCCTACGGAATGGTACAGGCTAGGATACGGGTCTCACATCTCTCCCCACCTAATAAAAATTTCATCATCAAAATTTACATAGCAGAAAAGGAAAGAGGAAATATCATCAAGTATATATGTCAAGGTATAATCAATCTATAAAAGGATGAAGATAGCACCCTCTAATCTCAACCTCTCCCTCCCAAGAGGCATCATCAACACTATGGTGATCCTACTGAACCTCGGATCTCGGTCAGAAATGATCGAGACTGGAACACTAAGCCGCCTCACAATCTCAACGGTATAGAGTTATATCAGAAAATCTCTAAGTCATTCGAACTCGGGGATCTAACCATTCTAAGTTCTCAGCAATCACATAGTGTGGGGTAGCTATCAGCAGATATGTGATGTTATCTTCAGGTATTCCCAAGTTATGCTCTGATACCATCTTTTGTCACACCCCAAACCCAGAAATCGAGCTCACAAAATTTTCGATTGCTGAATCTGGTGCCGACAACATCCGTAGTACCCCATTCTCAGGTTCCAGTGCCCATACGCCAGATTCTGATCCTGGGATCCTACAAGGAAGATTTTCCAACGTACATTTATCTCATAAGAAGCATAACCACTAGTTTACCCAAATCACAAAGGCAACATCATCATCACATATCCACTAATATAAACATTTGAATACAGTACTAAAAAGGAAATACATATATCAAAAATCAAAGCTCCAGAAGATGGTTGCACGCTCCATGCTCAATGCTGCTGCAACCTTATGCCACCTACATACATCTATCGTGCATAAGCTTATAGAAAGCTTAAAGGGTGGTGTAAGTGTGTGAGTAGTATATGCATGCTCAGATTATAATATCAGAGTAAATAGAAATACTGGCAAGTCCATAAAAATATCATCAACCTCATCCAGGATATGCGATGAAAAGACATAGTAACCTAAATGTCATATGCCAAGGATGTAATGTAATATGTAATATGTGATGCGAATGAAATGACCAAGCTGCAGTGTGAAGTCGGTATGATAGTACGTGGTATTGTAGGCTATGGGGCTTATCACAAAAGGCTTCTATCTAAACCAGTCCCATACCTAAATTTGGATAGATAGACTCAATGTGGTAGCTCCTGATCTTAGGTTAGTCGCGCGCCCCAACCGAAATCCTAGCCATTGTGAAAGTACACATAATAATTAGTTGTGCACCACCATCTCGAGTGTATAGTGAATGAATGAATGAATAAATATAATGCTGAGTTTGTAACTCTTGCTCCACAAATCAGTATTGTACATCTTTGTGATCATCATCGGGGTATAGTATACTCTACGCCACCTGCCGCCCCATCAAGCGCACAACTAGGTAAGTGGAAGAGACCTCACTATCTGCCTGCCAATATTGGGCCCGGCTCGTCGATAGCGGACCCGTTCCTCAAGCTTGTCAGACTCAACCTAGCTATGCCTACTTCCTTATGCGGGTAAGGCCACACCCCCTCCTAACTGACCATGACACAGTGGGAGACACTGCCTATTGGTATATGGCCCTCATGCGCTCATATATATCCACTCGGTCTCAACATTGAGCCATCCTCTAGTACCAAGAGGGTTTAGGGATTTTCACCCAGGGTCATGTATGGAGACCCAATGCTAGTAAGAGATTTTTAATGTCCCATCTGGCCATCCACGATATGCCTATGAAGGCTACGGCCCTGATGTCACTAGGGCGTATGGTAATCATAATCACACAATGCGAGATACACGAGTCACACAGTCCAATCATGTAACAATCTTGCGCATATTGTGCGCTCATGTGGGGCAACTCCGCCTATCAAGGAGTCTCATAAACCATCTGTGCAACGGCATATGCAATGATTAATCACATCTCATAATAAGCATGCAGATGATGCGTATGGGCATATATCATGATGTTATGCCGTCACATACTCATAATCGGTATTAATAACGGCATCGACAATCGGCCTCGACAATGTGGACATTTAACTAACATTGCCCCCAAGGAATGACCCATATAGAACCTAACATATAGTGGACCCATGACCTCACACAAGAGCCTAATATACAACACCATGGGTCTCACTCAAGAGCTTAATACACATCGCGATGGGCCTCTCACATGGGCCTAATATACATCACAACTGGCTCCATCACCTGGTCCTCAAATGCACTACAATGGGTCTTATCACATAGGCCTCATATACATCACATTAAGCCTTAAACACATGCTGAATACACATCACAATGGGCCTTAAAGATGGGCCGCATATACATCACATTGGGCCTTAAACATGGGCCGCATATACATCACATTGGGCCTCAAACACAGGTCGAATACACATCACAATGGGCCTCAACTACGGGCCACATATACATCATATGGGCCTCGACAATTGGCCTCGACAATCGAGCTCGACAATAGGAATCGGCCTAGACAATTGGAATCGGCCTTGACAATCAGAATCGGCCTCGACAATCGGCCTCGACAATCATAATCGACCTCGATAATCGGAATCGGCCTCAACAATCGAAATTGGCCTCGACAATCAGAATCTACCTCGATAATCGACTTCGACAATCGGCCCCGACAATCGGAATCAGCCTCAACAATCGTCCAGGATAATCGGAATCGGCCTCGACAATTGGCCTCTACAATCAGCCTCGACAATCAGAATCGTCCTCAACAATTGACCTCGATAATCAGCTTCGATAATCGGCCTCGACAATTGGAATCACCCTCAACAATCAGCCTCGACAATCGGAATCGGCCTCAACAATCGGCCTCGACAATTGGCCTCGATGATCGGCCGAACAAGGCCTAAGGGAAGGTCACAATGTGGACATTAAACCATCATTACCCATCAATGAGGCCATTTAACCAACATTGCTCCCAAGTAGTGGCCCACATAGAGCCAAACGCATAATGGGCCCACGACCTCACATAAGTGCCTAATATACAACACCATGGGCCTTAAATACATCACATTGAGCCTCATCAATGGCCACAAATACATCACAACGTGCCCATACAATCACAATGGGCCACAAGGAATCACGATGGGCCACATACAACTCAATGGGCCACAACCCGTGAGCCGCATCACATGGGCCGCACTAATGGACCTCATCAAGTGGGTTGCATCAATGGCCGCACTAATGGGCGTCATACACATCAAGTGGCTGCATCAATGGGCTGCACTAGTTATTAAGGTGGGCCTCAAATATATTAAGGTGGGCCATAAAAATATCATATTGGGCCTCGACAAAGGCCACAAACACATAACAGGTGGGCCCTGCATATGGTCCCTCAAATACACCACATGGGCCATATAAACATCTAGTGGGCCGCATTACATGGGCCTCATATACAACACGTCGGACCTCAAGGACCGACTACAAAGTCATCGAGGTGGGCCTCATGGATGGGCCATAAATACATCAAGGCGAGCCTCATGAATGGCCACAAATACATCAAGGTGGGACTCATCACATGGGCTGCACCAAAAATCATTTCAATAGTTGTAGGTGTAATATGTGTATCACTGTACACATGGCCCACTAATGATGATCAACACTATCCAAACATTGTCCAGGTAAATCAGCACCATCCAAACATTTCCCATGTAAATCAGTACCATCTAACCATTGGACAACACCGTCCAAATGTTGTCCATGTAAATCAGCACCATCCAAACATGTCTATGTAAATCTGCACCATCCAAACATGTCTATGTAAATTTATACCATCCAAACATGTCCAGCACGTTCAAACATTGGACAGCAATGCCCAAACATTGTCCAGCACCGTCTAACATAATCTAGACGGTGTGGATGAAATAATACATCATGGTGGTGTCCACGTAGTGGCCTACCAGAGATTTAAATCTGCCTCAATTTAGTCTCAAGCCTTAAAACGAGCTTGCCAAATGGATGGACGGTTTGGATGAAACACATCCACACGTGGGACCCACAGAACTTGCTGATGTCAGACCATAGCAAGGTGGGGTCCACTTGCTGACTATGATGCAGCAGCAGCTGCTGCGTGAGACACTCCAGCCGATTCACATCCACCGTCCATAGGTTGGATGGTGTGGATGGAACACATCAGGTCAAGGTGGGCCCCACACGCTGCCATGGTGGGGTCCATGTCCTAATGGTGGACGGACAGGATAAAATACATACATTATGATGGGGTCCACGCAGTGGACGGTGTAGATAAAACCCATACAGCATGGTGGGCTTCCACATCCATGAAATGGATGGTGAGGATGCATGGGACACACCTCGACGGGCCCTGCAGCTGTTAGACGGTGTCTGGCAGCGTCCTGGGCTGCTGGCCTAACCAATGGATGGTCTGGATATATATATCTGGTGGGTCCCACCGTCCCATGGTGCTGGATGGTGTGGACACCACACAAAATCAAGGTGCGTCCAGCACATCTGGATGACATGGATAATATACATCAGGTGGGCCATAAAAAAATCAAGAAGAGGAGAGAGAGAGAGAGATAGAGAGAGAGAGAGAGAGATTGGAAGAGTGGAGGGACCCTGTCACTATGGGTCCCTCTTACAAATCATACATTAAGATGGGTCCCACCACATGTGGGCCCTCAATCATCAAATCCAAGCAAAATGATACAAATCTAATCCTAAAAAAGCACCCACCTTTGATCTCCTCTTCCTTCTTCCACCTATAGCCTTTAGAACTCCAAGGGAACGATTTCAATGGTCTAGATGGTCTTTGGATGGTGGAGATGGGAGGTAAGAAGTGGGCCACACAAAGCTCTCTCATGGAGCTAGCTTGGATGTGGGTTGCTCTCATGGAGCTTGGGAGAAAAATGAGAGAGAGAGAGAGGTGATGTGAGTGATGGAGTGATGGGGAGAGGGATGGGTGAAGTGATGAAAAGTTGACTTTTGGGGATGGGTATGGTACTTGGAGATGGGTGTGAGTGATGGGAGTGATGGGGTGTGTACTTGACATTTGATGTGACATATTCTCTTGGGTTTTGCAACGCGCGGCATTTTCTTCAAACTGAACGCGGGCCCACATCTTCTGGCCCGGGTATCGCTTAAGCACACGAGACGCGACATCGGAACCACGGCGATGGCGTGGTCGTAAGGGTACAAGTTTCGAGTCGAGCTGACTCTAATATATGGGACACAACTTAGGATCACGCGCAAACGCCGATAATAGATCGCGGGTATCCAGAATTCGACCGGGAAGACCGCAGAAGCCTATGGAACGGTATGAGCTAGGATATGGGTCTCACACGTAGAGTGTACCAGACCTCGGTGATGATCCCAGAGATGTACGGTACTGATTTGTGGACTTATTGAGCCGGAGTTGTATACTCAGCATTTTACTCATTCATTCATTCATTCACTATCCACTCGGGCTGGTGGTGTGCAACTAATTTGATATGTGTACCTTCGTAATGGCCAAGATTTCGGTTAGGCGCACGACTAACTGAGATCAGTAGTTTACCACATTGAGTCTAGCTATCCAAATTTTGGTATGGGACTGGTTTGGATAGAAGTCCCTTGTGATGGACCCCACAGCTTGTGATACTATGTACTATCATCCCGACTTCATATTCTAGCTTGGTCATTTCATTCGCACCGCATATTGCATTGCATTATCAGCATATAGCATTTGGTTTACTATACTCATGTATTGTATATTCTGAATGAGGTTGATGGTATTATGGACTCGTCAAGATCTGCATATTGCATTACATACGCAGCATATGACATTTGGGTCACTTGGTTTCTGCGTTTATATGGCCTAGATGAGACTGGTAGTAATCGTGGACTCGTCAGGATTTGCATATTACATTGCATCCTCAGTATATGATATTTGGCTTACTATGTCTCCACATTGCATAGTTGATCTACATTGCTTCCTCAATATATGATATTGGCTTATTATGTTTTTGCATCCCATAACCTGAATAAGGCTGATAGTACTTATGGACTTACCAGCATGTTTCCGCATTACTCTAATATTGAATGACTTACAGCCTTGCCAGTATTCCTCTTATGCTGATATTTGTGTACTTGGCACTTATCTTGTGCACACACATACACCACCCTCTAAGCTTTTCATAAGCTTATGCATGATAGATGCGTGTAGGTGACGATAGGAAGTGATCGAGCTGAGGCAGGAGCATGCGACAGAGTTTCGGGAGCTTTTGACATTTACCTTGTATTTCCCTTTCAGCACTGTATTCAACTATTTATATTAGTGGATATGTGATGATGATGTTGCCTTTGTGATTTGGGTAAACTTGTGGTTATGCTTTTTATGAGATAAATGTACATTGAAAAATCCTCCTTGTAGGATCCCAGGATCGGAATCTGGCGTATAGGTGCTGGGAGCCAAGAATGGGGTACTACGGATGCTGTCGGCACCAAATTCGGCGATCGGGAATTCTGTGAGCCCGGTTTCCAAGTTTGGGGTGTGACATCAACCATCTATCCAACCATCAATTACAGAAAATTAGATGATTTATGAAGGTGAAGGTTCGCCCTTCTGATTAGTTCTTTTTACCTTCAGGCGAAAGAACTTTCAAATAAGCGTGTGAAAGTTAACACCGTTCAACGATATGGCAATGTGGATAAAGGATGAAATGGGGTCGAGCATTTGTAAATATAATCGACTAAAAGATAAAAGGGGATAACTAACAAAAAACTATTTGTTGTCTAGTAAAATACCAGGGTTTCGTAAGAAGAAGGTCGTCGGGCACAAAAGTTGGATCACCTTCTCAACTAGCTCATGATAAGATCGTCGTCAAGAGACAACAAGTTGTTCATCACATAGCTATGTTTCATTATGCAAAACAATCATGGTCGGGGGGAATGACAATATATTCATCACTCAGATAACATGAACAAGGCTTCTTAGATAAACGACCGATAATAGGTGGATCTTCGACAACTCATTCATCGGACGGTTGGGCTTCAAATGCGAGAAGGTCGTTAAGAATGGCAATATGTTCATCACCCAGCCATGTACTTCATAGGAGAGGTCGGTGGGGTGACAATCTATTCGTCAATTGAAATAAAATTCTATAGGCGAGATAGTTGTAGGAATGACTATCTATTTATTACATGTAACCTCCCTTCGTAGGCGAGACTATCATGATTTGACTAAATGTTTGTTACTCATTTAGGTTCCATAGGTGAGACAGCCGTAGATAGTAACAATCTATTCATCGTAAAACTGAACTTCATAGGTGAGGCAACCGAGGGTATCTTTAAGCACAAAGGTGAGAAGACCTCACTAGCCATCTGTTAAAAATTTAGGGATCTTCTTAGCATTCAAAAGGTGCATTTGTGGACATAATATAAATGAACCATGTTTTCTGCAGCATTCCACTGGCTAGCAGTGGATGTAGATCAAATCTAAACTAAGATAAGTGTCTATGAGGGAAGAAGGATAGGCAACATTGCGCTATATAGGAGATTTGTGTTGGATTGGCATGGGCCAGTGTAAATGTTATTCTATCTAGTTCCTATGATTGTCAAATTTTGTAGTGCCCAAACCTCTTGGAATTTGTATCTTGTGTAGCTCAATTTTATATCATCCTTACCTACATTCAAGAAGTTCAAATTCAAGATCAAGCATCTCAAATTCAAGTTCATGAAGCTCAAGTACAAGATCTAGAAGTACAAGAATAAGAGATTCAAGTAGAACATCAAGTACTACTTCAAGTTTTCAAGCTTCAACTATGTCAAGACAGTGTGTATTACTTAGGAATACATGCTCAACTTCAAGGTACTTCAAGATGACAAGCTTCAAGGTACTTCAAGATGACAAGCCTCAAGTACTTCGTGATAAGCTATCAACTGAAGGGAACAATGTTTCAATGTTCAATCTTCACCAATAAGGTATGAATGACCCTAGATTGACCATAGGATAGGTCATATTAATTGCATACTTAAATTGAGTTATTATATAATTTTATAGGCTTTTTCAGCCTATGTTTGACTAGTCCAAGCACTGGCTCGACTAGTCCAAGAATTCCCTCGACCAATCTTAGGTTTGTTGTGAATTTCTGGGATTTTCTGTTAGACCATCGACCAGTCCTGGAGACTGCTCGACCAGTCGAGTGAACAGTGCTCGACCATTCGAGCAGGCTCGACTCAAAGTCCAGCAACCAAATTGGGTCTCACTCGACCAGTCAAGTGTAGGGCTCGACCAGTCGAGCAGGCCACTCGACCAGTCGAGTACTGATCTTATCTTATCATGCCCGAATTTCTGAAATATTGTTGGTCCTTCAACCAGTTGAACTGACCTCTGGGCCAGTCGAGTGAACAGTAATTTTGCCTATAAATTGAGGACGATTTTCAGAGTTTTTCATTCAATTCCAAGATATTCAAGTCACAACTCTGAGAGAACCTATCCCCACATTTGAGAAGATAATTGGTTAGTATTTAAGATTCTTTTAATAGCTTTTTTGTATTTGATTTTGTGATCTCTATTCTATTCTAATTCTTTTGTAAAAGGAATATTGATTTTACCCTTTTTTAGATCAAAATCAAATCAAGCTAGCCCTGGACAATTTAATGTAAAAATCATTTAGATCTAAGAACCCTTTCCTAGCTGAGATTGTATATTGAACGTCTACATTGAACATCTACATCAAATCGGTTCTACCGAGCTTCATCAAAGGAGAATATCCAGATAAGTATATTTACATTTTTGTAAATCTCTTTTTGGTTTTTGAGGTTGTGCCAGAAAAATCTCTCTTTCCCTTTTGGTTTGTCTAAGGTATTCCAGAAAATCTCAGAGTGTGGGGTTTTTGAATTGTGTAAGCCCACTTGAAAGACACAATTGTGAAGGTTTTAGGTGAACCTTGGAAAACCTATTTCATAGTGAAAGCCAATATCCACTGTGTGAGGCTATTGGGAGTTAAGTAGTTGTGTGGCTATTTTTTAACAGTTGGTGTACACACAAGTGAACCACTATAATTGCTGGAGTTGTGTATGGTTGCTTGTGCTTAAGTGGTTGAATGTTGTAATTTATTTTTCAGCATTTGTGGTGAATGATTGTAATTTACTTTTTGCACATGTGGTGAATGTTGTAATAGCAATAGAAATTTATTTCTGTTTTATTCTTTATTCCTCTGTATTTGTTTGAATTTTTGATACACAGACCGTTTTAGTAATCAGGTTGTCCTACCATAAGCCATTGGTTTTTGGTGTAAGGTTATCCTTAAAACAATATCAGTATTAACCTCTCAATACTAGTACATTTGAGGTTGCTACTCATTTCTACTATTTGAATTGATAAGTGCTATCTTCGATTATTTCTTTATTATTCCGCTCTTAAATTTTTAATTTGGCATAGTCCTATTCAACCACCACCCCCCCCCCTCCTAGAACTTTTTGCTCAGCTTTTTCAAGTGGTATCAGAGCCTAATAGATCGTGTTAATTTTTGGATTAATTTCCTGAGCTAATCGATCTGAGCTTTTTAAGATGTCAAATTTTGATAGCCTTTCAGTCATTAGGCCTCCACCTTTTGATGGCTCCAATTATGCCTATTAAAAAGCTAGAATGAGGATTTTCTTTTTAAATCCATGGATGAAAGCGTGTGGCAAGCCACAATGACCAATTGGACCCCTCCTACCATTGAAGTGACTGGTACTGATGGATCTAAAACTGTAAAAGTCTCTCCTTACTTTTCTTGGACCGCTCTTCAAAAAAGTGAGAGTAGTGCCAATGCAAAGGCTTTAAATGTAATTACTTGCGCACTATCACTGGATGAATTCAAGAGAATTATATCCTGTGATACTACAAAGAAAGCCAGGGATTTTTTGGAAATGACTCATGAGGGTACAACAATTGTCAAGAAATCTAAAGTTCAAATCCTCCCAATTAAATTTGAGAAAATACGTATGGAAGAAAGTGAAACGTTCATGGACTTCTATACAAGATTGAATGACATTGTCAACTCTATGTGGGGTCTTGATGATAGGATCCCAGAAAGTAAAGTCTGTGCAAAGATACTGCGCTCATTGCCTAAACGGTTCAATTCAAAGGTGACCGCGATCCAGGAACTTCGTGATACAGATAATATGAGAGTAGAAGAATTGGTTGGTTCTTTACAAACCTACGAGTTAAACTTTAAAGTTCTTAAAGGTAAGTCTATCGCCCTTAAGTATTCTAAAAGTATTTCTCATGAAAATAGTAATTTTGCTTTAGAAACTTCTGAAGATGATATGGTTCTTTTAGACAAAAAGTTTTACAAGATTTTCAAAAGTAAAAAGAGGGTTGATGTAAAGTCCCAGATTTTTGCCAACTTAGAGTTAGATGTCCTTCGGTAATGGGTCTATCATAACACCTTATCGGCTTCTCAAAACTCAATCCTAAAGCCTTAAATCCCCTTTTCAACCCATTTCCTTCAAAAATATCATATTTTACCACCTTATTCTTCAATTTTTTTCTAAGTACTTTCATATTACACATTAATCTTAAAGTTTAAATGATGAAGAACAATACTTAAACTAAACTTTACTATAAATCATAAATATATAAATAAAATGGGTTTTTTACCATTAATCTTATGGAATATCATAAAATAAATAGGTTATTTGGATAGAGTAGCTTCTCCTACCCCAAAATCATATATTGCATGTCGAATAACTCATTCCAATTTACAAGATATGCTCGTTTCAAAAGTCGTGTGGCAAAACCACCATCAGACAACAGAACAGGGCGCGGCACCACTGCCCGGTCGGCGACACGCCGCCGGTGCAGTGAATTTCGGTGGACCCTTGCTGCAATTTTCTACACTTTTTGACTGACTTCAAAAAGTCATATCTCCCTCAATATAACTTCGATTTAGGTGATTCAAAAGCCAGATTGAATCTTGATAAGTCTAGTTTCATATAAAAATAAGTAAAAACTAAAATAAAAATTTTAATATAGTTAAATATATGTTGTTGTGACAACTATCCAAAAATTATTAGTTTGGACAACTGCTACTTCTAGAATTTTTAGAATTTTTCTAGAACACGAAATCTAATGAAATTTGGTGGAGATAAATTAGACTTGATGATGAACTACTACAAAAATAATTAAAATAATATACTAACTAAAAGTGCTAAAAAGAGACATAGAACTACCCTAGGACTGTATTTTGTAGAATTTAGGCGAAGTTTAGTTAAGTGTTAAACTAAATAATCGGTGGAATTAGTTCAAACCACTATTATACGAATAACAAGACTCAAAACCATTAAAATCGCTAACTCAACATTACTTAAAAACCTAGGAAAAATTCTAAAAGCCTATTGCTCTCGGGAGCACATTGAAACTCCGTATTGGACTTGGACCGCACGTCGAGAGTCTGATGACTGCGAAACTATAGGGTTATGGCCGTCATATTGGGCTTGACAACCATCACGAGAATCGAGCCCAAATGGTATCCAGAAAAACATAACTTAAGCACTGAGTAAAGTGTGTGAGAAATGCGAATATTTTTAGAAAATAAACCAGAACTTAAGTGAATTAGGTCGTTCGCTTACGGGCGAAATTGAAGAGTTCAGATCGTCAGTTTCTGACCAAACTTCACCCATGGGTCAGGAAAATTTTCCTGCGCATATCCATATACTTCTAGCCTTAATGGGGTGACGACAACCGTTGAACTGACATGGGTCCTCCACGTCGATCCGCTAATCCGATCGTACCAAAATCATAACCTGGCTTAGATTCATTGTCAGGGAATTTACCCTACATCGTAGGTGAGTAATGGACCTTCATATGAACCCCATTCGTCAGAAACAGTCGCCCTTTGGATGTAAATCAGGTATACCATGGCCCTAGGGCCATTTGCGTCAGTTCTGGGCCTATATAATGCCTTTAAACCATCCATTCCCATTTCATACAAAATTTACTAACCCTAGGTGTGAGAAGAGAGAAAAGAGGAGAAAAGAGTGAGGAGAAGAGAGAGATTCCTGAAGATCGTTGCTGGGATTCACTCCCACTACTCCATGTGTTGATTCGCCTCCCCACCATCGCTACATGAACCGTTCCAACTACGATTTGGGTAAGAAATCCTAACCCTAATCTTGATTTAGGAATCCAAATAGAGTAATCGATGAAATAGCTAATCTATTTCAATATTTAGGTACCCGTTGTTCTGTATTCGAGAACGTAGGATTCGAACTGAGTCTGAATCGAGTATTCCGATGAAAGGTGCAGACTATAAACGTTTAGGTTATGGTTTTTTAGGCTTTTAATGTCAGCAATGATTTATGTCTGACTTGATTGATGCCATATGATCTTAGTTACGACGTTTTTGATAAATTATACATGTGTAAACTATGTTGAATATATGATGCATTACATGTGTTTGTTGAAATATTTGAATGAATGTGAGATTATAATTTGTGCTTTTCATGATTGCTAGTCCAAGATCCATGTTTGTTATACGCTTTATGACCGATGTTGTGTAATGAATTGCTATAGTTCAAGTTGTAACTAATCTAGTCTATGTATGTAGTAATGTGTAGTCTAAGTGTTGGATAAAATGTCTGAAAGAAAAATTGTTGGTGAATTGTATTTATTTAGGGTATTGAGATAGAATTCTCAACTACCTTATCCATATTTATAGTTTCCTTCATGTAATCTAAATTTTTACTACGTGATTTATGGATGGAGTGCATATGTATAATAATATGTTCAATGTGTTTGATATAATGCTCAAATGAGAATTATATTTCAATTGTTTGTTAAAAGCTGTTATGATTGGGACTACTACGTAGTCTAGGCAATTGGTAACAATTCCTGTTTGGGTGGTCAAATTAGTCTTGCCACATTTGATACGTTCGGTGAATCTGGTTGTACGATGATTGACGACAGTGGTTAGGCCACGTGGAGTGCTTATGTGCTACATGTCAATCAATTCAGCGTACACTCATACCAATCAAACTTATTAATGAACTGATTGGCTTATAGTGTGTTTACCATGTATGGAAGCCACTGCTTGAATCTAAGATACCCTCACCATTGTAAAAGCCCGTTTCAACTATGGTACCATGATCCACTAAGACTCATGAGCCAGGCATGGTGGTATGGGATACCGTGGTTGAGCTGTCGGCCTACGCTGGGGTGACGAGCCTCCTCGTAGTGACCAGTGAGCAACCCAAACTCGTGAGCCGGGCATGGTAGTATGGGACACCGTGTTCAAGCTGTCGGCCTACACCGGCGTAGCCTGGCTGCGGTCCCTGCGTGGGTTGGGGTGAACCGTCTGATCCGGACCCCCTTCAAAAATAGTGCTCCAGTTGGTAGGGCGTTGGTGGTGTGACCTTGAGTATAAACTTTTGAATTTGCCTATCGACTGCTTTTCATTAGGGATGATGCCCTACAACTTGCCTATCATATATGATTAACTATGACTGACAACCCTAGATGGATCCCCTTTTGGGTTAATGATATAAAGGGAGGTACCTTAGCTTCCCGAATATGTTGTATGAATAAGCCTAATTAATTACTTGGCTAACACGACCATGCACCGCATTGCATGCGCTTTGGCGAGAAAGCGCATGTTTAGGGAGTTTGCCATGTGTGATCATTAGATGAAGTCGCTGAGGGAGTGTAGGCGAGGGCATGTATCATTACCGCATATCATCCTTGCATTAATAAGACTAGTTAGAGATGTTTGTTGTATTGCTTTATCATTACTACTTGATTGACTTGATAACATGTTAACCTTTGCTTTATAGTTCCACTGAATTAACTACTCATTTCCACCTAGGATGGTGTTTTAAAATACTAACCAGACTCTGGATTAGATGCAGGTGACGATAGAGTCTATACTATAGAGCAGGACTATATGGATGAGGAGAAGGAATTCTCCTACGTCCAACTCTTAGGCAGTCTATGTTGACCTCGTGCTGCTTCAACAGGATCACATGGATATATGATTTAGTCGAACACTTTATATTTTGACATTTTGTATATTTTGAAATAAAACATGTTTGTATTCAACCCTGTTACATTATCATACTCTGGAGGCAGATAACCGCTTACTTATCTCAATACATATATTTCAGTCTTCCGCCTAGTAAATTACATTATTTCTAGAGTATGATATGCTTTTTTAGTATAATCCCACTTATGTTAAATGCACTAATATGGACAACATTTAAACATCATTATCTATGTTGCATAAGTGATGCGTTGGATCTCGGGAGTTGAGCTTTGCTCGACCCTCGAAATTCAGGGCGTTACATTGATTTGCAAAAACCTATTGAAAAGAAAAGACCTAGATCTAAAACTTGGAAATCTTTAAAAGACAGCCAATGCTACAACTACCATGAATATGGGCATCTAGCAAACAAATGTCCTAAGAAGGACAAGTCTAAAAACAAAGGTATGTTGGCTATATGGGATGAATCTTCCTCCTCTGAAGCCTCTTCTAAGTCAGAAGATTCTGAAACCGAGTCAGCTAATGATGTTAAAGCCCTAATGACTCTAGCCAAGTTCACTTTCTCAGATAATGATGATTCAACTAGTGAAGAAAATCTAAATAGTGACCATGAAAATGAAGAAGACCTTCAAGATGCTTATGATGCCCTATACAAGGAAAGTTGCAAAATAGCTATAAAGTTAAAACTTCAAAAAGAAAAGTTTTCAAAACTAAAAGAGAATTTTGATAATCTAGTCTTAGAAAAATCACACATTTCAGATTGCTTTGAAAAAACTAAGTGTGACTTAGATTTCAAAACCTCCCAAGTTGAAAACTTAAAATCTGAAAATGAAAAGCTAAAACTAGAAGTCTCTTCGCTTTTGAGTTTGAAAGACACATGGAGGTATGCCCAAGGTTATCTTAAATTAGAAAAACTTTTATCCGAATCTAGAAAATGTGGCGATCGATCTGGATTAGGCTATAATAAAGTATTCCTCCCAAACATAAGAATACTCAACCTAAATTTGTAAAAGGGGAGTCTTCTAACTCAAAAGGAAAAAGTCAAAATCAAAATAATTCTAAAAATATTAAAACTTTGTAGACTTTAAAACCTAAAAGCAACCCTATCAACTATAAAAATCAAAATCGTTATCCTTTATTCGAGAAAATAGTTGACTTTACTTAAAGAGCTCTTAAGATCTAACTCAGTGGGTGGGACTTATAACAACTATAAACATAAGAAGACCAATTATACTCCTAAACCCAAAACTGTAATGAAATGGGTCTCTGAGGTTACTTGTTTGGTTGCCCACACTGCTTTCAAAGCTTTGAGCCATTCAAAGTGGTACCTAGACAATGGTTTCTCCAGACATATGACAGGTGACAAAGGTCTGTTCACCAATCTTAAAGATATGACTGATAGTTCAGTCACATTCAGTGATGGTAGCATCTGCAGAATTATTGGCCAAGGTACGGTTCAACTCTTTAACCTCCCTCTATTTGAGAATGTTTTATATGTAGAAGGGTTAAAACATAATTTATTAAGCATCTCTCAAATATGCGATATTAATCATAGTGTAAAATTTACCAACCAAGGGTGTGAAATTCTAAATAAAAATGGTTCTGTAATATTAACTAGTCGCAGAACTTCTGAAAATTGCTACATTGTTTGTGATTCAAGCTCATCTAATCTATCGTGTTACATGGTCCAAACCGATGAGACCGAAGTATGGCATAAGCACCCAGGACATGTATACTACCGCAACTTATATAGATTGAGCAAAAGAGAATTGGTAAGAGGTCTACCCAAAATACAGAAAGTGGATAAAATATGTGGCGACTGCCAGATTAGTAAACAAACTAGGAGTGCTCACGAAAAGATGAACTCCAAAGCCACATCTAAACCACTTAAACTTCTCCACATGGATCTCATTGGACCAACTAGAATGGAGAGTCGAGGTGGTAAGAAATATATTCTGGTGATTGTTGATGATTTTACCAGGTATACTTGGGTAGTCTTCTTAAGAGAGAAATCAGAAACTCTCGATAAAGTAAAAAAGGGTACTTAAACGTATCCAAATGGAAAAAGAATTACAAGTCTCTAAGATCCGTAGTGATCATGGTTCATTTGAAAATAGCGGTTTTGAGAAATTTTGCAGTGATCAGGAATATCATATGAATATTCTGCGCCTAAAACACCACAACAAAATGGTGTGGTGGAAAGAAAAAATAGAGTGCTTCAAGAAATGGCAAATGTAATGTTAAATAGTATGAAGCTTCCTAAAAATCTTTGGGTTGAAGCCATAAATACTGCTTGTTATATAATTAACTGCGTTTATACTAGAAAATCAAATAGTAAAACGGCTTATGAAATGTGGTTTGATAAGAAGCCTACTGTCAAATACTTTCGAGTTTTTGGCAGCAAGTGTTACATCTTACGTGACCGAGAAAATCTGGGTAAATTTGACACCAAAAGTGATGAAGGGATATTTTTAGGGTATGCTCTGAATAGTCAAGTGTATCGGGTTCTTAACAAGAGGACAGGTGTAATTCAAGAGTCCATTAACGTGGTTATAGATGATCACTTAAATACACCTATCTCAAGTTTAGAAAATGATGAAGTCCTTTTATTTGATAAACCAGACTCTTCATCTAGTCAAAATAACACTGAACTGAGGACGGTTAAAGACCATCCATCTAATCAAATCCTTAGAAACCCTCTCACTGGTGTGCGCACTCATAAACAACTTAAAGATATGTGTAATTACGTGTGCTTTACATCTCAGATAGAACCGGTTAACGTAAAAGAATCTCTTACTGACGAAAACTGGATTGTTGCAATGCAAGAAGAGCTAAATCAGTTTGTTCGAAATGATGTTTGGTACTTAGTTCCAAGACCAAAAGATAAACACATTATCGGAACAAAATGGATTTTCAAAAATAAGTCTGATAAACTTGGTAATATTATTAGAAACAAGGTTAGGCTAGTTGTACAAGGATACACTCAAATTGAAGGCATTGATTATGATGAGACCTTTGCCCTAGTAGCTCGTCTTGAATCAATCAGACTATTTATATCCATTGCGTGCTTTAGAAAATTCAAAATATACCAAATGGATGTAAAGAGTGCATTCTTAAATGGCGATTTACATGAAGAAGTATATGTTGAACAACCAACGAGTTTTGAAGACCCTAAGCATGTTAATCATGTCTATCGCCTGAAAAAGGTACTCTATGGTTTGAAACAAGCTCCCAGGGAATGATATGAAAAGTTGACTAAGTTTCTACTAAATAATAACTTTGTAATGGGAAGTGTTGATAAGACAGTGTTTGTAAAGAAATATAATGATCACATACTTATAGTGCAAATCTATGTTGATGACATTATCTATGGATCTACCTATGCTAACATGATTGTTGAGTTTGCAGATCTTATGAAATCTAAATTTGAAATGAGCATGGTTGGAGAACTAAACTATTTCCTAGGCTTGCAAGTCAAACAGCTCCCTGATGGTTTTTTTATCTCTCAAACCAAATATGCTCTGAACTTAGTTAAAAAGTTCGGATTCGAGAGTGGGGAAAATTTTGATACTCCAATGAATACTACTCTAAAACTCTCTCAGGATTCAACAGGTAACAGTGTGGATCCTAAGTTGTACGCAGTATGATAAGTAGTTTACTTTATTTAACTGTGAGCTGACCTGATATTGCTTTTAGCATAGGAATTTGTGCTAGATATTAATCTGACCCTAAAGAGTCACACCTGATTGCTGTTAAGCGTATTTTGTGATATGTCACTAGTTCATCTAATCTTGGTCTCTGGTATCCACATGATACTAGTGTGCAATTAGTTGGTTACATGGATGATGATTGGGCTGGTAACATTGATGATCGTAAATCGACCAGCGGTGGTTGTTTCTATATCGGGAACTGTTTAGTTTCTTGACTAAGTAAGAAACAAAGTTCCGTGTCACTCTCCACAGCTGAGGTTGAATATATTGTTGCTGGTAATGCTTGCACTCGGCTTGTGTGGATGAAGAGGATGCTAAGTGATTACGGAATTGCACAAGAATCCATGGTCTTATATTGTGATAATTCAAGCGCAATTAATCTCTAAAAATCCAATTCAGCATTCACGAACCAAGCATATTAACATTAGATATCATTATATTCATAAACTGGTGGAAGACAAGATAATTTCATTGGAATATATTCCGACCGAGACTCAACTTGCAGATATCTTCACAAAACCGCTCGATAAAAACAGGTTTGCAAAATTGAAATTTGATCTCGGTATGTGCAATATGAACTGATGATTTGTGCTTTTCTGTATCATAATGTATATATTTATTATTTTAAAATTTTAAATTTTAAATTAATGAAAAATTACAAATTTTCAGTGTTGCATGACCAGTCGAGTACACACTCGACCAGTTGTGGCTCGACTGGTCGAGTATGTACTCGACCAGTCATGAATCTCAGGTTTGGCCTTTTATTTGGGAAAAATCACTTTTTTCTTCATTTGGACCTTCTCCAACAAGCTCTACCACGACCAGTCGAACCCATCTTCGATTCCTCCATGGTTAGTGCATTATTTTTAATTTCCTTGTAAATTCAAGTCCTTTGCACTTCCTTTTCTTCATTTGTGTTGTTTATTTCAAGGTTTATGGTTATTTGGTGGGTTTTCTAGCAATAAATCCTTTTTGCTTGAAACCCTTCTTGCCTCTTTTGCAATCCTTGTATTCCTTAATTTCTTTGTTGCAATGGAAGGTGAAAATAAGAAGAAAGGATCTCGAGGTCCCTCTTCTTCTCGTTCCGCTCTTATCACGGTGTGCCACCTTCGGTCACCCGAGGAAGATCCGAATATGTGCGGGATATTCACTTACGCAACGTGATAGTAGAACGAACAGTTAACATTGATCGTTTGGCTCCTTTTGATATCCTTCTCCTTCTTCAATCTGTAGGATGATATAACATTTTGCATTGGGGTGGTCCTGCATTCTGCTCTATTGTGTAAGCCATGTACGCTTGTATTACTGACGTCTCTATTGAAAATCTTACATTTACAATTTCTACTAGAGAAGGTCCAATTGATGTGGACCGTCACCTAATTTCTGGATTAATGGACCTTCCAGTTAATGATGACGGTGTTCCCATTAGTTCTCTTGTAGTAAAACCTGAAAAGGCCAAGCTATATGTCCTAGAGGGGGGGTGAATAGGACTATACCAAATTAAAATAAAATCAGCGGAAATAAAATAAACCAATAGCCTTACAATTATAAATCAATTCACAATGCTGAAATCAAATCACCTTGATAAATAAGTATTGAGAGATTGATACAAATTCAGTTCTAAGGACAACCTTACACCATAATAAACAAGGGCTTATGGTAGGACAACCTTATTTCTAGAACATCTTTTGGATCAAGGACTCAATTTTAATAGAAATAAATGAATAGCAAGGAATTGAAATTAAATGCAGAAATATAGATCTAAATTATTACAACAATCCCCACACTTCTTGAAATGTAAATAGTTACAACATTCACATCCACTTGTACATTCCACACAATTGAATGATAAAAGATATGAAAATTAAGCAAGCATTCAATCCACAAGACAAAGAGTTATAGTGGTTCGCCTGTGTGTACACCAACTGTCTTTCAACAGCCACACAGAATGCTACTCCACTTCTAATATCCTCACACAGGGGATATTAGCGTTCACTATCAAACAGGTTTTCACAGGTTTACCCAAAACCTTTACAATTGTGTCTTTTTCACTCGGGCTTACACAATTCAAAAATCCCTCTTTTCTGAGTTTTCTGGCTCTCCTCAGATAACCAATACAATGAGATTTTTCTGGCTTAACCTCAAACAAAACCAAAAGTAATGAAATTTTACAGAATTGTAAAATACCTGGATTTCTCCTTTTCGTAGCAGCCCGGTAGAACCAATCGGAGTAGATGATTGAATGTCAAAGTTCAATTTCCAATACTCACTTTAATATGGTTCTAAATTCTAATAGATTTTAGATTTTAACTAGTTGGGCGTAGCTATATTTGATTTTGATTCCAAGAAGAAGGAATAAGGTAATTCCTCTTTTCAAATAAGATTGGAATACAGAAACAAAATCAAATTAAATAAGCTAGCAAAAAGGAATATTAAATAAGCACAACGTAGCTTAAAATAAACACAGACTTATCTCAGAGTGATCACTTGAAATTTCTTGAATTGAATCGAGTTGAATTGTGAAAACTCTGAATTTGTGTTCAATTTATAAACAAAAATCGCGTCTACGACTGGTCTTAGAAACCTTCGACTGGTCGTAGCTCTAACGGATATTTGAAATATTGAGCGCGATCTTTGAAAGTCGTTCCACGACTGGTCGTGGGAAGCCTACGACTGGTCGTGGGTCACCTACGACTGGTCGTATCTCTCTACGACTGGTCGTAGGACCATAGATTAGCTTGTTGGACTTTGAGTCGTAGCCCTACGACTGGTCGAGAACGAGTCGAAGACACTCCTACGACCGGTCGAAGGACCTCCAGGACTGGTCGTAGGTGTACCAAAAAATTCTGAAAATCTTCAACAACTTATGACTGGTCGAGGAATTTCTTGGACTAGTCGAACCAATGCTAGGACTGGTCGAACAGGAGCTAGGACTGGTCGTAGAATAGACCAAACTTATGTAAAATAAACATTTGATTTATGTATCCAAAGTGACCTACTTATAAGGTCAACCTAAGGTCAGTCAAACCTGAAAACATGTCGTATGGACATTGAACTTCAACCATTCAACGAATGTAGATATTTGAACCATATCAAGCTTGAGATCTTGAACTTGTTGTAGCTTTAATCTTGAGATCTTCATCAGCGTGAAAACTACTTCATGCGTTGCTTATGAGTCTTGAAGTCATTTCTTGAGTCTTGAAGTTGTTTCTTGAGACTTGAACTTCAACATTGTAGCTTTAAACATTGATAGGATGATGAAGTAAACTTTGTATTTCTTAAAGACATCCAATGTCATGAAGTGTTTATGCAGTGTCTTGAATACATATAAATCACCATACAAGCACAAGACACAGATAGATGTTTTGACACAACAAAATTTGACAACCAAAGGAGCATGGACCATAGCACTTACAAAACCTTCTGAATTTGAGAAGCGAATGCTCACTAGAGTTTTATGTAATATGGATGCGAAATGGAATACTGGGAATGTGCTCGCTTCCAAGTTTATGTTACCCAGATACAAGGTTCTTCATAGGATTTTCATTTCAAATGTTTACCCTGGATCTGGTAACAAAACCGAGCTTACTACATTCATGGTTCGTATTCTTCATTCTATCATTTCTGGAGTCTCTGTGTGTCTTCCTTCTCTTATTTGTTATATCATGATTCAGTTCCGTATCCACCCAGGTCATAATGATATACATTTTGCTTATCTTATGACTGTATTAGCCAGTCTAGTGGTTAAGCTTGTTAGAGAAGCTCCTATTCACCATCTCCCCTTCAACAACTCTAACATTAATAAGATAAATTTGAAGCTGGCCCCAGGCCAAGTTGATGAGGATGCTAGTGGAGATACTGAAGAAAATAAAGAGGAGGGTGCTTTGCATCTAGATGATGTCAATATGGATGACCTCTTTGATGAAATTGAATCTGATTCTGCTGCTGATCCTGATTATCAGCCATCTGATTTTGATGCGCATTTGGCTCACTTGAGGAGAAGGTTGAAGGTATGTATGTGTCCCAAGAAATGCAATTTAAATATATGCGCAAATATCTTAGGCGCATTAACAAGAGACTTCATCAAATTGATCCTTCCATACCTGCTCCTTCTTCTGGTTCGGATTAGTTTTGAATATCTGATATGTAATAACTTTTAATACGTGAATTTCTTCTTGTGCTTGGCTATGTTTTTAATGGTTATCTTGTCATTATGTTATCTTAACCTTACCTCTCTCATTGCTCTTGTGTTTCCATCATCATTTATAGGTTCTTTCGTTTGTCATATTGTGACAAAAATGGGGAGAATTTGTCCTGACATGCTTATTTCATTATGATAAATGTAGAGAATGTGGAAATGTGGAGAGTGTGTTAGGTAATAGGTAGATAGGTAGCAAATTTTTTTTTTTCAATTCTCCTCTTCGATTCTATGAAATAAGGTGTTAAGGGGGAATATTGATTTACAGTCTTTCACTGGTGCATGATTCTTTATTGTGCATGTATGATATTTTTATTTATTTTGTTTTGTCACAAATTTGACAAAGGGGGAGATCATAAATGTTATTCTATCTACCTCCTATGATTGTCAAATTTTGTAGTGCCAAAACCTCTTGGAATCTGTATCTTGTGTAGCTCAATTTTATATCATCCTTGCGTACATTCAAGAAGTTCAAATTGAAGATCAAGCATCTCAAATTGAAGTTCAAGAAGCTCAAGTACAAGATCTAGAAGTACAAGAATAAGAGATTCAAGTAGAACATCAAGTACTACTTCAAGTTTTCAAGCTTCAACTATGTCAAGACAGTGTGTATTACTTAAGAATACATGCTCAACTTCAAGGTACTTCAAGATGACAAGCTTCAAGGTACTTCAAGATGACAAGCCTCAAGTACTTCGTGATAATCTATCAACTGAAGCGAACAATGTTTCAATGCTCAATCTTAACCGATACGGTATGAATGACCCTAGATTGATCATAGGATATGTGATATTGATTGCATACTTAAATTGGGTCATTATATAATTTTATAGGCTTTTTCTCGACTAGTCTTAGCCTATGTTCGACTAGTCCAAGCACTGGCTCAACCAGTCTAAGAATTCCCTCGACCAGTCTTAGGTTTGTTGTAAATTTTTGAGATTTTCTGTTGAACCCTAGACCAGTCCTGGAGACTGCTCAACCAGTCAAGTGAACAGTGTTCGACCATTCGAGCAGGCTCGATGTAAAGTCCAGTAACCAAATTGGGTCCCACTCGACCAGTCGACTGCAGGGCTCGACTAATCGAGTAGCAATCTTATCTTATCGCACCTGAATTTTTGAAATATTGTTGGTCCTTCGACTAGTCGAACTGACCTCTGGGCCAGTTGAGTGAACAGTAATTTTTCATATAAATTGAGGACGATTTTCAGAGTTTTTCATTCAATTCCAAGATATTCAAGTCACAACTCTGAGAGAACCTGTCCCCACATTAGAGAAGCTAATTGGTTAGTATTTAAGATTCTTTTAATAGCTTTTTTGTATTTGATTTTGTGATCTCTATTCTATTTTAATTCTTTTGTAAAGGGAATATTGATTTTACTATTTTTGAGATCAAAATCAAATCAAGCTAGCCCTGGGCAATTTAATCTAAAAATCATTTAGATCTAAGAACCCTTTCATATGTGAGATTGTACATTGAACATCTACATCGAATCGGTTCTACCAGACTTTATCAAAGGAGAATATCCAAATAAGTATATTTACAATTTTGTAAATCTCTTTTTGGTTTTTAAGGTTGTGCCAGAAAAATCTCTCTTTCCTTTTTGGTTTGTTGAGGTGTTCCAAAAAATCTCAAAGTGTAAGGTTTTTGAATTGTGTTAGCCCACTTGAAAGACACAATTGTGAAGGTTTTAGGTGAACCTTAGAAAACCTATTTCATAATGAAAGTTAATATCCATTGTGTGAGGATATTGGGAGTTGAGTAGTTGTGTGGTTGTTTTTTAACAGCTGGTGTACACACAAGCGAACCACTATAATTGTTGGAGTTGTGAGTGGTTGCATGTGCTTAAGTGGTTGAATGTTGCAGTTTATTTTTCAGCATTTGTGGTGAATAATTGTAATTTACTTTCTACACATGTGGTGAATGTTGTAATAGCAGTAGAAATTTATTTCTATTTTATTCTTTATTCCTTTATATTTGTTTGAGTTTTTGATACACAGACCGTTCTAGTAATCAGGCTATCCTACCATAAGCCATTAGTTTTTGTGTAAGGTTGTCCTTAGAACAACATCTGTATCAACCTCTCAATACTTGTACATTTGAGGTTGCTATTCATTTCTACTATTTGAATTGATAAGTGCTATCTTTGATTATTTCACTCTTAAATTTTTAATTTGGCATAGTCCTATTCACCCCCCCCCCCCCCCCCCCCCCCCCCCCCCCGAAGGACTTTTTGCTCGGCCTTTTCAGCTAGGAGCTCTTCATTCTCTGCTTTATTATATGGGATTTGAGGTAGTTGCTAGAGAATTGTATTTGGAATCAGTCCCCACTATCTTCTGTCAATTAATTAGCCAATTGGTAGACATGGTTGATTATGCTTTCTTCTTCAAGAGGGTTTTGTATGATCTTTTCTTGATTGATTGGTGCTAATAGATGTGGCCAATTATATTTTTATCTTTCAAAAAGTTTTATATGATCTTTTTGCAACAAACCAGTAATTATCTAAGTGTAGCTAATTACGTCCTTCCATATGCTATAAAGCATATGAGACCTACGCGTAATCTCTCATCTTTAGGTAACTAGAGCCTTTCCCATCTTGCCACATGTCAGCTCTTTTAGTTGTTTGATTTAATAGTGTCAGATCAGGTATAAGCATCATCAACATACAAATGACGTATAGATGGGCTTTCACGCACCTATTTACCTAGGAAATGACGCAGTGAAGGACGTGAGGTCGAGCACCGTCTTGCTCGGGGGGATAGCCGTTCCGAATCCACAGAACTTGTCTGGACTCCTCAAAGAGAAACCTCGAATCCACGAGGAAAAGAAAATAGAAATAATTCTAAAATATTCAAAATAAATTTATTGATAATTGTATAATCTCTATGTGTCCCTACTACACCATTAATATAGAAAATTAAAATAAAATTCATAATTACCAAAAATGAAAAAAATTTAACCCTAATAAAAATCCTAATTTTAATAAAACTCTTTTAAAGCCTAATTTTAAACAATAAAAATTCTAAATAAACTTTTGCTAGAAGAGTCCTAACATGATTACAAATTATTCCTAAAAAATAAGAAAATTTAAAACTCTAAAAATAAAAAATATTTTTAAAAAATGGAATTACTAAAAATAATATTTTTCTCCTTAAAAAATCGTTTTTAAGCTGAAAGCGTGCGTCTTCTGAAGAAACAAGCAAATGCAACCCACTTTATGAATCAGTTCACTTCGGATGACCTGTTTCAGTAAAGATGGATAGGTTGTATGCCCCGTAACGATACCCGGTTCAAAAGTTATAGTCAATTTATGGTTCGTCTTCTTTTGGTCCCACCATGCTAGGAATGTACCTGTGCCACGTCCTATATTAGACCCCTCCACTTAAAAAAAAAAAAAAAAAAAAAAAGTTGTCTTTGAGTTACTCAATAAACTAGACTCATGATTCTCAGATAACTTCTAACATTGATATTTATTAGCCCTTCTCTTCTACTTGGCATTGGGCTCTTGAGCTGACACAATGCATGTACTCATGCTCTCATTGACTTGGCTAGTATGAATCAATTCCTTCACTTGTACTTGCAAGATGTCACATTCTTTCTGATAATGTAGGTAATTAGGCAGATTTGTCCCTGAGATAAGATCAATGTGCTTTGTATATCTTATATGGGAGGCAATTTATTAGGAAGTTCATCGAGCACAATCGCCTTGAACTCCTGCAAACTAGTTTGAAATCCTCTATGATGTTCACATGCTCTATATATTTTTCATTTTCAACTAATGCATATATATCTCCTGTTTCTTTAGATTGTTTAACAAAAGCATGTTCAGTTATGAGAGATTGTCCCTCCACTTTAGGAATTTTGGGTTGGTTTTTGTTCCCATAGGGGCCACATGTCTGCCACTGATTAATCATGTGGCCTGTCGTAACTCCGTTTCGACCTGGTCATCTCTCGATGACAAATAATGTGATTTCTCTACATAATCCTTTACTGATTGGTTATGTTGCCAATAATTTTGATTTTGTTGGAATAATACCTGATCGTAGTTGCTATGGAGGAATCGCATGCGCAATAACTGCTTCATTCATGACCACGTGCAGATTGACGTCTTCATCTATCTCATCCACTCGATTTGAAATTGTTGCCACCGAGCTGAAGCTTCGTCATTCAACTTGTAGGCCACAAGCTTGACCTTCTTTCCTCCAGGGATTTCCATATATTCAAAGAATCGCACAACTTCAGAAAGCCAATCAAGGAAATCCTCAATGTGAAGTTTTCCATTGAAGCTAGGAAGATCGATCCTCATCTTGAATTCTCGATCTATCCGATCAATGCCTCGTCCAGGATGTTGTGGAATCATGTCGTTGGATCTCACCTTCTCAGAAGTGATCCCGTGGTTCACCACTGGCAACATCTTTCGATCAGGGCGATTATGATTTCCAGTACCTACTAGGGACAGATCACCGCCATGAACATGGAGCTGCCCTAGGGCCTCCGTCATGCGATCCGTCATGTGATCTGTCATGCGATCTATAGCAGCCTGTAGCCCTTGCATGACTTGCCGATTCTCTCGCTGCGCTACTTCGAAAGTCGTCGCAGTTAAAAGATGATTCAATGGAGCACTGTCCATGAGATTGTTGCCCGACTCGTCGTCAGAAGACATAGATTCGAGGTAAAGCCTCGCTCTGATACCAAACTGACGCAGGGAATGATGTGAGGTTGAGCATTTTCTTAAGGGGGATAGGCGTTACGAATCCACGAAACTTCTCTGGACTCCTCACAGATAAACCTCAAATCCTCGAGGAAAAGAAAATAGAAATAATTCCAAAAATTTTGAAATAATTTTATTGATAATTGTCTAATCTCTATGTGTCCCTATTACACCATAAATATAGAAAAAAAAAAAAAACTAAAATTCATAATTACCAAAAATAGTAAAATTCTAACCATAATAAAAATCTTAATTCTAATGAAACTCTTTTAAAGCATAATTTCTAAAAATAAAAATTCTAAATAAAATTTTGCTAGAAGAGTCCTAACATGATTACAAGTTATTTGAAAATCTAAAACTCTAAAAATAAAAACTTTTAAAATTTTTAAAATTACTAAAAATAATACTTTTTCCCTAAATTTTTTTTTTTTGAGCTGAAAGCGCACATTTTCTGATGAAACAGACAACTGTGACTCACCTCGTGGGTCGGTTCACCTCGAATGCCCCGTTTCAATAAAGATGGATAGGTTGTGTGCCCAGTAATAATACCTAGATCAAAAGTTATGGCCAACATTTACTCTTCACCTTCTTTTAGTCTAACCATGCTAGGAACGTACCTCAGCCACGTCCTACATCAGGAAAGCTTATTCAATTGTTATAAAACACACATTAAATTAGTTAGGTGCTGGACCAAACGAACCCAACTTTACACGGGTCCAGGATGGTGGAATTGAATACCGACGCTTTTATATTTTTTTTCAGATATAAAATCGAATACGAGCGCATTTCCATTCTGTCAGGTACTTGAACCGACGAATCTAGGTAACATTGATCCCTATAGCTGGCTGTTGGCATCTCTCTTAGATTTTTTTTTTTCTCTGGTCTCTGTCTTTAATTTTTTATTTTACTCAAATGCCCGTGAAGATCTTGGGCCTTCGCGTCAGAAAGAAACATATCAACCAACTAACTCTAGAGCTAGATGAATTATTCATCTGAAGGTGTTTGTCACTAACATTTGTCTCCTGAAGTTTGTGATAACTGCCATTTTAAATTATAGTTGTTGCTTGTCAATGCTTAAACTTAATTTATTTTTACTATTGTTGTTTACTAAAGCCCATTATAAGAGTTTTTCTTTGTTTATGAATAAGTTTCTACTCAAGTAGTTTTTCTAAACCACATTGGTGCTGGTCAATGCTCAGACTTTGATCATCGTCATCATCATCGTTCTTAGTCGTCTATCAAGGCCCATCATGCGAGAATTTCAATAAATTGGTTACTTTCTTCCAAACTCAAGTAATTTTGCATAACCCCATGAGTTTGAGTCATGGTGTTAGGGTCAGGTAGGTTATTTATTTATTAATTTAGTAATTACATCTTCATCCATATATGCATAATTTTATGCGGCAATAAATTATATATTTTGAATGAAACAGGCGCATTTTCACAATACAGTCCCTGTGTTATAATTTCCTTACAATTTATTTGGGGACCACTAAAGAAATTATTAAACTAATTTATAGCAGACTGTAAAAGCTTGTCACAAATAAATAGGATGACTAGTGTGGCCCACTAAATATAAGAAAGTCATGATAGAATGGGACTTTTGGGTCATCGCGTGGTGGTGACGGTTATTGATCTTAATCACGTGTGTTCGGAGGCGTGTGAAAAGAGGTAAAATGGGATTGCTCCTTTACCCAATTTAGAAAATGAGTCACGGAATTGTTTTACAAATTTAAGATTACAATGGGAACATTACCAGCTCTTTGTTAAATTCTGTGCAAGTGGGACCCAAGGGTTAAATGATCCAGGCCGTTGATTTGACTATCACCATGACCATGCCCCCCCTTAAAGACTCTTTTTAGAAATGGAAAGATAGAGGTGGTCCACTTAAAGGAAGGCTAAATTATAAATGAAAAAGATCTCCAGTGGTCCACCTCTGGTGAACTTAATCACGTCAATAGCCTGGATCAACAAATTTTTTTTATTTATTTATTATTATTTTTTTTTAAAGAAAAAAAGAAAGAAAAAAAAAAAGAAAAAAAAAAAAGAAGAAAAGAGGGCCCACCTGTACAACCTCAAAACCGTAGGATAAAGAATTTTTCACGCCCTCGGGTTCCAAGGAGGGGCTGGGGGCATAATGGGAAGAAAGACGAATCTTATTGACTCCCCAACAGGCTTTCGAAAAAAGGAAAGGAGAAAAAAGTATATGTTTCCAGAAATGTCCAATCCAAGAGTACGGGAAAGTGCCACGTAGCACCTGTGGGGCGTCAGGCAACCAATCACCGTCCAGAGGCACGGGTTGGCACCTCGTATTAAATGCCAACAACATTAGAGTGGTGGGCTCCACAACCGTAACATGGCACGTCATTTCGGAGTCGGACAGGGCAACCCACATTTACATCTCATCCTCTGCGGTGCGAAATAAAACCTTCCAATAATGGAAGCGCGACGAGGCTACCCTCCTTGAGGGAGTTTTCCTCAACTGGAATAGGAGCGAGTGTGGAGATTCCCTCGCAGCCAGCAACAAAAAGGCAACGCCACTCGCTCCAGGATCGATTTCAGACTCGTTTTGGGGACCCGATCCGGGTCCCCCCGGGGTCCATGTGAGCGTAGGCTTTTGTTAACAGTAACTGCTGAGGACACATAAGGGTGTCGTTGGTCATTCATCTGTCACCGACCGTCCCTTTACACAAATTGTGGAAAACGTGATGCGAGGATGGAAATGATTTATGGGCCAGCTATATTTTTTTAGGTTGGCACGCCTAGGATTTGTACGACATCACTACCAAGCGTGAGAAATTCGCGCGATTTACATCTTCAATCTTCGCTCGCGCGAATCTCCGTGGAATTAGTCTTTACCAGATGAAAAACACAAAGCAAAATCCAATGGGATCCCGAAAGAGGAATTGTAAGAGTCCTGATGCATAGGAACGAGGATGCCGTCCTGATGCATCATTCCGGTCCTGGGCTCGACATGGCCCATGTTTTCATACACCCATACGTTTGATGTCCTGATGCATCATTAGCTCTAGACTTCTGGGATAGTTCAGCACCGTTAAAAAAATGGTGGTGACCCTTCAACCGTACAACTAGCATGGCTGTACCTGCCTCGCAAACCGTCCAAATTGCTGACTCTGCTGTGGATGGACTACAGCCCAAAAATTAGACTGAGAAGGAAATCCTAGCCATCCAATTTTTTTCAGTACCAATTTGGACCGCTCTCAATATTTTACTTTTAATCATTCATTTGATAGTTATTAATTGAATGGTTAGGATTTCTTCACCAACATCTCGGCACTCACAATTTGAATAGTCTGAAATCTGCACATTAGTGGCACGTGTCAGGAGGATGAGTCATGATCATTTGTACAACACTAACATAGGAGTCCAGGCATGCCCCAGACATTCATGCCTTTTGGTAATTTCGTACCGTCTATGTTCAAATCCTCAAAACTATCCTAGATTAGGTTCCCAACCCATTGGTCCACAACCGAGCTGTTAACCAAAAACCCAGCAATACTCCATAAAACATGGCAATGATTTGATGGCTAGGATCTTCGCATTAAAGAGGAGTTTGTTATCCAAACTAAGGTGGGTGTCATAATTTCAACGGCCCGGATCAACGAACCCTGGCCCCACTTGTACAAAATTAACACATGAGGACACTATATATGTTCTAATGCACCGGTGCCGTAATTCCTCGCTGTCCTACGGTCGTGCTAGGCTCTCGAGGGCGAACCTTTTTGGTACTGTTTGGTCGTAGCGAGAGATCCAAGCCACTCAGGCCGAGATGTAAAGATTCCTTGCCCAAAGAAAGGGGATGAGATAAATAGCACAAACGTACAGAAAATAAATGGACGGTTGAAAGAATGGACTGATGATCTGAATTCAATTACTATGCAGCAACTCCGTGCATGTGAAACAGAACAGAGGTGGTCATTAGGTGATTTACACCTTGTACGTGCAATGTTCCAAAATTCATACGAAGGCGATCATGAGAAGAGGCATTTATAGAGCGCCAAAGAGTGACATATTCATCCGCTGCCTTACCCTTCAAGGGTTACTGTCATTTTTTATCTTTATTTCCTTTCCGCGCCCATGGCCCAGACACCAAACTTTTTCTGATACGTTGTTGTACAAAAGTGAAAGGGTTTCAAGGCAGGATAACTTCTTTCTTTTCTTCTTTTTTTTTTTTTTTTTCTTTTTTTTTTTTTTTATAAGTTTTATTATTATTATTATTATTATTATTATTATTATTATTATTATTTTGTGACTTTTGTAAACCTTGAGTGTTTGCACCAAGCAGAGGGGACCAGCTCCCCTCTTAAAATCAGAAGAAAGGCATTGTAACGTTTAAGAGGGGCTGCAATGCCACTCTGGTTCACCATGATGCAGCACCAAGCAACAATAGTGCCAACTGTCACGGCCATGTACTTCCCCAAGTGAAGACTGTGTGACAATCTTCTTTCTATTGGATTGAACCATCCTCCGAATGCACACCTGATATGCTTAGCAACAAAGCTCACTAAGGAGAGAAGGTTTTGAAAGTTATTCTGTATTTTACCTACTTTTCAAAATTACAATTTGTATTGGATGTTTTAAAAATGAGGACCTCCCTTTTTTCCACGGAAATAAGAAGACTTTGGAACTTACATATATATGGCAAGGATTTGATCACGTAACATTCATTCAACGGTGAACAATGTTGGGTAAGCAGGAGCAGACAGAGATGAATCAACCAAAGTACTATTCATCACACAACCAAGTACAAACACAAACAATCTAAATTTAAGTGGAAAAATCTTTTTGAGAAAAACCATGACACAAAACAATGAATAATGTACTATAAAAGTAAAAATGCGAAAGATACAATGTTACTGATTCGAACAAGCCTCTAATCCACATCACAAGCCCAAGCTACACCCTTGAAACCCTCAATAACAAATTAGAAAGCCTTAGAACTCTCCTACTCTATCCCAAATCCCGATTACACTTGATATACATGATACCACAACGGATAGAAAACAAATCCAGCACTTACACAATTCTATGCGCGCGCTCGATGGTACCTTCGATGGGACTTCAATGACATCGACAATCTATCGATAGTAGCGAACACCTTTGATGACGTCGAGTAGCAAATCAAAAAGTTCCAGAAACCAACATGGATTTTTCTAATGGCATCGAGCATCTTTCGAAGGCATCGAGTGGTCTGTCGATGGCATCGACAAACCCTGTTACTTACAGATTTAAGACATCAACAACAATCTCCACCATGTCTTCAATCTTTATTCTTCATAGCTCCTTATCCTCATCTCTAATTTCGTCTTGTATCATAGATGTAAAGCCCATAGCCTAGTCCGTACCATTCAGTAGACTTCTGTGATCTTCCCCGTCGAATTTCGGCGATCTGCAGCCTGTAACCGGCGTTTGCGCGTGACCCTAACTTGCATCCCGTATATCTGAGTCGACTCGACCCGAGACTTGTACCCTAGTGACTGTGCTGTGGCCGCGGTTCCAACGCCGCATCTTGCGCACCTATACGATACCTAGGCCAAGAGTTGTGGACCAGCGTTTATTTCGAGAAAATGCCGCGCGTTGCAAATCTTGAGAAGAGAATCTCTACAATCTATCAAATCAATTCCATCAATCAATCAAATACAACACCCATCCCTCTCTCACCCAAAAGTCAACACAACTCATGCCTCTCATGTCACTCTCTTACACAACCCATACCACCCATCACCCATCCCTTCTCATCCCATCTCTCTCTCTCTCTCTCTCTCTCTCTCTCTCTCTCTCTCTCTCTCTCTCTTTCAATTAATCCATTTCCCAAGCAACCCAAGGGAGAAATCGTCCAAGCTCTTCCCAAGGAGAGCCTAGTGCGGCCCACTTCCTACCCCCCTCAACTCTCATATCTACCCTTCAAATCTCATCATCCTCAAATGGAAAGCCTAGGAGCTCGGGAGATCGAAGAGCCTAGAAGAAGTAAAATCAGTGGGTGTTTTGTAAGACTAGATTTCAATTTTTGTGATAGACCAAGTGGGGCCTACTGATTGATGGTATGGATTCTATTTGGGACCCATCTTGATGTATGTATTGTATTTACATAGCCCACCTAGGGAGGGCTCATGAAAGTGCCCTGGTTTGTCAATTAGCGTGAGTGTTGAGTCAGATCGTCTACAGAGCCTGATAGGAAGATCAATTCAAGCGTCTGCCTCAACCGGAAGTGTGCAAGCTCGCCACAGGTAAATCTGAGCCTCACATCCCTTGTCCCAAAATCACCAGGTATATTAAAACCCTTAAAAATAAAATAGAACATCATAGGGTTTTGGGTAAGAAAACGTTTTTCAAAATAGGAAAATTCGCTAAGTTTTCTTGCCCTGTCAATTGTATCGATACACATCTCGATATGATCAACCTGTACTGTCGAGTCCTCGATGCTCCATCGATATCATCGAAAAGAGGACCAAAAATGTCCAGCAACCTCATAACATATCTGGACGAATTATCGATACACCTATCAATATCATCGATATTCAAATCTCGAATCTATCGAAATCGACTCGGTATTATCGACAGGCAGATTTTCGGTGCCCCTGTTTTTTAAAGAAAATTTCAAATTCCTTTGATATATCGATGCTCCTTCCGATATGATCTGAAATCAAATATCGATAAGATTAGAAGTCCATCGATGATATTGATCGAGGGCGCGCATTTCTTCCAGCAAATATTTCAGGTTGGTTTTTACTTTGATTGGGGGTCATTCGAGGAAATCGATATTCATATGTCGATGATATTGAGGCCGAGTCGATTGGATCGGGACTGGACACAATCTGTCCAGCGAGCTTATTGGTAAATCTATAGGATTTATCGATCCCATCGACACTGCCTTCGATAGCATCAATATGCAAATTCCGATGACATCGGCTGATCGATCATATCTTAAAAACCTGAAATATTTTAAGTCAAGTCTCTCTCATTTTTCAAATGTTGAAGAATTGATCCTCATATCGATGGAATCGGAGTTGACACAAGTATCGATGCCCTCGACCAGCTAGCAAAAGGTCTCAAAAGCGTATGACATTTGAGTTTGTGTCATCGAGTGGACCGTCGATGCTATCGAGAGTATATGCTCGGTGATATCGACACTGCTCGATGATATCGAACTCTGTCATAAATGTGACCATTTTATATCCGTTGGAACCTTTTGCATATATATAGAGAGTCTTGCCTTTATTGCTGGGTGAGAGAAATAAGAGAGAGCTTTTGAGTGTTTAACTTTAGATCTTATATCCAAAGCCCATTCTCTCAGGGAAGTTCATCCTCCACTCCACCCTCACCATTGATATTTAATAGAGTAGGTTGGGGAATGAATTTCCGCATTCAAGGATCCGCCAGCTACCATCTTAATGGCAAATCATTAAGCTGGGATGCCTTGAATGCTTAGATGATTGAAATCGCTATATCTTCCTTATAGGAAAATCTTTTGAGAGTAGGATTTCATCATTACCTTGACCCAACCCGTCACCATGCATTGGTATATCTTTTTAGTTGCGAATTAAGGAGATCGAAGAGTCTTCGTCAATAAAGGAGGAGATCTTCGTCAAACGTGCATAATGAGACTCATCAGCTTATTTGTAAGTATATACAGTCCAGAGGACACTTGTGATCATTCCTTTGTAGGATTGGGTCTTAAGTGGTTCTCACCCTTTGAAGTCCTCAAGGAGGCCTCCGGTGGGAGTGTATGTGGTGGGTGTGTTGTGTGGACCCTTGCTCTATGGAGAGTATAAACATCTGGTTGAAGGTGAACCAGCAAAACCTTAGGTTTAAGGTGAGCCATGTGAAACCTCGGGTTTGAGATGAACCATGTAGAAACCTCCGGTAGGGTCTTATGGAAGATCCTTGGCTAGTGTGCCTAAAAGTGGGTGCGTTGTGTTGACCCTTGCTTGTGAGAGCATAAACAGTCGCCTCAGTGTAGGTTGTAAAGGTTGAAGGTGAACCTGATTTAAAACCTTAGGTTTGAGGTGAACCGCTGTGAAACCTCCTTAGTGAAATCTAGTACACTCAAGGGTTGAATGCGGTTACCGGGAGTGGAGTAGACAAGTCGTCGAACCACTATAAAAATGACTGTGTTTGAGATTGTTATTCTTCTGATTGTGTGATTTACTTTAATATTTGCATATCTGAATATCTGAGATCACACCTCACACACTTACACAGTCATATCCATCATAAACTAGTTTGCATATTGTTTACTTCTTAAACAGTTTGTGATTGGATCCTCTACCGGGCTTGGAAGCCAGTAGAGTTACATTTGAGTAATCCTGATAATTGCATATATATAGGATTAGTGAAATAAGATTTTTAAGTAAAACTATAAAAACTTTAAAATGTCATATTCACCCCCTTTAGGAAATATTGGCATATCCCGACTTCAAGTAAAGTGGTCTTCACCGTAATTTCAGCTTATAGTGGCGGAGCCCCTCCCCTCCATCATCATGCTCTCTCTCTCTCTCTCTCTCTCTCTCTCTCTCTCTCTCTCTCTCCTCTCTCTCTCTCTCTCTCTCCCCCCCCTCTTATGGTGACGTGTGGCCCACCTGATCCAGACTGTCCGATCATGAGGCCCACCTTACTGCTACCCGTTTTTAGGCAGACCATGGATGTAGGAAAATATAAATATCAGCTGATCTAAAACTTTGGTGGGCCACCACGTGGACCCACCCTAATGCACATGTTGAAATCCACCCCGTCCATGCATGGGAAATGGGGCCCACCTTGATGATGTGTTGAGTGCAGCACGTGGCACCACCCTGATGCATGTGTTTTTCCACACTGTCCAGACCCTGGATGGTGGGGCCCTCATCTGATGTATGTGTTTTGCATCTACACCATCTAGTGTGGGACGGTGCTGGATGCACCATGGTATATGTGTTCTATCCACACCTTCCATGGGTTCCACATGCTTAATCCTGACTGTCTAGATCATGTGGGACCCACCAGATTAGCTACTGATAGGTGGGACCTATAGTGACGTCACCAAGTTCTGGGGAGCCTACCGTGATATAAGTGTTTCATCCACACCGTCCACTGTTTGGATGGTGGAAATCCACCTGATATATGGGTTTTATCCTAACCGTCCGTCCCTTACTAGGACGTGGACCCCATCCACATGGCCCACCTTACATGTATGTAATGGACATCCAAACCGTCCGTCCATTTGTATGGACGTTAGCAAGTCTAGGTCTGATCTTAAGGTATGTGGTATATCCCAACCATCCGTCTGTTTTGGCAGCGGATGGGGCCCACCTTGATGTATGTATCAGCACCGTCCATCTCTGGACGGTGCTGCATGGGTTCCGCCTTATTTGTATGTATTTTACCTGAGCCTTCCAACGGCAGTGGGGTCCACTCGATGTGTTTCATCCATGTGGTTCATGACAATAGGCCCACTGTGATGTATTTTATCCATGCTGCCCAACAGATGTGGACCCCGTCGTGATGCATTTTATCTACATTGTCCAGATCTGTGGGATCCCACCTTTGATGTATGTTTTGTATGCACACAGTCTAGGCCATTGACATGCCCATTTTGATAGATATGAGGCCCATCTGTTGTGTGTGAAGCCCACTATAGTATGTGAGGACCATCTGTAATATGTGAGGCCAATTTGTTGTGTGTGAGGCTCACTGTGTATGCGTGTAAGTGTGGGACTCGTCGTAATGTATGTATTAACTGTCCATCTTGTGAGGCCCGTTGAGATTGTACATGAGGCCCTGCTGTGTGGCCCATTGTGATGTATTTAAGGCCCATGGGAAAGGGCCCATTGTGATGTAATTGCGGCCCCTATAATGAGGCCCATTATGATGTCTATTGAGCCTAAGTGATGAGGCCCATTGTGATGCATTTGAGAGCCAAGCGATGGGGCCCATTGTGATGTATATTAGGCCCGTGTGAGAGGCCCATTGTGATGTATATTAGGATCGTATGAGCGGTCATTGTGATGTATATTAGGCCCGTGTGAGCTAAAAATAGCGGTGAAGACCGCTTGAGTTGAAGTTGGAATATGTCAATATGTCCTAGAGGGGGGTGAATAGGACTTTTTAAAGATTTACGAGTTATTAAAAATCCTATCACTCTAATCCTAACAAGTATGCAATTTTCAAGATTACTCAAATGTAACTCAACTAGCTTCCAAGCCTAGTAGAGGATCCAATCACAGAACTATTCAAATAATAAGCATGAAGTAGTTATAGTCTATGATGGATGTGACTGTGTGTGCAGTGTGAGCAGATATGAATTCAGTTAACATAATCACACAAATGATCAAGCATAAGAATCAATCACAGACACAGTCATTTTTATAGTGGTTCGACTACTTGTCTACTCCACTCCCGGCTGGCCGCCTCACTCAACCCTTGAGTGTACCGGATTTCACTAAGGAGGTTTCCCTAGGGTTCACCTTAACCTAAGGTTTTAAATCAGGTTCACCTCAACCTTTACACGGAGGTTTCTACTCGGTTCATCTCTAACCCTAACCCTAGAGTTTTACTAGTTCACTCATACTCACCAGATATGTTTATATGCTCTCCATAGAGCAAGGGTCCCCACAACGCACCCGGGAGTTTTATTTGGTTCACTCATAACCAGATGTTTATGCTCTCCACAGAGCAAGGGTCCACACAACGCACCCACCACGTACACTCCCGCCGGAGGCCTCCTTGAGGACTTCAAAGGGTGAGAACCACTTAAGACCCAATCCTGGAAAGGAATGATCACAAGTGTCCTTTGGACTCTAGATACTTACAAATAAGTTGATGAGTCTCATTCAGCACAATGTCGAAGATCTCCTCCTCCTTATTGACGAAGAGTCTTCTGCTCCCTTGATCCGCAACACAAGATAATATACTTATACTAGGCTTCGGGTTAGGTCAAGGTGAAGATGAAATCCTACTCTCAAAATATTTTCCTATCAGGAATGTAGAGCGATTCCATTCTTATGCATTCAAGGCATCTTAGCTTAATGATTTGCCATTAAGGTAGTAGCTGGAAGATCCTTGAATGCGGAAGTTCATTCCCCAATCTACTCTATTGAATATCAATGATGAGGGTGGATTGGAGGATGAACTCCCTGAGAGAAAAGGCTTTAGATATAAGATATAAGTTGAAACACACAAAGCTCTCTCTTCTTCTCTCACAGCAACAAAAGACAAGTCCTCTATATATAGGCAAAAGTTCCAACGGATATAAAACGGTCACATTTATGACAGAGTTCGATATCATCGAGCAGGTTCGATATCATCGAGCGTATACTCTCGATAGCATCGATGGTCTGCTTGATGACTCAGACTCAATGTCATATACTTTTGAAACTCTTTGCCAAATGGTCGATGAATCGAAACTATTATCGATGTCATCGGATTTCGAACTCCGATTCCATCGATGACAGGTTTGATTTAATCGACACTTGAAAAATGAGAGAGACTTGACTTTGAGATATTTCAGGTTTTAATAAATGATCAGGGTAACCATCGAGATCATCGGAATTTGAATGTCGATGATATTGAGATCAGAGTCGATGCATCGATAAATCCAACGAATTTAACTTTAAGCTTGCTAGACGATTTGTGTCCTTGTTCAATGCAATCAACCTGGTGCCGATATCATCAATATTTGAATATCGATTCTATCAAAGGGCCCCCGATCATAGTTAAAAACAACCTGAAATATCTGCTGTAAGAAATGGGCGCCCACTATCGATATCATCGATGGACCTCCAATCTTATCGATATTTGAATTCAGATCATATCGGACGGTCATCGATATATCGAAGGAATTTGAGATTTTCATTAAAAAAACAGGGGCGCCAGAAATCTGTCTGTCGATCTTATCGAGCCACTCTCGATGGACTCGAGATTTGAATATCGATGATATCGATAGGTGTATCGATACATCGATAATTTGTCTAGATATGTTGTGAAGTTACTAGACATATTTATGCTTTTATCGATGAGATCGATAGGTGTATCGATACATCGATAATCCGCCCAGATGAATATTTAGTTGCGGACATTTTTGGCCCTTATCGATAAATCGTTATAGTATCGGGACATCGACAGTGCAGGTCGATCATATCGAGGGTGCATTGATAAATCGACAATGGCGAGAGAAACTTAAGATTTTCCTATTTGCAAAAGTTTTCTCACCTTAAAAACCCTAAGATGTCTATTTTGTTTCAAGGGTTTTAATCACCTGGTGTTTTTGGGACATGGGATGTGAGGCTATGATTTACCTATGGCGAGCTTCCACACATCCGGATGAGGCAGACGCTTGAATTATTCTTCCTATCGAGCTCTGTAGACAATCTGACCCACCACTCACGTAACTTGACAAACCAGGGCACTAGCAGGTGCACTTTCAATCTCCCCCTTTGTCAATTACGTGACAAAATACCCAAAACACCCTAGCATACTTCTAGACAAACACACCCTAAATTGTGTGTACATGCTTTTACACAATTTTACAATTTTTTAACCCATGTACACAACCAGTATCTGCTCCCCCTTACTTCAAAAACTCTCCCTTTCTTGGTGCAGCTGCTCCCCCTAACACCTGCAACACCATTAGATATACAATTTTCTGCCTGGGGTGTTTTGAACTGTTCTCCCCCTTTTTGTCAGTCATTGGCAAAGGTATAGCAAGTAATATTGACTGAAGTTTAAAGAAGCATATGGGAGCAACAACAGATATCGATGTAAAAAGATGAAATCATTTTAAACCATGCATCGTTGGCAGTCAGTATGGATGCAATATGAAAGTAAGGCAGTGATGGTAGTAGATCAAGTAAGCATTACATACATTCTAAGCATACTTAGACAAACCAGGGAGTCTTAAAAATGACAGAAAATATATGAGTTATACTCAGTCATAGCCAAAATGAACTGCCCAAGATTGGCAGTTATATCCATATTTCCAAAAAGTATACTGCCATAATAGTTACCTAACCAAAAATCATCAAGCCCAATTGAGGACACCCAAAAAGACAGTAATTGGCCCATTTATGGGCATATACAATCACAAAAGAAAACATCCTATCAGGTTAAAGACCTGTCACGTACACCCGAGAAGGCGCAGAACATTAAAAAAGATACTAATGTTCATGCGCTGAGTTAAGAATGAGATGTACGTGAGACAATATTCAGAGATCAGTGCTACGGGGCAGAGTGAGATTGTGCTGTTCATCCCGTCGGCAGGTCATTAAATCTACCAATTGTTACACAGATTGCTGTACTTTATTAACGAACCTCTCCAAGACTATGAGTCGCTCTCGTATTAATTGAACATCTTGCTGAATTGCCCCGATCCTGTCCAGCTTGTATCTTTTTGTAGGTCTGGGTATTGACGTAGATGGGGCTGGATCGGGTCTAGAGGGTTCATCTCATGTCCTCTCAGTTTCCTCCCCACGAGGATCACCAACACCTTCAGCTTCACATCCTTGAATGCCTTCTTCTTTGTACTCGTGGTACTCCAGGTCCATTTTTCAAATGTTCTTTATATTAAAGACTTGAACTGGAAGTACAGGATTAGTGGTAGATGGAAAACAAATCCTTTGACATATCCTTCTTATGATCCATGGATATGGCAAATACAGATCTCGGGATGTATGTATTGCATTTACTAACTGGTTGACAATCAGTGATGGAAGGAAAACCTTTGTCCCATTTGCAACAGAGTATACAATCATGACCATATGACTCATGAGATCAGATCGATTTGTACTCCTTGGATACAGATTTGTCGTGAAGATCCCATGCATAACCCGAAAGCGGGGTTCCATGTACCTAGATTTTAAGGCATTCCCCTGGTGCCAGGGAATATCTCTATTATTGCACAGGTACTTGGTTACAATGGACCGGACATCAGGAAGGTCGAGATTCAAGTTGGGAAGGCCTTCTGGTGCCATTTGCAGATTGAGAATGTCAGCCAGTGTGGCAGGAGTGATGAACGCATCATCATCATCCAGAGAAACCATGAACGAAGGAGGATCAGATACCGGAGAGTGACACGCTGCAAGGAAGTTGCGTGTTTGTTAAAGTTGACAAGGCCCTCCGAAATCTAGGATGGGAAGCTAACCGACTGCAGCAAACAAGGATTCTAGATTGTACGGTGCTAAACAGACCCTGTCAATTTTTCTCTCATGGATCAGCTTCCTACCGGTGTATTTCGCTGGACGTGTGGGTTGCCTAACCGGAGGAGGAAGTGCTGGAAAATTGGTTTAGGACCCACCTCACGAAGTCTAGGATCTTTATCGAGTGGGGATCCCACTTTTCGGGGCCCTCGCTCTTTTTCTAGATGCGAGGACTTTTTGTCGGGTAGCTCTTGAAGACTCCCCCTGACCGGATGCTACCCCTTTGTCCTTTCCCATAACGACAAAAAAGTTTTACGAATTTGGGAAAGAGGACACGACCTTAATAGAAAGTAGCAATGCCTAAAAGAAGTAGACTTTTAACTAATAGAAAGGTATTACCGATTTCGTTGCATGATTTGGGTAGGCCTACGAGGGTTCCAGTGGTTTAGTCGAGCGAATCGAGCAGAGGCGAGAGCACAAAAAAAAACTTTAAGACAGAAACCCCTTTTTGCTCTCCGCTGACTTATATCGGGCAGCATTCGTCGATATGATCGATACTTATTTCGATGATATCGAGAGTCTCTTATCGAGCTCATCGATCCTGCTTACGATATGTTTCCTGATCACATGCCTTTCTAACTTTAGATGATATTGACTGCGTCTCGATTTGATCGAAAATGCTCATCACAAAATGGCAGACATATCAGATGTAAATGTTTTTCAATTTTCAGTATCCAGACACCCATTCATGTATACTTTTAGTATGTGAATTTATCAATAGTATACATAGCAAAATTCTTAACAATTAATGCACACAAAACAAACAATTATAAACATTTGAATGTTTATACAAAAGATGGAGGTGAAGAGCCTCAGATATATCATTTTTTGCTCCGCAAGAAGAGTCTCATTTTAGAACAGGTTAAGATTCTAATGCATGATCTGAACTAATTCTTTCCTTATCCATTTCATTTTGTTAACTGATTTGAGTGGTGATGTAGGGGCATTACTCCTATCCATATCTTTAAGAGGACTTTTGAAGTTTTGTATTTCTCTGATTGACAATTTGTTAACTGATTCTGACCAGAGTTAGGTTGAGTCCTCCTAGGAGTTATGCATTCAAAATTATAATGCCCTAAATCACCGCACAAATAACATGCTGGAGTTGTTCTGGTTTTTCTTCCAGAAGCAGCAGATTTTTCAGTTCTGGGAGCTACATTTCCAGACTTTGATTTGTGTTTTTCATATCCAAGGCCGCTTTTATCCTTTCCAGGTATTCCCATTCCTAACAGTTTTTCTAGTTTTTCACTACTCTGGGAAAACTTGTAATATCGTAGCTTGGCTCCGCCTCCTGAATCGACGAATCATCTATACCTGAGACAGAGTCTGGTTGGTGTGCACAACATCGTCCCGTAACGTGGGAGTGAGTAGCTAACTCATTGGAACAATAAAGCATAGGTTAACATGTTATCAATTCAGTCAAGCAGTAATGATAAAGCAGTACAATCAAACAATCCTAACTACTCTTATTAAATGCAAGTATGAAATGACATGATGAATGCCCTTGCCAAACCACCCTCATACGATACCATCTTACGTTCGCGAATGCGTTCATCCCTCAGTGCTCCACATCTACCAGGCACATGCAGTGCGATGATGAGCATGATTACCGAGTAATTATTAGTCCATTTCAAACAGCAGGATTGGGAAACTAAGGTACCTCCCTTGTATCATTCCCAAACATGATCCATTCTAGGGTCGTCAATCCTAGATAATCTCATACGATAGTATATTTCTAGGTCGCTGCAAAGGCTATCAGGGTCGTTACGCACAAAGGTTACACCACTCCCCCATCACCTTTTTAACGGTTTATCACTATACAGATACAGGCCTAGTTCATACTCTATACACTGCGGCAACACTCGTTGCCTCACCACAAATTCAGAGTATGCTCGAGGTCATTACAAAGGGCTGCCACGGCTGTTACGCACAAAGGTTACACCGTTCCCCCATCACCTTATCAATGTAAGCCGACAGCACGAATATAGTGTCCCATACCACCATAATCGGCTCACGAGTCTGGTTGCTCACTGGTCACTACAGGGAGGCACGTGGCCCCAGTGTAGGCCGACAGCTCGACCACGGTGTCCCATACCACCATGATCGGCTCATGAGTCTTAGCGAATCGAGGTACCATGGTTAGCGGGATTCCACTGGTAAGTTTGGTACCCTAGGTTCAAGCAGTAGCGACCAAACATGGTGAACATACATTAGACACATCGGGTTACTTGACGAGCCTGACTAGCTCGAGCGCACAATCAATTGAATGACATGAAGTGCATAAGCACCTTGCGTGGCCTAACCACTGTCGCCAACTGACGTACGACTCGGGTTCGTCAGACACATCTTACGTGGCGACATAAATTTCAACCACGATCTCAAGTCTGGTACCGATTGTCTGGACTATAGACATAGTACCAAACTCAATCAATCCTTATTTAGAACATGTAGAGTAAAGCATAATCAACAAAGTAAATCAAGTATGTTAACAAGCATATCATAAAGCATGTTATAAAGCATGTTATAAAGCATGTTATAAAGCATGTTATAAAACACTATATAAACAAGAATACAAACACATATGTTTCATAAGTAAGCGGTTAAAGTAAACAACCACATGGAGGAAATCATACAAGTCTCTAAGGTAGTTGAGAATCTCATCTCAACACTTATCTAAGGCACCATTATCCAAGCACTTACTCTCACAAGCATTTTCACAAACACTTAGAATACACTATTTCAACATACATAGTGTATGTTAGTAAAACATGTATTAGGCCGAATCCTTTCGCCAAGCAGGTATTTTATGCATATATAACATGTTCATACAGCAAATAGTCATGGCAAACACATCTCCAAAATATATACATAAACGGTACTTTCTACAATACACTATTTCTACATACATAGTGTATATTAGCAAACATGTATTAGGGCAAATCTTTTCGCCAAATAAGTATTTTATCCATATACCATATATTCATACAACAAATAATCATGGTAAACACATTTCCAAAATTTATACGTATACGGTATTTCTACGAATATCTAGAATATGTAAAATTCCATATTCTACATCTTTAATCGAAATGAAAAACAAACAACACTTTGTACATGTGCAATTGCATGCAGATCATGAATCTATCATTATCTGACATTGAAAGCGTTGAAAACCGTAACCTATACACCTAAAGTCCTCACTTTATACCGTAGAATCACAACGAATCAGCTAAGTTTGCTAAGCCTCCATATTTGGCAGTTTGGTAGCCTAAAGAATGAAATAGGTTAGCTATTTCATAACCTATAACCTTCACACCCCAAAACAGATTAGGGGTAGGGTTTCTTACCTCAAAACGAAGTCGGTATCGCCGGAAAAATGACAAGAACGGAGTGATGGAGCTTGTGTAGTGGCAAGGGATAGTGGCAGAGAGTTTCTCCCACTTCTCCCACTCTTTCTCTCTCTTTTCTCTCTTTTCTCTCTAGGGTTTCCCTCAAATTCGTATGGCTGTGAGAGAGAGAGTTCTAAGGTCCTTATATAGCCTAAAAATGCACTAAACTAGACTTAAGGTCAAGGTATACTTGGGTTATAACTAAAGTGACACTGTTTCGGCTCAACGAAGGATTTCTGGCGGGCCTCCTTAAGCCAAAGGTCAGACTTAAGCTCATCAATCTTGGATCAAGGTAAAGTTAAGTTTTCGTTTCAGTCGGATTCGCAGATCACGCGTGGCGGACCAGTTTCAGTTCAACGGTCAGCGGATTTTGATTAGAAATTCCAAGTACATGGATATGTTTGTAAAATTTTTCCTGATCCGAGGGTATATTTAGGTCAGATTCTGACGGTCTGGTTGCTTACAAAATGTCCGCAAGCGACACGTGCCAGATTACTATTCCAGATATTTATTTTGTAAAGAAAGCAAGTGTTTTCACACTCTCTCGCTCTGGACTCAAGCGAACAGTCGTGGGACACTGTCTGGATTTGATTTCCGAGATGGTTGTCAAGACCAGCGAGGCGGTCCTAATTCCTTAACTTCGTATTATTTGGACTCTCGATGTGCGGTCCAGACTTGATACGGAGTTTCAATGTGCTCCCAAGAGCAGTCGGGTAATGAGTTTGATCCTATACTTTAGGATAACCTAGCGACAATGATTCTACAAGTTTTGGGTCTTGCAAATCGCATTTAAAGCGATTCCAACAGATTTCATGGCTAATCTAGTTTAGCACTTAGTTAACTTTGTCAAATTTCTAAAGGATTTAATCCGAAGTGATTTCTGGTCGAGGTGGTACTTAGACCATTGTACGGAATTTTACACCTACACATGGGTCTCATATACATCAAATGGGCCATGCCTCAGGGCCTAATACGTATCACGATGTGCCGCATTAACGGGTTGCACCAATGGGCCAATACACATCACAATAGGCCACGACATATGGGCCGGTAATACACCACAATGGACCTCATCACATGGGCTTCACATACAACGCAACGAGCCACAACAATGGGCCTTAAATACAATGCATTGGGCCTCACTCATGGGCCGCGTATACATCACAATGGGCCACACCCCATGGGTCACACATACATCACATTGGGCTCCATCGTCTGCTCCTCAAATGCGTCACAATGGGCCTCATCACATAGGCCTCATATACAACACGTCGGGCCTCATGGACGGGCTATAAATTCATCGAGGTGGGCCTCATAAATGGGCCACAAATACATCAAGGTGGGCCTCATCACATGGGCCGCATAAAAAATCATTTCAATATTTGTAGGTGTAATATGTGTATTATTGTACTAATGGCCCACTAATGATGATCATCACTGTCCAAACATTGTCCAGGTAAACTAACACCGTTTAAACATTATCCATGTAAATTAGCACCATCCAAACATCGTCTATGTAAATCAGCACCATTCAATTATTGTCCGGCACTATCCATATATGTGGACGGTGTGGATGAAATGCATACAACATGGTGAGGTCCCACGGAATCGTCTAGGCACGGACGGCCTGGAATACAAAACATACATCACGGTGGGGCCGCTCATTGGCAGATGGAGGGCGTGGATATATATAAGGAGGGCCTTAATGGATGTGCCACAAATACGTCAATGTAGGGCCCACCGTCCACACAATGGATGGCATGGATTAAAAATGCATCAGGGTGCATCGAGAACCGTCCCAAACAACTAGAGGGTGCGAATGCACAACACATATATCACGTGGGCCGCACGTCCAGTGGACTAGAAGGCGTGGTTAAAACACATACATCAAGGTGGGTTTCCACCGTCCAGTGGTGGACGGTGTGCATGCACATCACATAAGGTGGGTTTCCACCGTCTAGATAGCTAGACGGTGTGGAAATAAAACATATACACCACGTGGGGTCTACGTGTACAACAGGTACATCAAGGTGGGACCGCACAGATGGACGGTCTGGATTAACACATCCCTCATAATCAGACCTACTGAACTTACAGGCGTCAATGCTGCTGTATTGCTGCGAGGTTCCCACCGTCCATCTGGACGGTGGGATACAACACATACAATCAAGGTGGGACCCAGAACCTAATGACGTCACTTACAGCAATTACATAGCTGGTGTACGTGAGGTACTCCAGCCAATCAGATTCAACATCAGGTGAGTCCCACGTGTGGCCCACCATAATATACATATATATATATATATATATATATATATATATATATTATATTATATATATATATAGCAATATTTAAATATCACAAGATCCAGCGTCCATGAGTGTTGGACGGATAGCTGGGATGTACAGTACATCCTCACACCAAGTGAGACAATGCATACATCTGTGTGGCCCACCTCCACACGTGCAGCACGTGTGGGGTTGGCCCCACATGCGCCAATGGATGGATGGTATTACACATACCAGGGTAGAGACCCATAGAACTTGGTGACGTCAATGGGCAGCTCAGAACTACGTGAGACCCACTGTCTGGGTAGGCGAATGGTATAGATGAAACACGTGCGCCAGAGGTGGGTCCACACATGTGGCCCACCTCAGCTATGAATAGAACTGACATTTGTTTTCCTTCCACGCAGTCCAGCAACCTCAGCTGCTGGAGGATCCACTACGGACGGTGGTTACAATACGTCCATGAAGGTGGGGTCCACATGTATGTGGCCCACCAGCTACAGCCATCCAGGTGGGCCCACATGGCTTTGTACGGTGGACATCAAGTGGGCCACGCCCATCACAAGAGAGAGAGAGAGGGACCCCGCCACTATGGCCCTGTTTGCTTACAACTACGTACATGAAAATGGGTCCCATCATAAATGGGCCTTGCATCAAATATCAAATCTAAGGGTATGAACACATACCTTTGATCTCATCCTCCTTCTTCCTCTAATGTGATCTAGAGCTCCAAGGGGTGCGATTCAACGGTCGAGATGGACTTTGGATGGTGGGGATGGGAGGTAGGAAGGTGGGTCACACCAAGCTTTCTCATGGAGCTTGGACGTGGCTTGCTACCATAGAAGCTTGGGAGAAAAAAATAAATGAGAGAGAGATGAGAGAGAGAGAGAGAGGCGATGTGAGTGATGGAGTGATGGGGAGAGGGATGGGTGAGTGATGGAGAAGTTGACTTTTAGGGATGGGTAGTTGTACTTGACATTTGATGTGATTGATTTGATAGTTCTCTTGGGATTTGCAACACGCAGTATTTTTCTTGAACTGAATGCGGGCCCACATCTCTTGGCCTGAGTATCGCCTCGACGTGCGAGACGCGGTATCGGAACCGCGGCGATGGCACGGTCGCAAGGGTACAAGTCTCGGGTCGAGCCGACTTTGATATACTGGACACAACTCAAGATTGCGCGCAAACATCGATAACAGATCGTTGGTCGCCGGAATTCAATCGGGAGGACCGTGGAGGCCTACAGAATGGTACGGGCTAGGATACGGGTCTCACACATTTGGCCAGTCTTCCCGATAACATCGGCCTTGTCATTAGGAACTTTATCAGATCTGCTCGCGAGATTAAAATTATATCATGGGAGAGGCAATAATGTCTCAGTTTCTGTACTGTAAATATCAGTGTCAAGCATTCTTTCTCGATCAGGGAATAATTGCATTCTGCGCTTATCAAGGTTCAGCTCAGATAATAAAGAGTTGTTTCTTTCCCATATTCATTCACCTGTGCTAATAAGGCCCCCAATGAATTCTCAGCTGCGGATATGTATAAGATAAGCTGCTTACCCTTCACAGGGGCTGCTAATACTAGAGGTTATTTCAGCAATTCTTTTATCGAATCAAACGCATTCTGACAGGTTTTGTCCCATACGAACTCTATTCCTTTTTTCATCAGATGAGAAAATGGCTGACATCACCTTACCAAATTTGAGATGAAATAGCGAATATACGCCAGTTTTCCTTGTATGCTTTTCAATTCTTTCAACGTTTTCGGAGTTGGCATATCTTAAATGGCCTTGACCTTTCCAGGATCAATCTCAATGCCCCTGTGCCTAATGACAAAAATGAGGAATTTTCCTGACGATACTCCAAAAGTGCATTTAGCCGGATTCATCTTTAGTTGCTTCTTTCTGAGTCGGCGAAAGACTGAGGCCAGATAATCGCGATGTTCTTCATGATCATTTGATCTGACCACCAGATCATTTACATAACATTCAACATGCTTATGCATCATATCTTGAAAAATATTTTGCATTGCTCTCTGATATATTGCTCCAGCATTCTTGAGACCGAACGACATAACTTTGTAGCAATAAATACCGAACAAAGTTCTGAATGTTGTTACCTCTTCATGTTCAGGAGCCATCCTTATTTGGTTATAACCAGCGTAGCCATCCATGAAGGACATTATGACATATTTCATCATACTGTCAATTAACAACTCGATTATCAGCAATGGAAAGTCGCCTTCCAGACAGGCTTTGTTTAAATCCCTAAAATCAATGCATACCCTGATCTGTCCGCTTTTCTTTTTTACTAGGATGACATTTGATATCCATTTAAGATACCTAACCTCCCTGATGGACCCGACTTTTATTAGCTTGCTTATTTCTTCTTCTATCAAGGGGATCAAATCCGGGTGAAATTGCATTTGTGCTTGCTTAATTGGTCTTTTGTCTTTAAAAATATTCAACCGATGCATTGCAACTAAGGGTTCTAGACCCGACATTTCTGCATACGTCCAAGCGAAGACGTCCTTGTTCTCTTTTAAGAGTTGGACATATTGATCGGCTTCTTGCCCGAGGAGACTAGCGCTTATGAACGTGTTCCGTGGCTCTTCTTCCGTGCCCAGATTTACTGCTCGCAAACTATCAATTGTTGGCTGCCCCCCGTCCTCTAATTGTTTTGGAACTGTTTCAGGATGTTTAATCATTTTAGAATCTGTTTCTCTCGCCTGATCGACTGTAACCATATTTACTGAAGACTTTGCCCCCAATCCTCAAAAAATTTTCCTCCTTTTCTGACCAACTCCGATCGGGATTTGAATTCCTTTCACATAATTCAGGCCAGTCGGTTCTTCATAATTAAAACCAATGTTTTTCATGATTTTCCTACTTGCTGGACTATACTTCTTGAGATCCGCGGATGTCAATCTTCCATAATGTACATTACTATCCGCCTTTTCTTCCATTTTCGCTTCTGAAGGGGCGTAAAATTCAATCGACTCCGGGTATTTTGTATTGGCTTTGACATGAAATATCATAGGAATAACCGGGAATGGCTTGTTCCTTTCAGCATATGGTAGCGGCACCGTGTAATTTGACTGTAAGATTTCCAACTGCTCGGGTGATAATAGTGTTAACGGTGGTTGTCCTAGTTGTCTTAAACGTTTGGGTACAAAATAAAATTTCTTCCTTGTTTCCGTTGTCCCAGACGACTCTGTCTTTTCGATTTCTTCTCTTATCACCTTCATGTGAGTATTTCTTGGGGCTTTGTTTTCATCATTCTCCTTTTCTTCCCTTCTAGTAAACCCATCATAATAGCTGGCGTCAGCAAAAAAAAACTTCGGCTTCTGTGTATGGCCTTGCATCGGCTATCACTTTGTATTGTACCCCATCTTTGCGGTATTTGAAACACTGGTGCAGGGTAGAAGGTATAATGCAATACTGATGCATCCATGGTCTTCCCAAGAGAAGGTTGTATGTCATCACTGCATTAATGACATAGCAGACGACATCAATAGTTAACTCTTCTATTTCCAGTGTTACTGTAATTTTACCAAGTGCATGTTGCCCATCTTGATTAAAGCCCTGTATCATCATTCCACTAGGGCGTAAATTAGAACGCCGGTAGCCTAGTTTATTCAGCATTGTTAGTGGTAATACATTCACTGCAGATCTATTATCGAGCATTATTCGTTTAACTTCTTTGCCGCGAATATGGCCTACTATAATCAGTGGCCTATTGTGTCCTATATCGCAGGTTAGATCATCATCGGAAAAGGAAACTACTGGCATGCAATCATTTTGTTCATTGAGCTCTTCATTTTCCATTTCTACAAGTAACGTTTCCCTAACATCACAGTCGGATAGGGCCTGAATCAAGCTTTGCCAGAAGTCTTCTGATAACTTCAATGCGTTGTAAACGCTCAACCAGGCCGGTATATTTTTTGAATGACTTATCACATCATAAGTCACTTTCTTTGTATCATTCTTCTCTTCTCTTTTACTGTTGCTGCAATAATTCTGGACAATCTCTGCCTTGCTGCTTCGGCTTTCTGACCGGAGGGACTTGTTAATCGTTTTCCTGATCGTAACGTGATTACCACAGCCTTGCATGTAACCTCACGATGTTCTTTCCTTGCTCTTCCACGAACATTTTCTCTGACAGTTAATACATTCACTGTTGCTTTAGTATCTCTCTCTTTTTTTCCCGATTATTATCTCACCTTTGTTTATCATCCTCTGTATTATGCACTTCAGCGTGAAGTAATTTTCTGTCGGATGTCCTACTAAGCGATGATGGCAGCAGAAATCTCTTTCCCTTGTTCTTGTTACCTCTTTAGGGCGCTTAGATGGAGGTAATTCTATCATATCGGCCTTCAGTAATTGGTTCATAATAGGAACTACATCATCCTTTTTGAATGCAAACCCCTCATGAGAATTAAGTGATCTGGGCCTTTTATCACTGAATTTGCCTCTAGGACAGTTCGACTCTTCTTTCCACTCAGTCCTCTTTCCTCTCATTTCCCTTATGTCTTGATTTCTCTTTTCATGATCCACAGTGTTTGCAATAAACCTATTGGGTCCTCTTCTAGTTGTTTCATAATGAAACACCGACATTTTCCTAGTCATCAACTCCAGGGCATGGGCTTTCGTGGCCAAATCACGGAAAGTCTTGATATCAGCACTGGTAAGCCTGAATGTGATTCCTGTTTCCATGGAATTTAAGCACATCTTTACCTGCTCCCTCTTTTCCGGTAATTGTCTGCAAGAAGCTCCCAATGTTTTCCATCTATCTATGAATTTCTCTACTAGTTCCCCTTCTCTTTGTTATACCGAAGCTAATTCTTTGATGCTGACATCACTTCTAATGAAAAGAAATTTGACATAAAGACGACTTGCATCTGTTCCCAAGTCCACATCGATCCTGGCTCTAGGCTGGAGTACCATCGAAATGCCTTACTTGTCAAAGAGGAACCGAATAGCCGAAGGAAATACTGCGGTACTATAGAGAAGTTTCCCATGATGGTAATGAAATGCATCTAGTGTTCTTCCAGCAATCCATCTCCATTAAACTTCTGGAAATTTGGTTGTTTGAAATTAACTGGAAAAGGAACATCTTCTACTTCTCTTGGGTACGGCGTTCGGTATCTGAATCGGCCAATATTCTCGTACTCTCTTTCCGTTCTAACAGCTTCTTCAATGACCTGTCATACTTCTTCTTGAGTTATCGCTCTTGCCACAAGAGCAGACCCGACTGATCCTGGCCTTGGCGGTTGGAAGCCTTCGGGTTGCTACTCTTGTCCGTTCATAGTACCCGTCGCTGGGGGAGCTGTCATCTAGGCTACATTGTGTGCGAGAGTTGCTAAAGCTTCTCAAAGATTTCTGCATTCCTCCATCAGTGTTCTTTGTGCTTATGCCCTCTCAGTCATACGGTCATCTGTAGTCGGTAGGGGTCCCTGATTTGTTCCGGCCATGAACACTACGGCTTCTCCACTTCCTGAGGAAGCTGTAGTCAGAGTGGGATGGGAATATATCGATGCGATGGGGCTTACAAATAGAGAAGTTTCGTTCGACCTTCCTGTACTTCCACAACAGTCGGTTAATTGGAGCGATATAGGAGTTGGTGAACTTGTGAGAAGTGCCTTACCTGCTCTTTTGTCCATTGAACTTTCGCGGCAAGCAAGGCCGGGAAATCACGTAAGGTTAACTGGGGAGTGGCTTTTCCAAGATATATTACAGGAGGAACGAGTTCGGGGTTCTTTTTAGCAACGTTTCGTGTTATTGGTCCTCTGACTCTTTATGAAGGCGAATTCATTCTAGCTATTACTGCATTTCGAGCCCTTGTTATTCAAGATGTCACAACAATCCAATATTGATCACCTCTTGTGCTGTGGGCGAAGCAGATATAACTCCGGCCATCACTTGGGATTTATCAATCTTGCTTGCAGGAAATTGGACCTTATGATCTGATAATTGGTTCGTTGCATACTCCACCGCGAATCCAGTTGTAGTGAAATAGAAATTCACTTTCTTCATTAGGTTTTCCATTGATTGTTGCAGTTTTATCTTCTTACCTTTAAGCAAAGCATAAAATTATAATTAGTATTCTGGTAATAAGACATTCTATCATAGAGTTGAAGGGGAGGATGTTCCTGCTAAGAGTCACCATTTTGGCGTCTTTCGACGCCAAACTATGACAAAAGTTCCCGTAACCTTCTGAATGTTAATCTTAAATAAGATAAAAGTCCCCAGTGGAGTCGCCATTTTGTTTTGACAAGAAACAAATGCATTCAATTTGGGAGACTATCTTATTCAGTCATAATAGAGAGAATGTATAAGAAGGATCATCATATTTATTCATATTGAGTTCGTTTACATCCTTCGATCTTCCTTGATTCTAAGATAACATATTCAAAATACAAGAATTGAAAAAACTTAAGTGACAAATCTGAATATTAAATTCGGCAGCATTTCGGCTTGCAATTTGATCATCTCATTAAGAGGAATGTTGTGCAGATTTGATCATCAGATCTCTCTTTCTTGAGCTCGTGCTCTTGCACCAAAGGAGGATTGAAGATCGTATTCCATTCAGCCATTTCGATAGCATTTTGACTCTTAAATCACACATTAACAAGGTGTTTGCGGGGCCCCGTGCAAAGCCTTCCTTCTCTTCTTCCTCTCTTCTCCCTTGATACCTTCAGACTTCTCTTCTTCTCTGGAGCTCTGATCTTCTTCAAAGATCTTCAGTATCCCAAATGAGAGGAGGAGGGGATATTTATAAGCCTCCACATGTGCGAACCCTTGAAATCCATGTCGTGGGCCCACCTTTCATCGAATCTCAACCGTCCACGTCAGCATGCCCAGATCATCATTTGAGCTCGTCCGTGCAACACCTCATACTACTTGCGCGGTCTGTCACTAAAGCTACAACAAGCTAAATCACTCAGCCTTCTGTGTAGCAGCACACAACCAAAATGAGGATTTGCGTCAACCCACGCAAACAATGTGCTTTGCGTGGGTCTCCCCAGGAATATAAGTCTACACCTTTTCTTCTTTACTTTCTTCATTCTTTTCTCTTTATTTTCATAATTTCCCTTCTTTAATTCATTCTTGGTCCTTCATTTTATGCCTCAACATAGGTTTCTCAACAAGATCATCTAAAAGCCCTTTTTGTAATAGGCTTGGATGCCCTGGAGCATGATTTTCCAAAGAAATTTATGGGCCTCAGCAAAAAATCATTGATGAATCGCCCAAGGTATCCAAAGTATATATGATTCACCTGTGACAAACAATTTTTCAAAGTTAGAGCAATATGGTGAATCAGAGACTACAAGTAAGTAAAATTCAGAAAAAATTTCAATAGGTGATGTAGCCTCAACACATTCAGAAGTTTCAGATATAGGTTCAATTTTCAACTCCTCCTCCTTTGATGGTAAACATTCAGGATCTGTGGAAGGAGGTTCTTCAGAGTAAGGGTTCTCTCGATCAGTATCAACTACCGAGGTATTGTCTCGCATGGCATTCACCATATTTCGTATCATGGGATCATTTGAATATTTAAAGTGTGCCAATCAATCTTCCAGAGAGTTGAAATATTTAGTTGAAAGGAGTTCATTCACCACATTGAGATTTGTGATGATATGCCCAATAACTCCTTTATCTTTTTTGAGAGTAGAAATGAGCATACTCTCCTATTTTTTCTCAAGGTGGGATGAAATCACCACCGGGTATGTCTCTTCTTAACCTAAATAAACCTGTTCAAGATCAGTGGGCAAAGGTTTTAGGTCAAGCTTCGGTATCTTGAAGCTAGACGGTAGAGGCATTACATTAGTTTGGGGTAAATCTTCAAATTGTGGCCTCCACCGGTTAACTTCAAGTACCAGTGCAGTTTCAAGCATGACATCCATCTCCCTAATCCTGTCATCATCCAATTCAGGGGAGTGAGCCAAACACGTCTCAAGAGTGTCAGCGTATAGAGTCAGGAGCGCTCTATCTTCCACGAACTAGTCAATCATGTTAATGTCATGGGCCTCGTCATCATCCTCTACCCATTTACGCATATTGAAAAGGATATCAAGCTCCAATATCATATTTTTGAAAGATAAGCTCATAACTCCATTCCTGTAATTAATGATTGCATTTGATGTAGCAAGGAATGGGTGGCCAAGAATGACAGGAATCTGAGTGCTCATGTCCATGATGGGTTGAGTATCCGGGATAATAAAATCTACTGGATAGTAGAATTTGTCAAGCTGGACCAACACATCCTTAATGATCCCTCTCGGTACACGAACTGATCGATCGGCAAGTTGTAATGTGGTCCAGGTGGTTTTAATTCACCTACGCCCAGTTGTTCATAAACCGAGTAAGGAATCAGATTAACACTCGCCCCCAAATTAAGAAGTGCGTGCTTGATTTGGTAGTTCCCAATTACACAAGTTATGGTTGGGCTACCAAGATCTTTGTACTTTTGTGGCACATCTTACTAAAGGATGGTACTCACTTTTTCTATCAGAAAAATCTCTGTTGAATAGTCTACCGTCTCTTGGTAGTGCATAGATCTTTCAAAAACATATGAAGGGATTTATTTAATGACATCCAGTAGAGGGATGTTGACCTTCACTTGTTTAAGCACCTCTAGAATATCCTAAGAGTTTGATAGAGGTTTTGGTGCAATCAACCGCTGAGGGAATGGAGTAATCGGCCTACCTTGAGGTTCTAATTCTAACTCATGTGGGCAATGCTAGGTCTATCATCCGTGTCTTCTTCCGAGTCCTTAGAATTTTCAGTCTTTACCAAAATAGATTTGTCAATTGTTTTACCACTCCTAAGAGTGGTGATAGACTTATATTGTTCCACAGATTGATTTGAAGAGCTTGGGTTACTAATTTCGTATTGCAGTTTAGGGTTGGAGAGAGGTTAGGCCAGAAAGATCCATTTCTCCCCAATCGAAATTTTTGTCTCACACCCTTGTATGGACTTTGAAAGGTCTTGAATGGCTTGCAATATACTCTGATTGAAAAGCTCTTGATTTTGAAGGTGTTTTAAGACCAGATCCTCTTGAAGGTTCCCTTGATTCAGGAATTGGTTAGGGAATCCTTGAGTAGTAGCAGTTTGTCCATTCCTCTACTGGAGTTGTATGTATTTGAGGTGGGTCCAATGAAAGGTCTTTAGTAATTGTTCGCGACATTTGACTGCTCATTTAGAATTTCTTGGAAAGGAGGTATTGTTGGACAATTTTTAGTTGTATGTATGTTACAAGCATAAATAACACAAACTACTTCCTTAGCCTTATCCTTCTGAACTTCTATGACCTCGACTCTTCTTATGAGATTGGCCACCCTTGTAATCAAGTCATCTTCTTCTTTTAAAGCATACATTCCTCCCCTTTCCTTTGATTGAGTAGGCTTAAAAGTGGTGGATTTTGGAGAGATGTCCCATGATTGTACATTTTCAGCAAGTCTGTCTAAATAATCCCATACATCATTGACATCTTTGTTCATGAATTCTCCATTGCACATCGTCTCGACCAATTGGTGCATGGAAGATGTTAGTCCATCGTAAAAGAAATTTGTGATGCGCCACATTTCAAAACCGTGTTGTGGACATGAACTGACAAAATACCTGAACCGCTCCCAACATTAGAAGAATGTTTCATCTTCCTTTTGGGCGAAGTGCATGATTAACTTCCTGAGGGTGTTCGTTTTATGATATGGGAAAATTTTCTTAGTGAACTCCCTTGTCATGTCGATCCATCTACCAATCAATCGTGGACGTAAGGAGTGCAACCATGTCTTAGCCTTTTCTTTTAAGGATAAGGGAAAGAGTTTCCGCCTGACTGTGTCCTCAGGCTCACGCTCCAAACTCGGGAACCGGGCTCACAAAATTCTCGATCACCGAATCCGGCGCCGACAGCCTCCGTAGAACCCCATTCTCGGCTCCCAGCTCCCATTTGCCAGGTTCCAATCTTGGGATGCTACAATGAGGATTTTCAACATCAGTTTGATTTGTAGTAAGCATAACCAAAGGCATAACCCACAAACAACAACCAAAAACTCCATCACATTTCCACTATGAACAAAAACTTTGCAAGTACAATGAGCATAAAGGGAAATACAATGATGATGAACAAAAAGCTCCAAGATGATCGGCTATGCGCTCCTGCCTCAGCGCTGCTGCGGTCCAACGTCACATGCACGCAACGGTCTTGCATAAGCTTATATCTTAGAGGGTGGTGAAAGTGTGTGCGCAAGACAGTAATGCGGCTATGCAGTATCAGAGTAATGCGGAACATGCTGATGAATCCATGAATACTGTTAGTCGTACCAAGGCTATACGATGCAAGGCATGAATGATGTCGGCCATACCAAGGTCATGTGATGCAAGGTGCAACTCAAGCATACAAATCCTCATCTAAGTCCGCATATCAATATAGCTCAACTCTAGAATATCACCAGGGTCTAGTACACTCTAAACCAGATTGCCGCCCCATCACGCGCAATAAGGTGAGTGGGAAGAGACCTCACTACCGCCTGCTAATCGCCTGCGGCTCATACTCGTCGCTAACAACTCGTCCTAACGAGACCCAGATTCCTAGCGAGCTGGTCAGACTCAGCCTAGCGTTTCCCCTCCTCTCGGGCGGGTAAGGCCACACCCCTTTCCAACCGACCACGACACAATGGAAAGTGCGCCCTCCTGGTATTCGGCCCTCGGCGCACATGCACCCACTCGATCTAGACGTTGGAGCAACCTCTTGGTACCATAAGGGTTTAGGGACTTTCATCCAGGGATATTTATAGCACCCCATGTAGAACATGATTTTCGATATCCAATCCTACCAACCACGATATACCTGTGACGGCTATGGCCCTGATGTCGCTAGGGCGTATAGTAACCAAATCACACAATGCGAATGCATGAATCACACTATCCAGTCATGCAGCAATCCTGCGCGTATCGTGCGCTCATGTAGGGCAACACCGCCTATCCGGGAGCCCCTAATCAATCTGCTCGAAGGCATATGCTATGATCAGTCACTCCTCATATCAAGCATACATATGATGCATATGATCATGAATCATGGAACTATACTATACATGTTATATGGTGATGGATGTTGTTCATAACGAAGATGGGCCTAGACGGTTTACAAGTATGGCCTAACAATGGGCCCTAGGGAGAATTATAATGCGGACGTTTAACCAACATTATTCTTATAATGTGGACGTCAAACCAACATTGCTACCAAGGCACGGCTGTCATAAACATCATTACATAAACCATGTTGGGATCACACATTGCAATGGACCTTAGGTACATCCCATTGGGCCTTAAATACATCAAATGGGCCATATCACATGGGCCTTTATTCATCAAGTGGGCCACATCAATGGGCCCTAACCCGTGGGCCTTAGAATGCATCAAAATGGGCCTCGTAACATGGGCCTTACATCCACATCAAAGTGGGCCCCAATGGACTACCACAGATAAATCAAGATGGGCCTCATAACATACCAAGGTGGGGTCCACTTAAACTATGGATCTGGCTCATTCTTTAGCTCATGCCATAAAAATGAGCTTTTAAGATGGTTGAACGGATTGGATGCAACCCGTGCATCATGGTGGGGCCCATGAAAGCCCACCATCAAGTATATTACATAATATAATATAATATAATATATATAATATATATACAATAATATATACACACACACACACACACACGCACAGCCCCACACGCATGCACACGCATACACCCACCGTCTAGGGGGGACAGTGGGATAGAACAAATACATCATCGTGGGCTCCACTGTCCAGGCAGATGGTGGAAATAAAACACATATATCATTGTGGGTCCCACGTGGGGCCCACTGTAATGTTTATAAGCAATCCAGCCCGTCCATGAGGTCATGCAGACCTAGATGAAGGGTAAAAACAAATTTCATCTTGATCTAAAACTTTTGTGGACCCAAAAAGGGTTTCAATGGCTGACCTTCAATCAACACTGTTTCCTATGGTGTGAGCCACCTGAGCGTTGGATCGGCCTGATATTTAGAGGGGGCCCACTTCAGGAAGGGGCCCACCTAATGAACTGGTTGGATGACAAATATACATCATGGTGGGGCCCACAGCTGGACCCGTGGTCCACTCGTCCGTCCGCCCGCCAGTACACAGGCAGCGCCTGCTGCCTTCTGACAGCAGTAGCACCTGCGCTGCTGCATCCCTTTTCTTTTTCTTCTTCTTCTTTTGTTTTCCCTAGGGTTTTTGTTTGGATTTTAGGGATCAAAACACATCAAACAAGTCTAATATTCGGCATTTTTGGTGTGTAGATACAACAAGGTGGGTCCTAATAGCTTTGAACAGTAGGAAACAGAGTTTTCTACGGTATGGCCCACTTGATTATTGGATTGACCTCATTTTTCCGCTCAACGCCTAAAATGAGCCAAGGAATAGGAGGGACGACATGGATTAAATACATATATCAAGGTGGGGCCTGCATGAGCAGCCCACCTAAAACCCTTTCTTTTTTTTTTCTGCTGCTACATGTTAGCCACCTCCACAGGACCGATGCTAAGACCTCCAGTGTTGAAACGAGGCACCTCCACGCAGCCTGCCAGTTGAGCTATGGGGCCGGGTGTCACTGGCCAGCGTCCAGCCCTGACACTGGACGTGGTCATAACACAAACATCATGGTGGGTCCCATAGGGACGTGGCCCACCTAAGTTTTTAAATCAAGCCGATATTTGTGTTCTCCTATATCCAGGCCCACCCAAGGATGGACTGTAAGGTGGGCCCCACGGATGGGATGATGCGATCATACATGATAGTGAGGGGCCCACAACACATAAGAGAGAGAGAGAGAGAGAGAGAGAGAGATCGGCGAGGATGGAGGGCCCCCGCCACTATGGGCCCCTCTTTGATACAAAGCCTACATCAAGGTGGGTCCCACATATGTGGACCATTAAATAAAAAAAGATAAAAGACAAACATCCAAGATCACCCACCGGCTTCTTCTTGCTCCCTTGGCTTCCTATGCTCCTTAGCTTCGATTCCAAAGGAGGAGATGAGGTTTGGATGGTTGAGATGGGAGATGAAAGGGTAGGAAAGGTGGGCCACACTTGTAGTTTGGAAGAGATGGGAAGAGGCTTGGACGTATGGGGTTTCTCTTGCTTGGGAGAGTGTTTTGAGAATGAGAGAGAGAGAGAGGGTTGTAAATAGAGAGATAGATAGATAGGTGATGGAGTGATGGATGTGGTGAGTGATGGGTGTAAGAACTTTTTGACTTTTGTGTTTTTTGGTGTAAGAAAGGTATGGGTTTGTAAGAAACTTTTTGACTTTGGGGTTGCTTGGAAAAGGGTGAAAGGTGATGTGTACTTGACATGTATTTGACATGATGGGATTGATTGATGTGACAAGTCGTAAATATTCTCTCGTAATTCGTATGCGCGGCGTTTTCCTCATACCGAATGCTAGCCCGCAACTCCTGGACAGAGTATCGAATCGGCGATCGAAGTCGTGGCATCAGAACCGCGGTGACGACGCGGTCTCTAAGGTACCAGTCTTAAGTTGAGTCAACTCGGGTTAACGGAGTGTGAATCAGGGTCATGCGTAAATGCCGGTTAAGGGTTGAAGGTTACCGGAATTCGACCGGGAAGACCGTGGGAACCTACGGAACGGTACGCTCTAGGATACGGGGCTTACAACTCTCCCCTCATAATAAAAATTTCGGCCTCGAAATTTTTGCAATCATCGCAACTAGTCGTACTCATGAGGGAGAAGAAACATAACATCACTATATAAAATCAGAGATAACATGCAAAATATAACATATAATCAGTCATCAAAGAGATGAGGATAACGCTCTCGAATCTCAGCCTTGCGCTCCCAAGAAGCCTCCTCAATAGAATGGTAACCCCACTGAACCTTCACCAACGGAATGACCTTGGTCTGGAGGACCTGCTCCTTCCGATCAAGGATACGGACTGGCTGCTCAATATAGGAAGCGTCCTCATGAACCTCTAACGGCTGTCAATCAATAACAGGAACGATGTCTGACCCACACTTTCTCAACATAGAGACATAAAAAACGTTGTGGACGTTAGACAACTGAGATGGTAAGGCAAGCCGATAGGCCACGACCCCAATGTGCCCAGTGATCTCAAAAGGTCCTATGAATCTCAGGGCAAGCTTACCCTTCGCTCCAAATCGAACTACGCCCTTCATGGGCGAGATCTTGAGATACACATGGCCCCCTACATTAAACTCCAATGGATGGCACCGACGATCAGCAAAACTCTTCTGCTGGCTCTGAGTTGTGCGCATCCTCTACCTGATGATATTGATAGCCTATGACGTCTCCTGCACAAGCTTGGGACCTAAGAAACGGCGCTCTCCAACCTTGGTCTAACAACTCGGTGATCTGCATGATCTGCCATATAGTGCCTCAAAAGGAGTCATGCCGATGGTTGCCTGATAGCTGTTATTGTATGCGAACTCAGCCAATCGCAGATGCTCATCCCAGCTACCCCCGAAATCAATCGCGTAGGCCTGAAGCATATCCTCAAGGATCTGGTTGACCCTCTCGGTCTGGCCATCGGTCTGCGGATGGAACGCGAAACTGAGCTACAAATCAGTCCCCATCGCTCTTTGGAAGCTCCCCCAAAACTGAGACGTGAACCTCGGGTCTCGGTCAGAAACGATCGAGACTGGAACGCCATGCAGTCTCATAATCTCCTTGACGAATAACCTTTCAAGCCGGTCCAAAGGCCAAGTCACACGAATCGAAAGAAAATACGCCGACTTCGTCAGACGATCAACGACAACCCAGATGGCGTCATGAATGCGCTGAATCATTGGCAAGCCCATAATGAAATCTGTCGACACGTGCTCGCACTTCCACATCGGGACACTCAACGGCTACAATAAACTAGGGGGTCTCTGATGATCGGGCTTGACACGCTGGCACGTGTCACACTCGACAACAAAACTGGCAATCTGGCTCTTCATCTCCACCCAAAAATACTGTCGCCCCATGTCACGGTACATCTTCGTCGAGACAGGGTGGATAGAAAACCGCAATCGATATGCCTCGGTCATAAGATCTCTGCGTAACTCAGGAATATCCGGGACACATAATCGGCCTCTAAAGTGAAGTCCACCGTCTGTACCAATCTGCCAACTTGCCTGACTCTCAGATGCCGCCTCAGCCATATAACTCTGCAACACTCATCAGCCCGCTGAGCCTCGATCACCCTAACGACAAGAGAGGGTTGAATCGACAGGCTCGATAACTGCACGATAGAAGACTGTAGGCCAAACTCGAAATCATACTCTGCTACATCCTCAAGAATTCGTCACTCCTGAATCATCATATGGGCCACCAGGCCTTGTGGCTGACGACTGAGGGCATCCGCCACCACGTTTGCCTTGCCTGGGTGGTATTGAAGATCGAAGTCATAGTCCTTCAGGAGCTCCATCCAGCGCCTCTGCCTCATGTTCAACTCAAACTGTGAGAAGAGGTACTTTAAGCTCTTGTGGTCGGAGAAGAACTCGAACCTGACCCCATAGAGATAGTGCCTCCACACCTTCAGTGCGAAGACAACTGTAGCTAGCTTCAAATGGTGCGTGGGGTAGTTCAGCTCATGGATCTTGAGCTGGCGAAACGCGAAGGCCATTGGTCTCCCGTGCTGCATCAGGACAACACCCAAACCAATATGCCAGGCATCGGTGAATACAATAAATCCATCACTCCCAGAGGGAAGAGTGAGGACAGGAGCGGACGTGAGATGGTCCTTCAACTCCATAAATGCTCGCTCGCAGGCGTCGCTCCAAATAAACTCCGCGCCCTTCCGAGTCAACCTGGTCAACGAGGCTGCAATACGGGAGAAGCCCTCAATGAAACGCCGGTAGTAGCCCGCTAAACCAAGGAAATTGCGGATCTCGGACGCAGTCGTGAGCTCGCCCCACTGACGCACTGCCTCAACCTTCGAGGGGTTCACTGCGATGCCCTCCCTCGTCACCATGTGACTAAGGAACTTCACCTCCTGCCAGAACTTGCACTTCTTCAGCTTCGCATAGAGCTAGTTTGCACGGAGGGTCTGCAATGTAACCTCTAAATGTTGCTCGTGCTCCTCACGGGTCCTCGAATAGATCAGAATGTCGTGGATGAAGACTACAACAAACTGATCGAGATAAGGGTGGAAGACCTCATTCATCAACTGCACGAATACCGCGGGCGCATTGGTCAGTCCAAAGGACATGACCTGGAACTCAAAATGACCGTAGCGCGTCCTGAAAGCCGTCTTTAGAATGTCCTCCTCTGAAACCCGAATCTGATGATAACCGGAGCACAATGCACCCTGCAGCTGATCAAACAAATCATCAATCCTTGGGAGCAAGTACTTGTTCTTGATCGTGACCTTGTTGAGCTCGCGGTAATCTACGTAGAGCCTCAACGAGCCATCCTTATTCTTCATGAAGAGTACCGGCGCTCCCCACGACGAACTGCTCGGACGGATAAAGCCCAACTCTCGTAACTCGTCCAACTGCTTCTGCAGTTCCCACAACTCCAACAGTGTCATACTATATGGGGCCTTCGAAATAGGCGTGGTACTGGGCACGAGATCAATCTGAAACTCGGTAAGTCGGCCAGGCGGTAATCTCGGAATCTCCTGAAAAACATCGAGAAAATCGTAAATAATCGGCATCTGATCAATACAAGTGGCAACAGGCTCCTCAATGGCGTAGGACATCAAGCAAGACAACGACTCTCCTCAGGGCTCTGCAACGAACTGAAACTGCGGCAGGCCTGGTATACAGAATGTGACGGTCCTCGTGGAGCAGTCCAAGACGGCGTGGTAATTAGCAAGCCAATCCATGCCTAAGATAATGTCGAAATCTGACATCGGCAGCACATACAAGTCGGTGAGCAAGAAAATCTCTCCTACTAGCACGGGGCAAGATAAACAGAAGTGGCCTAATACTGTAGTCTTCCCTAAGGACGTCGATACGGTCAACCCCTCTTGAGCAGACTCTGTCAGCAATCCAGTCGAATGACAGAATCCCTCAGACATAAATGAGTGCGAAGTACCGGAATCAAACAAAACTCGAGCAATGCATGCAAAGACTAGAAGTATACCCTCAACGACCCCTCCAGATGACTGAGGATCCTGCTGGGCCGCGTAAAATCTAGCCTGAGCCGGCTGGGGAGGTGCCTATCCCCTCTGAGCGTGTTACTGTTGCTGCTGTCGCTGAGGTTGTCGAAAATGCTGCCTCTGCTGCGGCGGTCTAGGGGGCTGGTACTGATGCTACTGCTGAGGTGGTCTCGGTGGTGGGGGCTACTGTCGCTGCTGCTATGCGGGTCTCTGCTGCTGCTACGGTGGAGGTCTCTACTAATGCTGCGGTGGAGACTGTTGTGGACCTCTCGGCTGTTGCTGCTGCTGGGGACGAGGACACTCCCATATACGGTGCCCCGTCGCACCGCACCCAAAACAGGTGCCAGTGAACTGCCTCGGAGGTGGTGTTGGAGGTGCTGCTAGCGCTCGGAAGGTTGGACGACCTGTGCGCCTCTACTGCTGTGAGTCACTGGAAGGAGCGTGCCTCTTCCGGTCTCTCCTCTGACCGCGATCAGACTGAGAACCAACCCACTCAGCTTCGAAAATCTTTGCCTTCCGTACCACCCCCTCAAAAGTTGGGAGCTCATGCCCAATGACACGGCCTCGAAGACTGTAACACAAGCCGTCCTCAAATCGGTGGGCTCTCCGCTCCTCATCATCCACTAAGTACGGCGCAAATCTGGACAGTACTACAAAATGAGCCGCATACTGAGCCACTGTCATATTGCCCTACACTAAAACCTCGAACTCCAACACTCGCTGTCATCGGATGTGATCAAGGAAATACTGTCGGTCAAACCGATCCACAAAATCCTCCCACATCCACACAAAATCAGCGCCTGCTGCTCGCGAGATTGATGTCCACCAATGCTCAGCCTCACCATGGAGAAGAAATACGGCTAATCGGACTCGCCGCTCGGTCGTGCATCCCATCGTATCAAATATCTTCTCCCCATCAGCGCGCCATCTCTCAGCTACCGTTGGGTCTGGTTCACCTTGGAAACGCGGGGGATCGAGCCGTCGAAACTCTCGAAGGAGGGCGCTCGCGCACTCCTGCTTGGTCTGCTCCGGTGAAACAACAGGGTACCTGCCCTGCCCCTGTAGTACAGTTGTCACAGCCTACAACATCTGCTGTAACTGGGAGGCACTCACGGATACGGTCAGATCCGCAGCGGTCTCTGATAGAGGAGCTGCATCTATAGGTTGGGCAGTAGGAATCTCTGGTGGTGGAGCGGGGATCGTCGGTGGTAATGTGGGAGTCTCCGGTGGTGGTACGGGAGTCTCAGGTGGTGGTGCGAGAGTCGATCGAGACACTCTCCTAGGCATTTTTTCCTACAAGAAAGAGCAAAGGTGCCTATCAACTTGGAAACTCTCGAAGGCACGCACGTTAAGGGTCGGTAATAAAAGATCACTAAGCTATCCGAACTAAGGACTCGATCATTCTAACTCATAGCATACATGTATTGTTGTTCTTGATTATTCCCGAGTTATGATTTGATACCAACTTTTGTCATGCCCCAAACTCAAAAACCGGGCTCACAAAATTTCTGATTGCTGAATTCGGCACCGACAGCCTCCTTAGAACCCCATTCTCGGCTTCCAGCGCCCATTCGCCAGGTTCCAATCCTGGGATGCTACAAGGAGGATTTTCAACATCAGTTTGATTCGTAGTAAGTATAACCAAAGGCATAACCCATAAACAATAACCAAAAACTCCATCACATTTCCACTATGGTCATTGTACTTGCAAAGTTCTTTATCATAGTGGAAATGTGATGGAGTTTTTGGTTGTTGTTTGTTAGTTATGTCTTTGGTTATGCTTACTACGAATCAAACAAATGTTGAAAATCCTCCTTATAGCATCCCAGGATTGGAACCTGGCGAATGGGCGTTAGGAGCCGAGAATGGGGTTCTACGGAGGTTATCGGCGCCGCATTCGGAGATCGAAAATTTTGTGAGCCCGGTTTTCGAGTTTGGAGCGTGACAGCTATTATCTCATCAAACTCTTTCAAGTGTAGATATGGATTTTCATTTTCAAATCCATGAAATTTTAGAAGGAGTTAGATCACTCTCAGCTTGATAATCATATGTCCTGCATTCTCTGAAAAAATCATGCAGGATGGTGTGATCACCCCCGCCGGTTGAAAATAATCTCGTAGAGTACGAGGCGGAGGTGCATGATGCACCTCATTCTCATCCAGAGCTTCTTTAACTCGAAGTTGAGGTGGATTTGCAGTCATAACTTCTACTGATTCAGAGGATCTCAAGGGATGTTTAATCCTGTGATGGATAGGCAATCCTTCAATTAGTCCTCCTTCACTCAAGAGACGTTGAGTGTTATCACGAACCCACTTGGGCATGAAACACTCACAACCCTCAGTTTCTAATCTAACCAAACCTAAGAAGAAAGAAAACTACAGCAATAAGAAATATAGAGGAAATTAGAATGAGGTTACCAAATTGGAGATTTCTATGTTAAGATCCTACAAAACAGAAAACTCAGTTAGTTTATAAAAATAAATTAGAAAAAACCCTAACCTAAAAACAAAACAAAAAGTTAGTCCTAAAAACAAATTAGTTTCTAAAAATAAACTTAAAAAAACCCTAACCTAAAAACAAAACAAAAAGTTAGTCTTAAAAAAATTAGTTTCTAAAAAAATAGTTTTTAAAGACAATTAGCAAAGTTTCCAAATCTAGAAATAGAAAAGAAAATTAAGAAACTTTCTAAATCTGAAAATAGAAAGAAAGAGAATTAAAAAGAAGTTACCAAATTAGAAGCTTCTATTTTGGGGTCCTGCAGAAGAAAAAGGAAAGTGAATTAGTTTTTAAAAAAGAACTAAGAAAGCAACCTAGTTTCTAAATTTTTTTATTTTTTTTAAAAGGAAAGTTTCTAAAAATAGAAAGTAAGTTAGTTTCTAAAAACAAAAAAAAAAAAAGGAAAGGAAATTTGTTTCTAAAAATGAATTAGGAAAGTTTCTAAAAAAATTTTAAAAAATAGTTTCTAAAAACAAGTTAGGAAAGTTTCTATCCTAAATTAGAAAGTAAATTAGTTTCTAAAAATAAAAAATGAAAGTTTCTAAATCTAGAAATAGAAAGCTAAGTTAGTTTCTAAAATAATTCTGAAAAAATCCTAACCTAAAAATAGAAAGTAGAAAAATCTTAATCTTAACCTAATTCCAAAACTAATCAAATCCAGAAAAAGCAACCGTCAATCCCTGGCAACGGTGCCAAAAACTTATTCACAACCCCAAGTGTAGGGTTGCGATGTAGTAATAATCTCTGTAAGACAGAGGTCGAATCCACAGGGACTGATCTTGTGCGTTTCTGAAATTAAGTAGAAGTAGAACTAGAAGAAGATGTAAAACTAATTCTGAAGTGATTAAGAGAGTGATTGTGAATTAAGTAATTAGAACTAAGAATTTAAAGGTGGGAATAGGGTGTCAAGGATTGTAAGTGCCATGTTGTAATTCTAACACCAGGTAATGTCAAATTTTGTTGTGTCAAACCACTTGGAGTCAGTATCTTGTTATGATGGAAAGTTCACCTTCAAGATCACCATCGTCAACTCTTCTACATTTTCAAGTTGAAGAACTTTGTCAAAGATCCAACACAAGCTCAAGTACAAGAACACAAAGTCTATCCCAAGCTCAAGCTCAAGAATACGAGGTCAAGCTTTATGTGCTTCAATATAAACGATCTACCGAAGCAAACAATGTTTCAATATTTCATACTCACATTTTAGGTATGGATGACCCTAGATTGACCATAAGTTAAGTCATATTTATTGCATACTAAATTTGGATCAATGTATAAGTTTATAGGCTTTTCTTCGACTAGTCCTAGTTATTGTTCAACTAGTCCAGGCACTGGCTCGACCAGTCCAAGAAGTTTCTCGACTAGTCCAAGATTTGTTGAGGATTTTCAGAAATTTTTGTTGTGGCTCGACTAGTCTTGCACACTACTCGACCAGTCGAATAGGGCTTGACTCTAACTCCAGCCACTTAATTTTTATTCACTCGACCAGTCGAGCAAGCCACTCGGTAAGTCGAGTAATGGGTTTATCTTATCACGCCAGAAATTTTGAAAATTGGTTGGTGCTTCAACCAGTCGAACTGACCCTTAGACCAGTCGAGGGAACAGGATTTTTACTTATAAATAGAGGACGAATCTCGGAGTTTTTCATTCATTCCAAGCCTAATCAAGCCATAACTCTAAGAGATAAGTTCCTACAATTGTGAAGCTATTACTTATTCATTTTAGATTCTTTTATAGCTTTTTGTATTTGATTTTGAGATCTCATTATTCAATTCTATTCTATTAAAAGGGAATTTTGGTTTACCCTTTTGAGATCAAAATCAAATCAAGCTAGCCCCAGGTTAATTAATTTAAAAATCATTTAGACTTAGAACCCTTTCATTTGTGAGATTGGACATTGAACATCTACGTCTACATCGAATTGGTTCTACCGGCTACATCGGAAGAAGAATCTTCAAATAAGTGCAAATTTCATTTTCTGCATTTTTGGTTTGTGAGATTCAGCCAGGAAAACTCATTATGGGATTTTTGTGATTGTGTAAGCCCATTTGAAAAACACAACTATGAAGGTTTTAAGGTGAACCTTGGAAAACCTTATTTCTTAGTGAAAACCAATATCCCATGGGTGTGGATATTAGGAGTGGAGTAGTTGTGTGGCTGTTTGCAAACAGTTGGTGTACACACACGAACCACTATAATTCTTGGAGTTTGGATGATGATTGTGATGTATGTGTCGTGATGAATGTTGTAATTTTATTTATGCACTTGTGGTGAATGTTGTAATAATTTAGTTTATTTCCTTCTCCTCATTCTCAGTTTGAGTTTATAATACTTACTAAAGTTCTAGACATTAGGTTGTCCTACCATAAACCTTGGTTTTTTGTGAAAGGTTATCCTTAGAACTCAATTTGTATCAACCTCTTAAGACTTACATTTGAGGTTTCTATTTTAATTGTACTATCTATCTTTGTATTCCGCATTTATTTTTTAATTGGCATAGTCCTATTCACCCCCCCCCCCCCCCTCCCTCTCTAGGACTTAGAGCTCGGCCTTTTTAAGGATCCACTTGTAGTGCTCAAGAAGCCCTCTTACTTGATTCAAGTAACACAATTAGAACTGGAGTCTTATCCTATCCAATTGGAAAATATATCAATATAACCAAATATGAACTTCCATTGACCTAATTCTCAATGAAGGAGAACTATGATAATTGGCAGGGACTCCATCACTAAACCATGCCCAGGAGACAATGGCAAACAACAGGATTTACCAACCCCATAATCTCAAAGCAGGAGAATTGTGAAGATTATAAAGGATTCCATCACCCTACCATGTCCAAAGGACAATGGTGAACAACAAGACTTACTAATTTCACAATCTCAAATTAAGAAAAGAAGATACTCAAAACTATTGCAGATCTACTATAATTTGAGTGACAATAAACCATTAAAAAATGAAAGTATTCCTTAAATATCAAATTAGAATCCATGAAATTCAACATAAATATGAATCAAAGCAATAGAAACATCCCATCATGTTACAAGCTTCACCTCTTAGCCCTAGCTAAGAGGTTTAGCCAACCATAGACATGAATGGATCTAAACTATGAAAACGACTAAGGAAGAAGAAGAAAAACTCTTGGCGACGGTTTCTCCACCCTTTTGCTCCACTCCTTATACCCTAGAAGATTCATAGGAACATCCTAAGGAGTCTTATTTATAGTTATGGAACTCCAACTTTCGTACCTAGTTGGAAAACTCTAGAAACCGTCTCAAATTTACGCAGTTTGTTAAAATAGACTTCACTCTACGCAATTTCTCAAAATAGATTTCACTCTACGCAATTTTACAAAATAACCCAGAGTTTCAAAATATGTTTTTTCAAAATGATTTTCGGATTCCCTTTCTTCACTTCAAATCTTTGATTCTCTTCATTCCTCACTTGATTTCTTGGATCTTTGGCATGTGAATTCTTCAATCTTGGTCTCCTAAGATCCATCCCTTACCTTGGTGATTCTTAAGCATCAAATTCATGCTTTTAGCATCCTTTTCAATCCAAGCTCTTAAATTCACCTTGCAATACAAACATGAGTAAAATAGAACATTAAGCATTATCATGTTCATAAAACCAAGATATAAATGGGGGATTGAAAGGGCCTGTTTTGTCAATTAGCGTGAGTGTTGAGTTAGCAAGACAAGTGAGCCCCATAGGAAGATCATTCAAGCGTCTGCCTCAACAGGATGTGTACCCGAACTCGTCAACGGTAAACTTAGCCTCACATCCCATGACCTAAAACACCAGGTACATAAAACCCTTAAAAAAGGAACGAACAACATAGGGTTTAAGGTGTGAAAACTGTTTTGCAAAATCAGGAAAATCTCTAAGTTTTTAGCCTTTGTCAATTAATCGATAAGTGCTTTGATGGAATCAGACTTTGTTATCGATGTCCTCAATACTCACTTGATGTTATCAAAATGAGGATTTCAGGTGTCCAGTAACCAAAATGAATCTTGGACTGAATTATCGATGAATCGATGACATGATCGATATCATCGACTTTCGAATCTCGAGCTCATCGACACGACTCGATAAAATCGACATTTGGTCAGTTTGTGTCCAATATGCGGTTAAGAAAAATCATGTGATTTTCGATATCTCAAAGAGAGCCTCGATATTGTCAAAATTCAAACCTCGATGATATCGACGGATCTTTGATGATATCGGATTGAGACACAAATCTCTCCAACAAGCTTTCAAGTAAAATCTTTCAAAATGTTCGAAGTATCGAGAATCACTCGATGATATCAATATTCAAAGATTGATCATTAGCGAGATCAGGTCGATAGCATCGAATTGAGACACAAGACTGTCCAGCAAGTTTATAGGAAATTTTCTTTTAAAAAATCGATGAATCGAAACTGATATCGATATCATTGATATTCAAAACCAGATGATATCGAGGGATACTCGATCATATCGATGCTTGTTCAGTTCCTAAGGCAAGTCTGCCCTCAGGTTTTTCAAATGTCGAGGAATCACTACCAAAAAAATGAGCAAAGGCTACGGATGATTGGAGTATTTAGTTACGGATATAAACCGTAGCTATGTTACTACGGATTTAATCCGTAGCTAAATACTCTGACCCCACCACCCCAATGGTACGAATTGATGGTCCCTTAGAAGTTCTATAAGGCCCATAACAATTTTTGTGTTTAATCTAAGTCATCCATCCATTTTTACAGATCATTTTAACGCATTAGCTTGAAAAATTAAGTAAATGTAAAGCTTAAGTGGACCACACCATAGGAAACAATGGAGATTAAGTGCCTTTTGTTGATTTGTGGTGTGGTCCATATGAGTCTTCTATTTGCCTCCTTTTTTGGGATAAATCCCTAAAAAATTCTTTGAATTGAATGGAAGGCATCGATAAATTAGATACATCATGGTGGGCCACACGGAGGCCCTAACATGACCGTTCATCTCAATTCGGCGTCCGAGCCCATAAAAAAAAAACCCCGCTTGCATTTTTCATTCTCACGCCCACACGCGAAATTACAGTTCTCCCTCTCGCTCCCTTCTCTCTATCTTCTCCCCACTTCTCTCTCTCTCTCTCTCTCTCTCCCTGCCCATCTTCGACTACGTGAGGGACTCCCTCGGACGGCTGATGTTGGCCGAGTGGTGGTCCAAGGCCCTCCCCACCCACGCACCACCTTCATTCCTCTCTCAATCATGACCTCCATTGCTCTCTCTCTCTCTTTGAAGCTCGATTGAATTAGATTCACGAACGCGAGGTATCTCTCTCTCTCTCTCTCTCTCTCTCTCTCTCTCTCTCCCTCTCAATGTCTCTCAATCTCAATGTTGATTTATGAATTTGGGGATTTAGTAATTTGTGGATTTCTAATTTGAATGTGGACCCTCATTTAGGGATTTGGGGATTTTAGGGCTTATAGATTTGAATGTGGACCTTGAATTTGGGTTTTTCTGATTTTACAAATTGGGGATTTGGGGATTTTAGGATTTTGGGAATCTGAGAATTTTTAGAATTAGGGATTTCACCTTCCAGATTCGGGAGCGATTTTGGTCTCAAGTATAGTTGGAATGGGGCTAGAGAGTGGCTGCTTTGTGGCATTTTTTTTGCTTCAGCTAGTCACAATGTATTAAGGAGCTTGCAGTGGCAGTCCTTCCATCTTTTGATGAACCAAAAGATGGTGATGGAATCATGTCTTCCTTAACAAATACTGAGTTCAGTTCCCCACTTCAAATGATCCCACCATTCCATACCTTCACAGAGGGAATTCCAAGCCCAAGATTTCCAAAAAGTGTAAGTAATTTCAATTTCTTGAATCTCAAAATTTTTTGTACCATTTAACCCCAAAAATCATGGCTTGTAAATGTTAATCTGAAATTAACTAAAATATCCAACTCATGTGAAGATATTGTGGAGTTGATGCAAATACGACGGGTGGCCAAGTCTGTCTGTCATCAACGAGAGATTGAGAGACGAAGAATGAAAGACCAACTGGAAGATCCACTTCAAAGGGTATGTGAAATTAAAGCATGTGTATTAGTTTGTTCTATTCTACTTGTTCTTAAGAAAATTTGATGAATAGGTGGAGGTTGAAAACCAATGTCAGCTTAGAGTTCTCGAAGCAGTTTATCCCCATCCATTTGTCATTCCTCCAAGGTGATCCATCTGCCCCTCCATTTAATTACTCTCACAACACTCATTCCTCCAAGGTGTCTACCCATGTCAGCCGGATGGAATCTAATGTATTACCATTGGCCCCTTCAACAGAAATTTGCTAGCTAGCTGTGTGTATCCTTTCACCTTTTCAGAATCGTTGTTGATGTGATTATGATGTCTTCTTGGTTTCCATTTGCAGACATGTGATTAGGACATCGATGTTTTGGGTGGTGGCAACAACCAGTGGATTACTTGGACTGGCCATCAACTTCACCTCTATGTGGTTTTTAAACCAAACAGGTCCCACCACATACAGGTAAGAGTCATATACCACTGAGAGAGCCATCTTGATTCACCAATTGACTACTGATGAAGAACTTATGTTTTACGAAATTTCATACTGTTATGTCCTGCTTATTTAACCTAGAAATGTTTTTGTTCTTCTCAACCGTACGTATTATAGAGGCATTTTAGTCTCACTTGAAATTCAGGAGGTTTATTGGGAGCACCGTTGTGTGGTTTTGTTGCAAATGTAGGGAGTATGTTTTATTCATTTTTTTTTTCTCTTGTTATATATATATATATATATATATATATATATATATATATATATATATATATATATATATATATATATATATATAATATAATTATTTGACAGTTCTTTGGCATTTCATTTTAGAGATAGATGCTGATTAGGAATAATATTGATACCTGATTTGTTGGAACTCTTCTTGTTTTTTTTTTTATTAGAAGTAACGGGCTTGTATTAAGAACTAAGAACAAAAAAAGAAACAAAAAACAAAGGGATTGCTGAGATAGCAGAGCACAAAAAACTAAGAAGGAACTCTTCTTGTTTCTTTCTAATGATTATACATTGTTTCTAGCTCATTATCAAATGGGTAAGATCTTCCAATCTATGGGCATTTTGTATGCCTCCCATCGGCACAGGGTCCATCAGATCAATAGTCTTCCTACCAGAGACTGTATTTTTGTTGAAGATGAGGACCCATGTATATATATATATATATATATATATATATATATATATATATATATATATATATATATATATATATATATATATATATATATATATATATATATATATATATATATGTTCCCTTGGCATTCCCATCTCTTGAATCTTTTACTACCATGCACCTTCCTCCCATTGCCAAATCTATCCCTCCTTCAGATGATGAAGGTTAAAATTCTATTTTCTGATTTGCCTTTTACAACCATTTAGTTGGTTTCCATTTAGAAAGGGACACCGGCAATGCACGCATGCTGCTATAATTCCTTATTCCTAGCACAATGATCCTTTGGTTTTGGATTATTGAAATTGTAAAAATGTTTTCAAAAGTAATGGCCGTGTGCATGTGTGTTGTTTTTGGCAATTGATAATGGAATTAATTGGATTTTATTTTTCGACAGTATTGTTGGAAATGAGGTTCCTATGATGTTTCCATGTGCAAACATGAGAGAAAGCATAGGCATATTAGAAATGAAGTTGATAGGAATGTAGGCTGTATTACTTATGGAAGCAACTGTTTGGAAGGAGAAAGTGTTTTTCTAAAAATCTTTGTTTTTTAAATTGAACTCTATTTTGCTAATGTTTCTGAAAAAAATAAATAAATAAATAAATAAAAATAAAAATAGAGAGAGCAAAGAAATGGCATGTAATAACCAAGCCATTTTAGACACCATTTGTATCCTTTTTTAACATGATTTTGTTTTCTTTTAGTTATTTGGTAAAAAGAGAAAGAAACCCAAAAATCTATTGATATTTTAGAACATGAGCCACAAGTACCAATTTTTATACCATATTTGGGTGCATATTGACTTGGTGCTCAATTGGGCTTCCATATGATCAAGGTGTCTGGAACCACCATTCTACTTCTCCTGTTCTCCATTAGATTGCAATCACATTTCTATGGGATCCAACTTGAAATGAACACAATGAGAATTTGGAGCATCCTAGCCATCCATCAATTATGTCTGACCCTGTAGATGTCCTTCCCAAAAATAATCTGATCCATTCAGCAGGTGGACCGTATTGTCATAACCAGATTGACAGGCAAGGAAACTTCAGCCATGCTTTTTTAGCCATACATTTATTTTGTAAACTGCGACCCACCTAATGTGGATAAGAGTTGATGTGCCTGATTTCAATAACTGTCAGAATCCTTTAGAATTCGTAGGCTGGTTAAACAGGATAGTAGGTGTAATTCTTCGAGTGGAAGGAATTGATGGATGCGAAGGTCAACGTTTGTGTGTATGATGCTGAATGGACCTCAAATTTGATGCCTTGATTCTTGAGATGTTCCATCATTTTCTCAAAGCAATAAGGTAATAAGTTTAACTCGATGCCATCTTGTCTTTTTTATTTGGAAGATCTCTCACAATATTGAATTATGTAACATTATGTACCTGCAAATTTAAATTTTAACACAAACTCGTTGTAGTAGGATGGCTTAAATATGACCACAGCCTAATGACAACAAGGAATTCTGCATGCCTATAAACCTTGTATCTGGTTGTCCTTGGTTGTGATGCAGCAAAGGTTACCACCGACAGAGACACTGGGAGGTAGAGGGGATTTGGGTTTGTGAATTTCGCCATTGATGAGTCTGCCAGTAGTGCCTTATCTACATGGATGGCGAGGTGAGTTTGTTTTTCTCTGTAGCAATTATACAATATTCAGGAGAATCGAGCATTTGCTCAAGCCATTGAACTGTGCAGTGGACACCTTTTGGTGATCCAATGGATGGGAGATGCCTACCACAAAGATCTTCCTCATCAGATGGTCCCATATTCTAGCCAGTGGTTGGAACTTGCTAGTATCCATTTGCATTGGATGAAGAGGAGCATCTGCTAGGGAAGATACTAGTGTGGCCCATCCCATGATTTAACCCAGCAGATCAGCAGCCTAGGTTACTGAGCCCGAATTGTAACGTTGTTGTGTGTACTTGTATATACGTGAGATTCTCATGTTGAACAAATTGGACTGGTCAAAACAGTTTTATGGGAGCATTTCTCTATGTTCTCTTTCTCTCTCTACTATGTGTGTGGGGAAATGATGGTCATTTATATGGTGTAAATGAGCCCATTGGGACACTTGGACAGTCCAACCAAATTGGTTTATTAGATCAAGAACACATCGGTCGACCATGCAAAATTCACACAAATTGTTTTGTTCCACTAGCACAATGCGAAATCACACAGATGGATGATTTGTTCCACTAGCAAGGTGCCCTTATTTTTTATAGCCATCCATTTTCCAAGCCATGGATAGGCTGGTAAAGGTCATCTGATAAAAACTGTTTGTCTAGAAAATATTAGTGATCCATGATGAGTCCCAACAAACAAATGGCTCAAATTGTTGATTGGATGTATCTTCCAATAAATGATGTAGATCATCCATTTTATCTTCTTGCATCAAATGTCTAGAATTTTCAAAATAGATCGATTGGTTGGACAGTCCAAGTGCCCTGGTGAGGTTTTTTTCACCACTATTCTGGTGATCTTTTATGATCAGGTCAAATCATATTGCGGTCATGGTATTGGGGAGCTGTTTCATTATGCTCTAAATATTCCCCATTATGCAAGTATCCTTTCTAAAAATAGTAATAAACTTTTGGAGACGTGACTTTGTATTTCATTATGTTACTGACCAATCAGCCCATGAACAATGCCGAATTCAGCTTAGGCACGATCATATATGTGTAGGTCATGTAGTTTACTTAATATCTTCTTCACTCACTTGTCAACTTCTGATGTTAGCTATGGTAGTTGTTTCCTTGACCCATAGCAGGAAATGCAGCAGTCGGTGTGATGAAAGCAGGGAAGACCTTTACAACCGAACCCATTATCAATCCAGGTATCCTTTTAAGTAGAGAAGCATTGGTTTCTGTTTTTGGGACATGAGTTTTCAAGTTCGGTGGATGGATGGTCTTCATCCAAGTATTTAGACCATTGATCTGATGCATCCTACCTTGGATGGGGACTCTTCAAAAACCTTGAAGGCGGAATTGCCATTGCATAGTTGTTATATTTCTAAGAAATGGACCGTTATGTTAATTTATCTATTTTTTCCTTATTTCCATTTGCTTGACATTACCATTGCATGATTAGACTTTAATTGGTTAATATACTTTTCATATCCCCATTCATCTCTTTAGATGTTGTATGAGCATCGATATCTATACTAGTGATCAACATCAATCCTTGAAGGCAACTAGGCAGACTATTAAAACACTAGGATTATAGAAATATTCCTTTTTCCATGCTCTAAGACTGCTGATATAGTCAAGGTAATTCTAAGATAAGTTGAACTATCATAAGACTTTAACCTCCATTGTCAGGTTACATTAATGATGAACAACCCAGGTTATTAGAGAGAGAGATTTTCTAGGGTTCCTTCGAGCTGCTGCGACAAGAAAACTAGAGATTCTCAACTCCTGGGATTGAAAAAACCGTAGAAAAGCACAGCATCTGAAATCCTAGTTTTTAATTTTTCTTCCCTTTCTGAAGGAGGAGGGTAAAAGAAGAAGCCAGCAAGATGAGGATTATGATAAAGGGAGGTGTTTGGAAGAACACAGAGGATGAGATTCTCAAATAGAGGCCGCCTACAAGCAGATGGACACTGCTGGAGCAGAACTCGAATGTTTTCGAGCTTTGCAGAAACAAGAGCAGTTTGTAGCAACTCACAGAATCAACGGCTTGCTTGTGGAAATCAATAAGCAGAAAGAACTTGAAAGAAATCCGCAGCAGCGCTACGGAAGCCTCATAGTGGAGCAGGATAGGATTCAAAGGCTTCTAGACGAGTACAAGTTAGAATTACAAAAGCAGGCAGAAATTGCTGCGATAGAACTGCAGAAACAAAAAGAAATTGTTGAATGGAATTGCAGAAGCAGGAAGAAATTGCGGAGATGGAATTGCAGAAGCAAAAAGAAATTGCAGCAATGGAATTACAGCAGGAAGAAATCACATCAGTGGAAACAGAGCAGCAGGAAGAAGTTGAGGTTATGGAATTACAGAAGCAGAAAGAAACTGTGACGATGGAGTTACAAAATCAGGAGGAAATGGCCGCGATGGAATTACAAAAGCTGGAAGAAGTCCTAGTGGAAAATCGTCTACTAGGGGTATCAGTTCAAGCTACTGAAGATACTGATATGCCAACCGCTCAGTATGGTGAACCTGTTGCCTCTTCCAAAGAAGTCCCACTCTCAGTTCCCATTGACCATCTGCATGATGAAACATCAACCAAGCAAGCGGATGTCAATCTAGATCACACTGTTGAAAATGTGAATGTGGGTCGAAAGGATATCGATGTTGATCCAGAGCCTCAGTCAGTTACTAACATGAATATGAGCCTGTCCGATAATGGTGTTTCCACTGTAAATGAGGAAAAGGCGACCCTGTTAGACGGTGAGAATCACAAAGAGCTTAATTGTAACGACTCGGAAAATTTCGTACAATGGCCCGAGTAACACCTCAGGCAGAAATCGCTTAGGATCAAATCCTTTAGAAATTTGACAAAGTTAACTAAGTGCTAAACTAGATTAGCCATGAAATCTGTTTGAATCACTTTAAATACGATCTGCAAGACCCAAAACTTGTAGAATCATTGACGCTAGGTTACCCTAAAATCTAGGATCAAACTCATTACCCAACTGCTCTCGGGAGCACATTGAAACTCCGTATCAGATCTGGACCGCACATCGAAAGTCCGAATGATACAAAGTTATAGACTTAGGACCGCCTCGCTGGGCTTGACAACCATCTCAGAGAATAAATCCAGACAGTGTCCCACGGCTATTTGCTTGAGTCTGGAGCGAGGAGTGTGAGAAACATGAAAATAATTCAAAATAAATAAGGATTTATGAAATCTGGCATGTGATGCTTGCGGATCAGTATTAATCAACCTGACCGTCAGAATCTGACCCAAATACACCCACGGATCAGGAAAAATTTCATATACATGGCTGTATACTTGAAATTTCAGATCGAGATCCGCTGACCGTTGAACTGAAACTGGTCCGCCATTTGTGATCTAGAAACCCTACTGGAACGAAAACTTAATGGTACCTAGATCCAGTATTGGTGAGCTTAAGTCCGACCTTTGGGTCAAGGGGGCCCGCCAGAAGTGCTCCGTTGAGCTGGAAAATGCTCACTTTGGTAATAACCTAAGTATACCTTGACCTTAGGTCTATTTCGGTGTATTTTTAGGCTATATAAGGACCTTAGAACCCTCTCTCATTCAGCCATACGAATTTGAGAAAAAATCCTAGGAGAGAAGAGAGAAAAGAGAGAGAAAGTTAGAGAGTTGTGGGAGGATTCTTCCTACCCTTTCTTCCTGCCACTACACAAGATTCACCACTTCATTCTCATAGCTTTCCCGGCGATTTCGACCCCGTTTCTAAGTAAGAAACCCTAACCCTAATCTGTTTTGGGATTGTGATGGTTGTAGGTTATGAAATAGCTAACCTATTTCATTTTATAGGTTACTAAGCTACCGAATATGGAAGCTTAGCAAACCTATCAGATTCGTTACGATTCTACGACGAAAGGTGCAGACTTTAGGTGTATAGGTTATGGTTTTCAACGCTTTCAATGTCAGATAATGATAGATTCATGATCTGTATGTAATTGTACATGTACAAAGTGCTGTCCATTTTGTTTTTCGGTTATACGATAACTATGTTAAATATACTATATTCCTAGTATTTGTAGAAAGTACCGCATACGTATAAATTTTGGAAATGTGTTTGCCATGATTATTTGCTGTATGAACATATTATATTTGTGTTAAATACTTTCTTGGCGAAAGGGCTCGCCCTAATACATGTTTTGCTAATATACAGTATGTATGTTGAAATAGTGTATTCTAAGTGTTTGTGAAAATGCTTGTGAGAGTAAGTGCTTGGATGATGGTGCTTTAGGTGGCTGTTGAGATGAGATTCTCAACTACCTTAGAAACGTATATGATTTCCTCTATGATTGGGTGTTTAATTTAATCGGTTACTATGAAATATGTGTTTGTATCTCTTGTTTACATTGTGCTTTGTAACATGCTTTATGACATGTTTGTTAACATGCTTGAATTATTTGTTTATTATGCTTTACTCCACATGCTCTGAATAAGGATTGATTGCGTTTAGGACTATGATTATAGTCCAGACAATCGGTACCAGACTTGAGTTCGTGGTTGAGATTCATTTCGCCACGTAGGATGTGTTTGACGAACCCGAGTCGTACTTCCGTTGGCGACAGTGGTTAGGCCACGTGAAGTGCTTATGCACTTCATGTCGTTCAGTTGATTGTGCGCTCGAGATAGTCAGGCTCGTCAAGTAACCCGATATGTCTAATGTATGTTCACCATGTTTGGACGCTACTGCTTGAACCTAGGGTACCAAACTTACCAGTGAAATCCCGTTAACCATGGTACCTCGATCTGCTAAGACTCATGAGCCAGGCATGGTGGTATGGGACACCGTGGTCGAGCTGTCGGCCTACGTTGGGGCCACGTGCCCCCCCGTAGTGACCAGTGAGCAATCTTGACTCGTGAGCCAAATACGGTGGTATGGGATACTATATTCGAGCTGTCGGCTTACACTGATTGGTGACGAGCCCTTTGTAGTGACCTCGAGCATACTCCGAATTTGCGGTGAGGCGACGAGTTTTTTCACGGTGTATAGAGTATGAACTAGGCCTGTATCAATTTAGTGATGAACCGTTAAAAAGGTGATGGGGGAATGGTGTAATGGTTGCGTGTAACAGCCCTGACAACCTTTGTAGCGCCCTAGAACCACACTATCGTATGAGATTATCTAGGTTTGACGACCCTAAAATGGATCACGTTTGGGAATGATGCAAGGGAGGTACCTTAGTTTCCCAATCTGCTGTTTGAAATGGACTAATAACAACTCGGTAATCATGCTCATCATCGCACTGCATGTGCCTGAAAGATGTGGAGCACTGAGGAATGAACGCATGCCACGAACGTAAGATGGTGTCGCATGAGGGAGTATGTCGGTGAGGGCATGCATCATGACTGCATTTCATACTTACATTAATAAGAGTAGTTAGGATTGTTCGATTGTACTGCTTTATCATTACTGTTTGACTGCATTGATAACATGTTAACCTATGCTTTATTGTTCCACTGAGTTAGCTACTCACTCCCACGTTACGGGACAATGTTGTACACACCAAACAGACTCTGTCTTAGGTGCAGAGGAGGTGACGACTCAGGAGGCTGAGCCAGACTACGACGAGGACCAGGGCGAGTTCTCGTATATGCAGTATGCTGGTGGCTTTGCCTAGACTGCCTGGATCGACGGACTTACAGGCCTTACTTCTCTAGTTGTATTTTTGACATTTTGAACATAAAACAGATGCATGTATATGGTGACTCAGTTGGGTTCATACTCTGGAGATTGTGATGGTCTTATTTCTTTTACATACAATTATATACAGTTTTAGTCTTCCGCTTGCCTTTATACAATTGATCTGGAGTATGAATTATTGTTTTGATATAATCTCACTCATGTTTAATGCACTAACACAAACAACATTTAATCATCATTATCTATGTTGCATAAGTGATGTTTTGGAACTCGAGAGTTGAGTTGCTACTCGACCCTCGAATTTTAGGGCGTTACAAGTTCGTATCAGAGTATGATTTTGATTACACCGGACCTGAGTTATGTTCCCACGACGTATTGTAATGCCCTGAAAATCGGAGGTCGAGCATAAACTCAACTCCCGAGTTCCAACGCATCACTTATGCAACAAAATGAATGATTTTGATGAGAGCATTGAAACATGAATGGGATTATACCAAAATAGCATATCATACTCCAGAGACAGTTAAATTTGCAAGCGGAAGACTATGATAGATATATAACATATATAAACTATGGTGAGTCTCCAGAGTGTGATAATGTTTCCAGGTTAATTAATTACAAATACAAGTCTAACTTATACAAAAAGTGTAAAGTCATCTAGATAACATCCCTGTATCCCGTTGATCAAGACACGACTCATATGAAGCCGTCAGCATACAGCATATACGAACAAGCATCATTGTCATCATAAAGGTCCGGCTCTGCCTCAGGAGTAGCGTCGCCATCTACAATCAGACAAAGTCTGGTGGGTGTTTGGAACACCATCCCGTAACGTGGGAGTGAGTGATCAACTCAGTGGAACAATAAAGTATAGGTTAACATGTTATTAACTCAGTCAAGCAGTAATGATAAAGCAGTACAATCAAACAATTCTAAATACTCTTATTAATGCAAGTATGAATGCGGTCATGATGTATGCCCTCACCACACACTCCCTCATGCGACACCATCTTACGTTCACGGCATGCTTGCATTCCTCAGTGCTCCACATCTTCCGGGCACATGAAAGCAAGCCCTGTAAGTCCCGTCGATCCAGGCAGTCTAGGCAAAGCCACCAGCATACTGCATATACGAGAACTCGCCCTGGTCCTCGTCGTAGTCCGGCTCAACCTCCTGAGTCGTCACCTCATCTGCACCTAAGACAAAGTCTGGTTGGTGTGTACAACACCGTCCCGTAACGTGGGAGTGAGTAGCTAACTCAGTGGAACAATAAAGCATAGGTTAACATGTTATCAATGTAGTCAAGCAGTAATGATAAAGCAGTACAATCGAACAATCCTAACTACTCTTATTAATGCAAGTATGAAATGCAGTCATGATGCATGCCCTCACCGACATACTCCCTCATGCGACACCATCTTACGTTCGCGGCATGCGTTCATTCCTCAGTGCTCCACATCTTCCAAGCACATGCAGTGCGATGATGAGCATGATTACCGAGTTATTATTAGTCCATTTCAAACAGCAGGATTGGGAAACTAAGGTACCTCCCTTGTATCATTACCAAACGTGATCCATTCTAGGGTCGTCAGTCCTAGTTAATCTCATACGATGGTGAATTTCTAGGTCACTGCAAAGGCTGTCAGGGCTGTTACATGCATTCGTTACACCACTCCCCCATCACCCTTTTAACGGTTCATCACTAAATTGATACAGGCCTAGTTTATACTCTATACACTGCGGTAAAACTCTTCACCTCACCGCAAATTCAGAGTATGCTCAAGGTCACTACAAAGGGCTGTCAGGGCTATTACACGTATTCGTTGCACCACTCCCCCATCACCTTATCAATGTAGGCCGACAGCACGAATATAGTGTCCCATACCACCATAATCGGCTCACGAGTCTGGTTGCTCACTGGTTACTACAGGGAGTCACGTGGCCCCAGCGTAGGCCGACAGCTTGACCACGGTGTCCCATACCACCATGCCCGGCTCATGAGTCTTAGCGGATCGAGGTACCTGGTTAACGAGATTTCACCAGTAAATTTGGTACCCTAGGTTCAAGCAGTAGCATCCAAACATGGTGAACATACATTAGACATATCGGGTTACTTGATGAGTCTGACTAGCTCGAGCGCACAATCAACTGAACGACATGAAATGTATAAGCACTTCGCGTGGCCTAACCACTATCGCCCACCGAAGTACGACTCGGGTTCGTCAGACACATCTCTCGTGGCGACTGAATCCCAACCATGAATTCAGTTTCGTTGCCGATTGCGTGGACTATATAATAGCCCCAAACACAATCAATTACAGAACAATTAAAGTAGTAATGGATAAAGATTTCAAATCATACAATCAAATATCCAATATTGTCCGCTTAGGGCTGCCAGGGCTGTTGCACGCACTCATTCACCACTCCCCCATCACCCTTTACAGATTTTATGGAATACAACTTAAACATGTGAGTAATCATAGCAGAATTAAATAAACAAGTAATTTAAACATATTAGCAAGCATGTTATAAAACACAATGCAAACAGAAAATCCAAACACTTACGTTTCATAAAACAGTAAGTGATTAAACTAAATAACTTACATGAAGGAAATCATACACATCACTAACGTAGTTGAGAAACCTATCTCAACATCCTTATACATTACAATTTACTAACTACTACTCATTCAGACATTTCAACAAACACTTTAAACTACATACATCAACATACATGACGTATGTTGATCACATAGGTATAAGGCCAAATCCTTTCACTAGGGAGCTGCCCCATGGATAACACGCGAGCACCCACGATGGATAGTCATGGCAAGCAGGAATCCAAGTTCCATATTCATTCAGTCATTTCCACAAGATACTTGGGCCACACATTTTAATATATATAGTGTATATTGGCCGTGGGGTGATTTAGGGCAAATCCTTTCGCCAAAGGGGTATCGCCAATACAATAATCATATATCCATGACAATTAGTCATGGCGAGCACGAATGAGAATTCTATACTCATTCAGTCATTTTCACAAACACTTAGAATACACTCTTTTCAACATACATAGTGTGCATTAGCAAAACATGTATTAGGGTGAGTCCTTTTGCCAAACAAGTATTTTATCCATATATAATATATCAATACAGCAAATAATCATGGCAAACACATTTCTAAAATTTATACGTATATGGTACTTTCTATAAATACCTAGAGTATGTAAAATTCCATATTCTTCATCTTTAATCGAAATTGAAAACAGACAGCACTTTGTACATGTGCAATTGCATGCAGATCATGAATCTATCATTATCTGACATTGAAAGCGTTGAAAACCATAACCTATACACCTAAAGTCCACACCTTTAAGCCGTAGAAATGAAATAAACTCGCTAGATTGGTTAGGCTTCCTCCTACGATGATCTAGCAACCTATTACATGATTCAGGTAAGTTATTTCATAACTTTCAACCACCAAAGCCCCAAATCAGATTAGGGTTAGGGTTTCTTACCTAGAAACGGAGCTGAAATCGCCGGGAAAGCGATTAGAAATGAGTGGTGTAGCTTGTGTAGCGGCAGGGTAAAGTGGCAGGGAGATTCCCCCACTTCTCTCACGCTTTCTCTCTCTTTTCTCTCTTCTCTCTCCTAGGTTTTCTCTCAAATTCGTATGGGCTGAATGAGAGAGGTTTTAAGGTCCTTATATAGGCTAGAACATTACCAGAATAGACTCCAGGTCAAGGTATACTTGGGTTATAGCCAAAGTGGCCCTGTTCTGTCTCAACAGAGCACTTCTGGGGGCCCCTTTTCAGTGTGCGGTCGGACTTAAGCTCACCAACATTGAATTTAGGTACCATTATGTTTTCGTTCCAGTCGGATACCCAGATCACAAATGGCGGACCAGTTTCAGTTCAACGGTTAGCAGATCTCGATCGGAGATTCCGAGTACATGGATATGTTTGGGGAAATATCCTTGATCTGAGGGTGTAATTTGGTCTGATTCTAACGGTCTAGTTGCTTAATACTGATCCGCAAGCGAGAGGTGCCAGATTTCATAAATTTCTATTTTATTTTGAATTAATTTCACATTTCTCACACTCTACACTCCAGGCTCAAGCGAATTACACTGGGACACTATCTGGATTTGATTTCCGAGATGGTTGTCAAGCCCAGCAAGGCGGTCCTAATTCCTTAACTTCGTGTTAATCGGACTTCCGACATGCAGTCCAGATCTGATACGGAGTTTCGTGATGCTCCCGAGAGCAGACTGGTAATGAGATTGATCCTAGATTTTAGGGTAATGTAGCGTCAACGAATCTACAAGTTTTGGGTCTTGCAGATCGTATTTAAAGCGATTGGTGCTAATTTCACAGGCACTCTAGTTTAACACTAGCTAATTCTTGCCTAATTTCTAAAGGATTTAGTCCTGGGTGATTTCGGTCTGAGGTGGTACTTAGTCCTTTGTAGCAATGTTTAGTTTAAGTATTGTTCTTCATTACCTAAACTTTAAGATAGTGTCTAATGTGAAAGTACTTAGAAAATTTAAAGAACAAGGTGGTAAAAGGTGAGATTTGTGAAGGAAAAGGGTTAAAAAGCGATTTTTGACTTAGGGAATGAGTTTTGACAAGTTAATAAGGCATTAGGAACGACCCATTGCCTAAGGACGTCTAATTCCAGGTTGGCAAAAATCTGGGTTGTTACACGTACGCTGACCCCTTTTGACATAGGAGGGTGCGAGAACGATTTAGTAACAGTCTTAGGCATCCCAGTTCGTCCAACGACAAAGTTGACTAAAACGAACGCCAAAATCGAGTTTGTGCCCAACCCTGGTTGCACGAGTCAATCCCAAAACACTTCTAGGCCGTCTATTGACGGATCTAGATCACAATCCACCCAACCCCAGCTGTTAAAACTCAACAAATGTCAGTTTAGATCAGAGACTTCTCGAAACTACCTGAATTTGGAACGAACGGAGTCGTCGGCCTCCCCGTGCTAATCTTGAGGGACCTAGGACAGACCCAGGGTGTCTTTGGCACCTTGGGAGGGTGGTGAACACCGCCTTATTGCAGAGGTGTCGTTCCCGGCCCATCGGACCACGACAGAACCGCGGTCACCGCTGTCGACCGCGGTCGAGTCTATCGGGTCTGGTTAGGTTGAGTCTAGTCAGGGTTGGCCCGACCCCAGGACATGTGTGGGGCCCGTGAAATCGCGTGGGGGCCCCTATTTCTACTTCGTCTGCCCCCCTTTCCTCATTTCTATCCTTCAAGCCCTCCAACTATTGCCTCCTCTCTCAACTCTCCCTCCCAATCGTCAAAACCCTTATTTTCGGTCACAACCCATCCCTCTCCTTTGTTCACAGTAACCCTACCTCCCTATCCTCTCCATTTCTCTCTCACTTCAGCCCCTACACTCTCAATTTCGTCTTAAATTCGTGCACACCCCCTACTCCACCCCATCTCTTCATTTTTCTTCTTAAACCCTAGTCGTTTTGGCCTCTACAACCACTATTGAGACCCAAGTTTGTGGAGAAGCAAAGAGAGCAACCCTTTCTCTCTCTTATCTTCACTTTCCATGGCTTTCTTCGCCATTGTTTCGGCCATTTTCTCCGTCTCCATCGTCCTTTCTCTTATGGGGAAAAGAAAGGCTGTCGCAGATGAAGCTGGGCCTAGCCGTCCAACCCGTTCGAGGAGAGAAGTGGACATTGAAGCCAGCCCTAGCATAGTTCGGGAGCTTAGGTCGAAGTGAGCCCTAGATCCCCAACTTCCGATCAGACATGCTTTTTCGATAGGCTTCTAATAAGGTCGTTTTGCTAACCGTAAGATTGTGTTTGAAGCTCACGTGGATGAGAGAATGTTTGGGCTACACCCGATGATGGACCGCTTGGTGGACATTAAATGGGGTCCTATATTTGAAGGTGAGTCTCCTGCATGTGAGAACACGGTTTGTGCCTTCTACGCCCATATCATAGACCCATCGTTGGAGCCTCTTCAGTTCACTGTCTCTGTGAGGGGCATAGTGCGTACAATTACTGTGGTTGAGATGGGTCGGATAATGAAGATCCCACGTGGTAAAGTGCTTCCTAATGACAACTTCTTCAAGAGTGTGCGAGAAAGGGATCGCCGTACGCGATACCTTTGTGGTCGACGGGTTTCTTGGACGCGAGGAAACTATTTTCCGTCGTCGAAATTGACAGATGACTTCCGTTTGCTTCACCACATTTTCACATATAATGTGTATCACGGTGGGGTAACCGCACAGAGTGTACTCGGTTGATGGTGGACTTCCTATACATGATTGGACATGAGGATAACTTATGCCTGCTCACGTTCGTCCTATTTCAGATAGTTCAGGTCGTTCGATTTGTCAGGAACAACCTCTCGCTCCCATTTGGCCGCCTGATATGCAAGATGGCTCGAGATGTCGGCTATAGGCTTAACATGGAAGACCTTGCGCCAGTCCGGGTCATAAGTGAGGCTACGCTTAACAACATGAAGATCGGCCCTCGACAATGGCAAGCCCGACTCGACGAGTCTGGAGAAGAGTCGGATAGCGCAGGTGAGGAGAGTATTGACCTCGAGGAAGGAAGTGAAGAAGAGAGCGGTGATGAGATACAGAAGAAGAAGAATAGGCTCAGGATACTGCGGAGAGCTCTCCTCCTAAAGCACTAGAGCGGATGCTGCTCAGGCAGCGAGGGATGCTCGTATGGTTCACATTGAGGAGGGTCAGGCCGCCCTGCGGCAAGAGATTGGGCAAGTTCGGGCCGAGCTTGGTGAGACCCGAGCCAAGCTTGAGGTGATCGAAGCCTTCATGAAGCAGAGTTTTAAGAAGGTGTCTCGCACATTGAGGACTATCCTGTGCTATGTACAGGACAAGGATGCCCCTCCTCCATCGCCTGATTCGGATGCCTAGTCATTCATGTTGTTGTTTGTAGTTTGTTTTGCTTACCGCTTTAGACGGTTTATGTTTTCATGTTGATGGATGTAGTAGTTAGTAGTATGTTTTTATAGTAGTTGAAGCTTGGTTGTATTAGCTCCCCTGCATCTTCTGCCATGATTCATGTAACTCTGTATTCCATGTATTATGACAATTTTGGTAATGAAATGCATACAACCTCTTTTGCTATGAAGTGTGTGGAATGCTTAAGTGATTATGTATTGTGTTGTATGTTTTATCTCACATGCGATGTACCCTATGCTGTATAGGGCATGTCACGAAGGTTTACGAGGAGCACGGCACCCCTCTTGCTCACTGACTCGATGGACCAGACTCCTCCTCGCAGAGGTGGTCCTACGGACCCAGGTTCTGGCTCAAATCAGCCTTCTGCTGGTCCTACTGGTGGACCGCCACCTTATACACCCCCAGTTCGCGAGCAGAACCGGTCATCCTCTTCGACACCTTATGAGCCGCAGGCTGCTCCACCTACTAACAAGTTTGAGCAGATGATGATGCTGATGCAGCAGCAGCACCAGCAGCTTCTTGCGGTCTTATCATCTCAGGGTGGGAGTGCGACTCCACCTTCGCCATCTACACATCCTGCTGAGCCTATAGAGCCTCCTGCTCAGGCTGAGGATGTGCCTTCGTCCACACCTGTTGCGTACCTTACGGGAGACATGGGGTACTCGCAGTCTACTCGAACGATTCAGCGCGTGAGGCCTCCGACTTTTACGGGTTCTCATAGACCCGAGGAGGCTGAGTACTGGTTAGACCGCATCTCGAAGATACTGAAGATGCTGCATTGTTCTGAGGCTGAACAGGTTGAGTTGGTCGCCTTCATGTTCGAGAAGGAGGCTAGCTTATGGTGAGACAGCATATTGTGGACCGTCGCAGTGGGATATGTGTGGACCTGGGCAGCATTTGAGTTCCGTTTCTATGAGAAATACTACCCTCAGGCCTACCGACACGAGAGGGAGAATGAGTTTCTACGCCTCAGACAGGGAGGCATGACAGTCACTGAGTATGAGTATCGCTTTACAGAGTTGGACTGTTTTTCCCGACTATACTTGTTGATGAGCCGATGCGGATTCGACGCTTCTCTGAGGGCTTGCGACCGGACATCCGGTCGAAGATATGTTGTGTTCGCATACCATCCTATGCGGAGTTGATTCATATGTCCATTCAAGCGGAGCAGGATGTTGATTGGCTGGCACGCTCCCGTGGTGCTATGGTTACGAGACCACGACCAGATGTTCAGAGCAGGCCTTTCCTTAGCGAGAGGCCTCGTGCTGATTCGCCTCCCAAGATCGTAGCTCCAGTGGCTCCGATGAGGCGCCCTGTTGTGACCTGTACTTACTGCGGGAAACTGGGTCATCCTGCTGGGAGCTGTTTTGCGCAGATGAGGGATAACAGGTTCTCTTCGCCGCAGATGATTGATCGCTCTCGCCCACAGGCTCTATCAACTCCACCACTTCGGATGGCACCTGTACATCCGTCCTTCAGACCACCTGCACCTCGCTTCAGGCTGCCTCAACGGCCCATGGTACCTCAGCCTAACCGATCTCAGCAGGCGCGTGTTCATGCGCTTACAGCAGAGGAGCCAGAGACTGCACCTTCAGCCCTATGGCCTTCGAGGTCACTGCACACGTCCAAGGTACTCTCGTCTTCTTATTGGTGGACACTGGGTCCACTACCTCTATGATTTCATGCACGGCAGTCAAGCGACTGGGTTTAGATACTGCTCCTACGAGAGGAGTGAGGGTTATCACTGCTACAGGGACTTCATCCGAGGTTACTCGTATGTGTGAGGCTACCCGATAGACTTGGGTGGCAGAGTGATACTAGTTGACCTGATCGTCGTCCCCCTATTCCATTACGACATTATCTTTGGTATGGATTGGCTCACTGAGATGCGAGCAGAGATCGACTGCAAGACTAGGGTGGTGACAGCCTATGGACTTGATGACACGACCTTTACTTTTCCTGTTCAGGTCAGTCACGCTACTCGGTTGCGATGTTACGCTTCTTCATTAGAGGCTATTGATGTTCCGATGCTTGTGGATATGCCTGTAGTTCAGGCTTTTGCAGACGTGTTTGAATCGATTCCTGGGTTGCCACCTCGGCGCGAGATCGACTTTACCATTGATCTTACGCCTGGTGCGACACTCATCTCTTTACCGACGTATCGCATGCCTCCGTGTGAGATGGAGGAACTGCGGAAACAGATTGACGGGCTAGTAGAGAATGGCTTTATACGACCTAGTGTGTCTCCCTGGGGAGCACCTGTACTGTTTGTGAAGAAGAAGGATGGCTCACTACGGCTGTGTATTGATTACTGTAGGTTGCACCAGGTCACCGTGAAGAACAAGTATCCTTTGTCCAGGATAGATGATCTGTTTGATCAGTTGAAGGGGGCAAGGTATTTCTCGAAGATCGACTTGCAGTCAGGGTACCACCAGTTGCGCGTCAGAGATGAATACGTGCAGAAGACAGCTTTCAGGACCTGTTTTGGGCATTACGAGCTCCTGATGATGTCGTTCGGTCTTACGAACGCACCGGCCGTGTTCATGGACTTAATGAATAGGGTATTTCAGTCATTCTTATACCGATTCGTCATCGTATTCATTGATGACATCTTGATATATTCCACGAGTCGGGAAGAGCACGAGGTGCACCTGAGAGCGGTGTTGGATACTTTGAGGAATGACCAGTTGTTTGCGTAGTATAAGAAGTGCGACTTCTGGCAGGAAGAAGTCAAGTTCCTGGGACATGTGGTGTCCAAAGATGGGATAACGGTGGACCTTACTAAGCTAGCCGCGGTTCAGGATTGGAAGCAGCCTGGCTCGGTTACCGAGGTGAGGAGTTTTCTTGGCCTGGCAAGGTATTATCGACGCTTCATTCGAGATTTCTCGAAGATTGCCAGGCCGTTATCACAGTTAACGCGTAAGGATTTGAAGTTCGCCTGGAATGAGAAGGCAGAAGTAGCTTTTCAGGAGCTGAAGGACAGACTGACGTCCGCCCCTGTGCTAGTATTGCCAGAGCAAGGGGTTAAGTACACGATATACACTGACGCATCTCGCGTTGGTTTGGGTTGTGTCCTTATGCAGAAGGATAGGGTGATTGTGTATGCCTCGAGACAATTAAGGAAGCACGAGGAGAATTACCCTACACACGACCTTGAATTAGCAGCTGTCATCTTTGCATTGAAGCTCTGGAGACATTACCTCTACGGAGAGGAGTTCGAGCTTTTCTACGACCACAAGAGCCTTAAGTATATATTCACTCAGCGGGACTTGAATATGAGGAAGCGCAGATGGATGGAAACCTTGAAGGACTTCAAGTTCGAGGTCTCCTACCATCCTAGCAAGGCCAACCTTGTGGCAGATGCGTTGACCGCAAGAAGGCTATTGCATTTGCGTCTCCACTAATGATAGCAGAGTGGGATATGTTGGAGTTCATGCGGGACTTCGAGCAGAAACTCACCATGGAGGAGCCATTTGAGTGTGTCGCGCACGTTCGGTGCGGCCACTTATTGATGATAGGATTATCGAGGCCCAAAAGGGCGATGAGCGGTTGTCTGAGCTTTGAGATCAAGTTAACAATGCCGAGGACTCCGAGTGGAGAGTTGGCACAGATGGGGGTTTATGATATCGTGGCTGCTTATGTGTTCCTGATATTCAGGACTTGCGACAGGAGCTCCTCGAGACTGCCCACAAATCGAAGCTTGCGATGCACCCTGGTAGCACGAAGATGTACCAGGACATGAGACAGTCTTATTGGTGAGAAGGCATGAAGACCCACATAGCTGAGTATGTTTCTCGTTGTCTGACGTGCCAGCAGGTCAAGGCAGAACATCGCCGACCTCCTGGACTGCTTCAACCCATGCCCATAGCTGAATGGAAGTGGGACTTCATGTAACATCCTGATTTTTGCCAACCTGGAATTAGACGTCCTTAGGCGATGGGTCGATCCTAACACCTTATTAACTTGTCAAACTGAATCCCACAGTCTAAAATCGCTCCTTAACCCATTTTCTTCACAAATTCCACCCTTCACCACCTTTTTCTTTAAAATTTTCAAAGTACTTTCACCCTAGACACTATCTTAAACTAGCTAAGTAGTATATTTGGATCACTTTATATACAAACTACAAAGGCCCAGGTACCACCTCAGACAGAAATCTTACAGGACTAAACCCTTTAGAAATTAAGTGAGATTTAGCTAGTGTTAAACTAGAGTGCCTGTGAAATTAGCACCAATCACTTTAAATACGATCTGCAAGACCCAAAACTTGTAGAATCATTGACGCTAGGTTACCCTAAAATCTAGGATCAATCTCATTACCCGGCTGCTCTCGGGAGCATCTCGAAACTCCGTATCAGATCTAGACCGCACGTCGGAAGTCCGATTAACACGAAGTTAAGGACTTAGGACCGCCTCGCTGGGCTTGACAACCATCTCGGAAATCAAATCCAGATAATGTCCCAGCGCTATTCGCTTGAGCTCGGAGTGAAGAGTGTGAGAAATGTGAAATAATTTCAAAATAAAATATCTTGAATAGTAATCTGGCACCTCTCGCTTGCGGATCAGTATTAAGCAACCAGACCGTCAGAATCAAACCAAATTACACCCTCGGATCAGGAAAAATTTCATACACATTTACATGTACTCGGAATCTCCGATCGAGATCCGCTGACCGTTGAACTGAAACTGGTCCGCCATGTGTGATCTGGAATCCCGACCGAAACAAAAACTTAATAGAACGTAGATCCAGCGTTAGTGAGCTTAAGTCCGACCTTTGGCTCAAGGAGGGCCGCCAGAAACCCTCTTTTGAGCTGAAACAATGTCGATTTGATTATAATGTAAGTATACCTTGAACATAAGTCTATTTCAGTGAATTTTTAGGCTATATAAGGACCTTAAACCCTCTCTCATGGCAGCCATACGAATTTGAGATTGAGAGAGAGAAAAGAGAGAGAAAGTGTGGGAGCAGTGGGAGAATCTCCCTGCCACTCTTCCCTGCCGCTATTCGGGCTCCACCGCCTGATTCTCATCGCTTTCCCGGCGTTTTCGACGTCATTTCTAGGTAAGGAACCCTAACCCTAATTTGTTTTGGGGTTTAGACAGTTGTAGGTTGTGAAATAGCTAACCTATTTCGTTCTATAGGTTGCCAAACTGCCGAATACGGAAGCTTAGCAAACCTATCGACTTCGTTACGATTCTACGACAAAAGGTGCGGACTTTAGGTGTATAGGTTATGGTTTTCAACGCTTTCAATGTCAGATAATGATAGATTCATGATCTGCATGCAATTGCACATGTACAAAGTGCTGTCTGTTTTCCGTTTCGATTAAAGATGAAAAATATGGAATTCTACATACTCTAGGTATTTGTAGAAAGTACGGTATACGTATATTTTTTTGGAAATGTGTTTGACATGTTTATTTGTTATATGGATATACGATATATGGATAAAATACTTATTTGGCAAAAGGATTCGCCTAAATACATGTTTTACTTATATACACTATGTATGTTGAAATTGCGTATTCTAGAAAATACTGTATACGTATAAATTTTGGAGATGTATTTATCATGATTATTTGTTGTAGTAATATATTATACATGGATAAAATACTCGCTTGGCTAAAGGATAGCCTTAATACATGTTTTGCTAACATACACCATGTATGTTGTAATAGTGTATTCTAAGTGTTTGTGAACATGACTGAATGAGTATAGAATTCTCATTCGTGCTCGCCATGACTAAGTGTCATGGATTCATGATTGTTGTATTGGCGATACCCCTTTGACAAAAGGATTTGCCCTAAATCACACCACGACCAATATACACTATATATGCTAAAATGTGTGGCCCAAGTGTTTGTGGAAATGACTGAATGAATATGGAACTTGGATTCCTGCTTGCCATGACTATCCGTCGTGGGTGTATGCGTGTTATGATTGGGGCAACTCCCTAGTGAAAGAATTTGGCCTAATGCCTATGTGATCGACATATGTCATGTATGTTGATGTATGTTTGTTTAAGTGTTTCTTGAACTGTCTGAACGAGTAGTAGTTAGCAAATTGTAATGTATAAGGGTGTTGAGATATGATTCTCAACCTCTTTTAACTATGTGTATGATCTCCTTGGATAGTTGTGTGATTAGGAATTAAACATGTACAAACTCATGCTTGTGTTGTGATTCATAACATGCTCAACTGCTTTATGATTTTAACTATGTAATGCATATGTTTAAATTTACATTTACGTTGTATGATCCGTCATGGGTGATGGGGGAGTGGAGCAACGAGTGCGTGCAACAGCCCTGGCAGCCCTAAACGGATAATACCAGACCTTGATTGTATGAGTTGAATCTTGATCCATTACTGCTTTATCTATCTGCACTTGATTGTATTTGGGGCTATGATTATAGTCCAGACAATCGGTACCAGAATTGCATTCGTGGCTGTGATTCATTTGCCACGTGAGATGTGTTCGACGAACCCGAGTTGTACTTCGGTTGACGATAGTAGTTGGCCACGCGAAGTGCTTATGCACTTCATGTCGTTCAACTTGTTGTGCGCTCGAGCTAGCCGAGCTCGTCAAGTAACCCGATCTGTCTTATGGATGTTCACCATGTTTGGACGCTACTGCTTGAACCTAGGGTACCAAACTTACCAGTGAAATCCCTTTTAACCATGGTACCTCGATCCGCTAAGACTCATGAGCCGGGCATGGTGGTATGGACACCGTGGTCGAGCTGTCGGCCTACGCTGGGGCCACGTGCCTCCCCGTAGTGACCATTGATCAACTAAACTCATGAGCCGAATACGGTGGTATGGGACACTGTATTCGAACTGTCGACACCTACGGCGAGAGCCGAGTACGGTGAGACCTGTATTCGTGCTGACGGGCGACGAGTCCTCCGTAGTGTCTTCGAGTATACTCCAAGGTCTGTGATTGACGACGAGCCCTTCACAGCAACTAGAGTATGAGTTGAGCCGAGTACGGTGAGACCTGTATTCGAGCTGACGGCCAGCGATTGAGCCGAGTACGGTGAGACCTGTACTCGAGCTGACGGTCAGGAATTGAGCCGCATACGGTGAGATCTGTATCCGTGCTGACGGGTGACGAGCCCTTTGTGATGCCTTCGCTATGCCTCTCAAACCATAATATCGTATGAGATTAACTAGGACTGATGACCCTAGAATGGATCATGTTTGGGAATGATACAAGGGAGGTACCTTAGTTTCCCAATACTGCTGTTTGAAATGGACTAATAACTACTTGGTAATTATGCTCATCATCGCACCACATGTGCCTGGTAGATGTGGAGCACTGAGGGAGGTATGCATCCGCGAACGTAAGATGATGTCGCATGAGGGTGGTTTGGCAAGGGCATACATCATGTCATTTCATACTTGCATTAAATAAGAGTAGTTAGAATTGTTTGATTGTACTGCTTTATCATTACTGCTTGACTGAGTTGATAACATGTTAACCTATGCTTTACTGTTCCACTGAGTTGATCACTCACTCCCACGTTACGGGACGGTGTTGTACACACCAACCAGATTTGTTGAGTTTCAGGTGATGGCGATGCTTGTGAAGCAGAGCCGGACTACTTCTATGATGATAGGAGGAGTTCTCCTATCTGTATCTCTCTGACAGGTCAATGAAGACCTGATACTGTTTTGACAGGGCTATGGTACTTGGGATAGGAGACATTACACTTCCTCACATTTGGTATATTTTAGAACCGTACTTGTAATTATTTAACCTGGTAATGTTATCACACTCTGGAGACTCATCATAGTTTATATATTTTATCTATCTATCATAGTCTTCCGCTTGCAATTTAACTGTCTCTGGAGTATGATATGCTGTTTTGGCTTAATCTCACTCATGTTCAATGCATGAATACAGTTAACATTCAATCATCATTCATTTTGTTGCATAAGTGATGTTGTGAAACTCGGGAGTTGAGTTTATGCTCGACCCCCCGATTTTCAGGGCGTTACAAGATGGTATCAGAGCATGATTTGGATTAAACCAGACCTGGGTTATGGTCACACGACGCACTCTGACGCACTCTGACTTAGGAGGGAGCGACAGAACGTAGAAACAGTTATAGTATCCCGATTTCGCCAATTGGCGAAGTTCACTAAAAACGAACGCCGAAATCGAGTCCGTATTCAACCATGGTCGCATGGGTCGACCTTAAAACATTCCTAGGCCGTCTATTAATGAGTCTAGATTACAAATCACCTCACCCCAACCGTTGACCATCGGTAGAATACGGGATAAGCGTTATGATGATAACTACTCCGAATCCTCGGAGCTTCTCTGGACTCCTCACAGAGACTTCTCGAATCCACGAGGAAAGGAAAGCAGAAAATAGAAATAAATTCTAATAAATTCAAAATTAATTAATGAATGACAAAAGAAAAATGAGTTCACAACCCTTTAGATAAGGATACCAAGTAACGGGAAGGAAATCAGAGACAAACTACGACTAAAACCCCTAGAATTCACGACTTACTATAGGGTCGTGATGTCTACTAAGTGCGCAAAGCTTTCACCCAAAAATAGTAAGTGTCCTATTTGACTTCACCAAACCGTTCTCCTAATTATTCTAAGCTCTTTACACGATAAGAGCAACTCCTAAAGCCCAACAGATGAAGAGTAATCAAACAAAAACTACTATTTTAGTAAAATGAAATTGAAACAGGGAAATGACCGTCAATTGGAGGGTTTTTCTACAATTCCGGGCTGCGCAACCCAGCATAGCTGGGTTGGTTGGCTTCATTAGCTCGTTCTACCCCAAATTCATATATTTTACGTCAGATAACTCATTCCGGATTGCAAGATACGTCCAATTTGACCCGTAACAACTTGAAATGGAGTCGGGGGGCCACACGCGTCAATCCGGAGGTGAAACAAGTGGGCCCAGGGTGCATTTGGCACCTTGGGATTGTGGAGAACACAGTCCCACCGCGGCGGCGCCGCGCCGGCCAAGGCGGACCGCGGTCAACCTCGGTCGGGTGGCTCGGCTGGTGTTGGGCCGGGCCTGGGAATGGTCGGCCCGACCTCCCCATGCATGTGGTGGGTGCGAATAGCGTGGGGGTTTACGATTTTTAGGGCTGGAGCCCCCCTCTCTCTCACATCTTTCCTTCCAAATGCCATTCCCTTCCATTTTCGGTTTTTCTCCCTCAAATCCTTCCTCCGATCTTTCAATCCACCATATTCGGCCATGATTCACGCACTTCCATCGATCACAGCAACCCCAACCACCTACCCTACCCCTTTCTTTCACGTTGAGCTCTCACATCCCCCATTTGGAGCTCAAAACCGTGTAACTGCCTAACCCATCCCATTCCTCCCTTGTTCCTTCTTCATTCCTTGTCCTTTGGGTCTCTTCAACACCTGTTGGGACTGTTGTCCGTGGGGTATCAAAGAAGACAGCCCCTTTCTCTCTCTTTCCTTCATTTCCATGGCCCTTTTCGAGTTGATTATGGTCATTTTCTCGATTTCATGGGGTTGGGTGTATCCCATGTTTTCCAATGCCATGTTTAAAATGTATGCAATAAAAAGTATATCCCGGGTTTTCCTCTTACCCTTAGAAATTCCGGTTCCTAGGATTTGAAAATCCCACCTCACCCTTTTCCAACACCAGGCTCATTTTCCAAAGCCTATACCAATAATTTTAATCCCCACCCACCCTCCTACCAACCATGTCACTACCAATCCTGAGGTAGGATTAGTAATACAGTCCCATTTAGTACGGCTTAAGACCACTGCCCGAATAGTGTTGAAGTGATAAAGTCCCTTGATATACATTAACCCACCACACTCTGATAGCTTAAGCTTTTGGAGTAAATGGTTGTTTGACAAATAGACCCTTGGAGTTTTGGACCTAGAGCAGTGCTCCTAGATTTCGACAGACCTGACCGTAGAGGAAATCCAACAAATTAATAATGTGAACCTTAGGATCCTCTTAACTGGTATGAGCATGTGTGAAATGCTCGTGCGTAGTTAAATTCGAGTTCAGGCAACCCAATTCCAATTAGACAAACTTTGACTGTAAGTGATAAAACCCTTCCTTGTATTAGAAATGAAGTGAAATCATCTAGCGTATAAGCATAGACTTTGGACTCACCTATGGATTTCCGCTACTCCTAAATTAAGACTAGACTACTGGTTAGGCTAAGTAAAAGACTAATTAATTATGCTAAGCCAATTAAATAATAGACTTAGTTATTCGGCTTAACTGACTCAGACCCACTACACAATTTTCTTTCCGTGTTGGCCCGACCATTTGCAACTAAAAGTTTATCACTTTGTTCTTGAGAAGTGTTAGGAGTATATAGCCGATAGAGACTTTGTCTTTTAGGCCTAAGGAATTGCCCAAATGGGCAACAGACAGTTAGGAATTAGGTCTCAAATCGCATGCCATGTCGGCATACATATTGTGCTTATGAAAGTAGAAAGATGGCCTGCCTATTAAGCTAGACATGATTAAATAGGATAAGTCTGGACCGCGACAAAACCCCTTGGTAGAATTAGGCATGTTGCCTCAAACTCACACCTGCCCTTGAAATCAACCACAATACCCATCATCTTTAGCTTTCTATGACCATAGGTATCAATGCCATTGTACACATCGTCGAAGAAAGGCAGACCAATGTATTTCCCATTTCATGTCAAGAGTAGGTCCTAAATTGCACCTTGTTCCGATATACGGAGCAGGATATAAATCTTGAGCCTTGAGGGTGAAAATAAAATTTTAAGGGGGGTAGAACATTATGAGCCCAATCTAGATAGGTCGGTTAATACACTTTTTGATCTAGGTGGCGCAGTGAAGGCGTGGTGGACCCTTGCCCCACTGGCCCAGGATCGAAACGGTGCTCGTTGAATACGAATATTATAGAAGCCCTAGCAAGTTCTACTATAAGAAACCGTTTTAGGATGATCTAGTAAGATTTGATTCATCATTTCCTTGGACATAGATAATAATAAGGACTCTATTAGACTAAGACTTAAAGGGCAACCTTAGACATAGACCATTTGAGCCTTTCAATGATGGACACTCCCTACGTTTCTAGAGTGATCGGACTACGGAGTTACTGAAATATACAACTGCGAAACATTCGCGGCTTGACCCAATTCTCAATCCTAGGTGACTACCAATGGACTCACTGCTTGGCCGAGCAGAAGACCAGGATCCACCAGGATTCGGAAGGGATACGATGAGCTTTCTACCCTGGCCCGGTAGATGATCGATGTATCGGGATTAAGCCCACCATAAACGTCTCTCCGTGTTGGTCAAACAATGAAAACAACTTAGTCTAGATAATTGGGATTTGTCGTCGAGACTCCAAATAGGTAAAGAAATAAATTGTAGCGAACCATCAGGGTATGAGAAATGGATAAAGAAATAAGTTTTAAGGAGGGTAAACTAAAATGAACCAGCTGGTATATACCCTACCACGCGTAGAAACTTGGAATCAATAAGTCTTAAGCAAATGAAATAATAGAAATCTTCCCTTACTACCCTTAGCCAATTTCGGGGACGAAATTTTGTTTTAAGGGGGGTAGATTGTAACATCCCGGATTTTTGCCAACCTGGGATTAGACGTCCTTAGGCGATGGGTCGATCCTAACACCTTATTAACTTGTCAGAACTGAATCCCACAGTCTAAAATCGCTCCTTAACCCATTTTCTTCACAAATTCCACCCTTCACCACCTTTTTCTTTAAAATTTTTAAAGTACTTTCACCCTAGACACTATCTTAAACTAGCTAAGTAGTATATCTTGGATCACTTTATATAAAAACTACAAAGGCCCAGGTACCACCTCAGACAGAAATCTTACAGGACTAAACCCTTTAGAAATTAAGTGAGATTTAGCTAGTTTTAAACTAGAGTGCCCATGAAATTAGCATCAATCACTTTAAATACGATCTGCAAGACCCAAAACTTGTAGAATCATTGACGCTAGGTTACCCTAAAATCTAGGATCAATCTCATTACCCGGTTGCTCTCGGGAGCATCTCGAAACTCCGTATCAGATCTGGACCGCACGTCGGAAGTCCGATTAACACGAAGTTAAGGACTTAGGACCACCTCACTGGGCTTGACAACCATCTCGGAAATCAAATCCAGATAATGTCCCAGCGCTATTCGCTTGAGCTCGGAGTGAAGAGTGTGAGAAATGTGAAATAATTTCAAAATAAAATGTCTTGAATAGTAATCTGGCACCTCTCGCTTACGGATCAGTATTAAGCAACCATGTAAGTGCTATGGTCTCATGCTCCTTTGGTTGTCAAATTTCGTTGTGTCAAAACATCTATCTGTGTCCTGTGCTTGTATGATGATTTATATGAATTCAAGACACTGCATAAACACTTCAAGAAGCTACATGTTAAAGTCTCAAGAAGCTACATGTTGAAGTCTCAAGAAGCTACATGTTCAAGTCTGAAGAAGCAACGCATGAAGTAGTTTTATGTTGATGAAGATCTCAAGTTTAAAGCTACAACAAGTTCATGATCTCAAGCCTGATATGGTTCAAAATATCTACATTCGTTGAATGGTTGAAGTTCAATGTCCATACGACATGGTTCAGGTTTGAATGACCTTAGGTTGACCCTTTAAGTAGGTCACTTTGGACACATAAATCAAATATTTATTTTACATAAGTTTGGTCTATTCTACGACCAGTCCTAGCTCTTGTTCGACCAGTCCTAGCATTGGTTCGACTAGTCCAAGAAATTCCACGACCAGTCCTAAGTTGTTGAAGATTTTTCGGAATTTTTGGTACGCCCACGACCAGTCCTGGAGGTCCTTCGACCGGTCGTAGGTGTGGCTTCGACTCGTCCACGACCAGTCGTAGAGCTATGACTCAAAGTCCAGCAACGTATTCTATGGTCTTACGACTAGTCGTAGGTGACCCACGACCAGTCGTAGGCTACTCACGACCAGTCGTGGAACGGCTTTCAAAGATCGCGCTCAATTTTTCAAAAATCTGTTAGAGCTACGACCAGTCGTAGGTTTCTAAGACCAGTCGTAGGAACGATTTTTGCTTCTATAAATTGAACACGAAATTCAGAGTTTTCACACTTCAACTCCATTCAATTCAAGAATTTTCAAGTGATCACTCTGAGATAAGTCTGTGTTATTTTAAGCTACATTGTGCTTATTTAATATTCCTTTTTGCTAGCTTATTTAATTTGATTTTGTTTATATATTCCAATCTTATTTGAAAAGAGGAATTATCTTATTCCTTCTTCTTGGAATCAAAATCAAATATAGCTACGCCCAACGAGTTAAATCTAAAATCTATTAGAATTTAGAACCTTATGAATGTGAGTATTGGAAATTGAACTTTGACATTCAAATCATCTACTCCGATTGTTCTACCGGGCTGCTACTAAAAGGAGAAATCCAGGTATTTTACAATTCTGTAAAATTTGTTTACTTTTGGTTTCGTTTGAGGTTAAGCCAGAAAAATCTCATTGTACTGGTTTTGTTTGAGGTTGAACCAGAAAAATCTCATTGTATTGGTTATCTGAGGAGAACCAGAAAACTCAGAAAAGAGGGGTTTTTGAATTGTGTAAGCCCAAGTGAAAAAGACACAATTGTAAAGGTTTTTGGTGAACCTGTGAAAACCTATCTGATAGTGAACGCTAATATCCCCTGTGTGAGGATATTAGGAGTGGAGTAGCTTTTTGTGTGGCTGTTGGAAAACAGTTGGTGTACACACAAGCGAACCACTATAACTCTTTGACTTGTGGATTGAATACTTGCTTAATTTTCATATCTTTTATCATTCAATTGTGTGGAATGTACAAGTGGATGTGAATGTTGTAATTATTTACATTTCAAGCAAGTGTGGGGATTGGTGTAATAATTTAGATCTTACTTCTGCATTTAATTTCAATTCCTTGTTATTTCATTTACTTATATTAAAATTGAGTCCTTGATCCAAAAGAGGTTCTAGAAATAAGGTTGTCCTACCATAAGCCCTTGTTTATTATGGTGTAAGGTTGTCCTTAGAACTGAATTTGCATCAATCTCTCACTACCTATTTATCAAGGTGATTTAAATTTAGCTTTGTGAATTGATTCATATTGTAAGGCTATTGGTTTAATTTATTTCCGCTATTTTTTTTAATTTGGCATAGTCCTATTCACCCCCCCCCCCCCCCTCTAGGACATATAGCTTGGCCTTTTCAAGTGGTATCAGAGCCTAATAGCTCATTTTTGTTGTTTTTTATTTGGATTTATTTCCTGAGCTAACGATCTAAGCTATATAAAAAAAAATGTCAAATATTGATAGCCTTTCAGTTACTAGGCCTCCACCCTTTGATGGCTCCAACTATGCCTATTGGAAAGCCAGAATGAGGATCTTCCTCAAATCAATGGATGAAAGTGTGTGGCAAGCCACAGTGACTAAATGGAAACCTCCTATCATGGAAGTAACTGGTGTTGATGGTTCAAAATCTATGAAAATTACACCGTATTACCAATGGACCACACTTCAGAAAAATGAGAGTAGTGCTAATGCTAAAGCACTAAATGCAATCACTTGCGCACTATCACCGGATGAGTTCAAAAGAATCATATCCTGTGATACTGCAAAGCAAGCCTGCGATATTTTAGAAATGACACACGAAGGTACATCAATTGTCAAGAAATCTAAAGTCCAACTCCTCACAACTAAATTTGAAGAAATTCATATGGAGGAAAATGAAATGTTTATGGACTTTTACACTAGATTGAATGACATTGTAAACTCAATGTGGGGTCTTGGAGATAAGATCCCAGAAAGTAAAGTGTGTGCAAAAATACTACGCTCTCTTCCTGAACGGTTCAATTCTAAGGTAACCGCAATCCAGGAACTTCGTGATACGGATAATATGAAGGTAGAAGAATTAGTTGGTTCTTTACAAACCTATGAATTAAGTTTTAAAGCTCCTAAAGGTAAATCTATTGCTTTGAAGTCATCTAAAAGTATTACTCAAGAAAATTCAGATTCAGAAAAATCTGAAGATGATATGGCCCTTTTGGCGAAAAAGTTTTATAAGATTTTCAAAAGTAAGAAAAGAGTCGACTTTCAAAAGGCAAATGAAAAGAAACGTTCCAAACCTAAGTCTAAAACTTGGAAATCATTGAAAGATAGTCAATGCTACAACTGTCAAGAATATGGACATTTAGCAAACAAATGTCCTAAAAAGGACAGATCTAAAAGGAAGGGTATGTTGGCTACTTGGGATGAATCGTCTGATTCTGAAGCCTCTTCTGAATCAGAAAATTCAGAAACCGAGTCAGGCAGTGAACTTAAGGCCCTTATGACTCTAGCCAAGTTTACCTTTTCCGATCACGATGATTCAACAAGTGAAGAAAATTTGGATAGTGATCATGAAAATGATGAAGATCTTCAAGATGCTTACAATGCCTTATATAAGGAAAGTTGTAAAATTGCTGTCAAACTTAAACTTCAAAAAGAAAAGTTTTTTAAACTTAAAGAAGTTTTGAAACCCTTGTTTTAGAAAAATCCCAAATTTCAGATTGTTTTGAAAAATCAAAGTGTGATTTAGAATTCAAAACCTCCCTAATTGAAAATTTGAAATCTGAAAATGAGAATCTTAAAAATGAGGTATCTTCTCTTCTGAGTTTGAAGGACACATGGAGATATGCCCAAGGTGATCCAAAATTAGAAAAATTATTATCCGGATCAAGAAAATGTGGCGATCGATCCGGGTTGGGCTATGATAAAAACACATCTCCTAAACAGAAGAATACTCCTTCCAATTTTGTGAAAGGAGAGACTTCTAACTCAAAAGGAAAAGGTACTAGTCAAGTTTTTTTTAAAAATACAAAAACTTTTCAAAAACCAAAAGCAGCTATATAAATTTCAAAAATCAGATTCGAAACCCACTAGCTGAAAAAATTGTTGATTTACTTAAGGAGCTATTAAAATCTAACTCAGTAGGTCACTCTTACAACTATAAACAAAAGAAGACCAATTATTCTCCTAAACCCAAAACAGTACTAAAATGGGTTCCTAAGGTTGCCTGTTTGGTTGCTCACACTGCTTTCAAAGCTACAAGCCATTCGAAATGGTATCTAGACAGTGGATGCTCCAGACATATGACAGGTGACAAAGCTCTATTCACTGATCTTAAAGATATGACTGATAGGTCAGTCACATTTGGTGATGGTAGCAACTGCAAGATAATTGGCAATGGTACTGTCCAACTCTATAACCTTCCCTTATTTAAAAATGTTTTATATGTTGAGGGTTTAAAACACAACCTGTTGAGCATATCTCAAATATGCGATAATAACCATAATGTTAAATTTTCTAATCAAGGTTGTGAAATTTTAAATGAAAAGGGTTCTGTAATATTAACTGGTCGCAGAACTTCTGAAAACTGCTATATAGTAAGCGATAGTAGCTCATCTAAACAAATGTGCTACATGGTCCATACCGATGAGACAGAATTATGGCATAAACGCCTCGGACATGTACACTATCGAAATTTATACAGATTGAGCAAAGGAGAACTAATTAGAGGTCTACATAAGATAGAAAAAGTAGACAAGATTTGTGGTGAATGCCAGTATGGTAAACAAACTAGGAGCTCTCATAAAAAAGTGAACTCCAATACCACCACAAGACCACTCGAGCTTCTCCACATGGATCTTATAGGACCAACAAGAACGGAAAGTCGAGGTGGCAAAAAGTACATCTTAGTTATTGTAGATGATTATACAAGATACACTTGGGTTTCATTCTTGAGAGATAAATCAGAAACCCTTGATGAGGTGAAAAAGATCATAAAACGGATTCAAACTGAAAAAAATTCTCAAGTCAACAAGATCCGTAGTGATCATGGATACGAATTCAAAAATAGCGGTTTTGAGAAATTTTGTAGCGATCAGGGAATATCGCATGAATTCTCTGCACCTAAAACTCCTCAACAAAATGGAATTGTCGAGAAGAAGAATAGAGTGCTTCAAGAAATGGGAAATGTTATGTTAAATAGCATGAAGCTCCCTAGAAATCTATGGGCTGAAGCAGTGAATACAGCCTGCTACATTATTAACCGTGTTTATATCTGTAAAACTAATAATAAAACGGCTTATGAAATGTGGTTTGAGAAAAAGCCTTCTGTCAAATACTTTCGAGTTTTTGGCAGCAAGTGCTATATTTTGCGTGACCGTGAAAATTTGGGAAAGTTCGACACTAAAAGTGATGAAGGGATCTTTTTAGGATATTCTTTAAACAGTCGTGCATATCGTGTTTTGAACAACAGGACCGGTGTGATTCAAGAGTCAATAAATGTTGTGATTGACGATTTTTTGAAGACACCTGTCCCTAGTTCAGATAATGATGAAGTGCTTATACTTGAAAACCAAGAAACTTCATCAAGTGAACCTAATTCTGAATTAAGGACTGTTAAAGATCATCCAACTTCTCAAATACTTGGAAACCCTCTCACTGGTGTGCGCACTCGTAGACAATTAGAGGACATATGTAACTACGTATGCTTTACATCCCAGATTGAACCGGTTAACGTAAAAGAAGCACTTTCGGATGAAAACTGGATTCTTGCGATGCAAGAAGAACTTAATCAGTTTGTCAGAATTGATGTTTGGTACCTTGTTCCTAGACCTAAAGATAAACATATTATTGGAACAAAATGGATTTTCAAAAACAAATCTGATGAACTTGGAAATATTATTCGAAATAAAGCAAGACTAGTTGTACAGGGGTATACACAAATTGAAGGTATTGACTATAATGAAACATTTGCCCCTATAGCTCGTCTTGAATCAATCAGACTTTTTATCTCCATTGCATGTTTTAAGAAGATTAAAATTTACCAAATGGATGTAAAGAGTGCCTTTCTGAATGGTGATTTACATGAAGAGGTATATGTTGAACAACCTATAGGGTTTGAAGATCCTAAATTTACTGATCATGTATATCGTCTTAAGAAGGCTCTCTATGGTCTGAAACAAGCTCCCAGAGCATGGTACGAAAAACTGACTAAGTTTTTACTGAGTCATAATTTTCAGATGGGATGTGTTGATAAGACGCTCTTTGTTAAGAAACATAACGATGATATTCTAATGGTTCAAATATATGTTGACGATATTATTTATGGATCAACCTGTACTAACATGACTGTTGAGTTTGCAGATTTGATGAAGTCTAAATTCGAAATGAGCATGGTTGGAGAATTAAACTATTTTCTAGGGTTGCAAGTTAAACAACAACCTGATGGAATTTTTATCTCTCAAACCAAATATGCTCTGAATTTAATCAAGAAATTTGGATTTGAGAAAGGTAAAAATTTTAATACTCCTATGAGTACAACTTTGAGACTCTCAAAAGACTCTACAGGTAATGATGTGGATCCTAAATTGTATCGTAGTTTAATTGGTAGCTTACTTTATCTGACTGCTAGTAGACCAGATATCGCTTTGAGTGTTGGTATTTGTGCTCGTTATCAATCAAATCCTAAAGAATCTCACTTAACTGCTGTTAAGCGGATTATGCAATATGTCGCAAGTTCTACTAAACTGGGTCTCTGGTATCCACATGAGACTAATGTTCAATTAGCCGGGTACGCAGATGCTGACTGGGCTGGAAACATTGATGATAGGAAATCAACCAGTGGTGGTTGTTTCTACATTGGAAATTGTCTTGTTTCTTGGTTTAGTAAGAAACAAAGTTCTATATCGCTATCAACAGCTGAGGCTGAATACATTGCTGCGGGAAATGCATGTACTCAACTTGTTTGGATGAAACGAATGTTAAGCGATTATGGAATTACTCAGGATTCTATGATTTTATTTTGCAATAATTCCAGTGCAATAAATATCTCTAAAAATCCAGTTCAGCATTCACGTACTAAGCATATTGACATTAGATTTCATTACATTCGTGAATTAGTGGAAGAAAAGGTATATATTTGGATTACATTCCAACCGAGACTCAACTTGCGGACATTTTCACTAAACCGCTCGATAAAAGCAGGTTTAATAAATTAAAGTTTGATCTTGGTATGTGCAATTTAAATTGAATTTACATGATTTGGTGTATCATAATGTACATAACTTTATTGTTTTATTTGCTTGAATTTGAAAATTATTTAAAAATTTTGCAAATTTTGAGTCGTACTCGACCAGTTGTGAGTGTACACGACCGATCGTGCTACGACCGGTCGAACACTTACACGACCGGTCGTGAAACTCGGGATTTCACTTTAATTTGGGGATTTTGACTCTTCTTCTTCATTTCTTTTTACTCTCCAACGGTTCTAGCTACGACCGGTCGAACCCACCTTCATAGTACTTCAAGGTTAGTGGTTCTTTTGCATTTTTTTTGTAGATTCTTGCTATTAGTGTTTCAAATCTTATTCTTGTGGAATCTATTTGGTCGTTCATTGCAAGTTTGGGGTTTTATCTTGAAAAATCTGTTCTATCTAAACCCTATTTCTTCCATCTTGCAACTTGTGTTTCCTTGAAATCCTTCTGTGAAAATGGATGCTAGAGGGAAAAAGAAAACTACTCGAGGTCCATCTTCTTCTAGATCAGCTTCTATTGTACAACGTCATCTTCGCTCTCCCGAAAATGATCCTTCTAATGCTCGGGATTTGCGTATGCGCAATGTTATTGTTGAGCGTTCTGTGAACGTTAATCACATTGCTTCATTTGGTATCCCTCTGTTGGAATCTGTGGGATGGGATAACATCTTGCATTGGGGTGGAGCTGCATACCAGTCCATTGCCCAATCCATGTTTGCATGTATCTGTGATTTCTCTCTTGAGAATTTAACTTTTAAAGTTGATACTCAAGAAGGATTGTTTTTAGTAGATCGACATTTGATTGCTGACATTATGGAAATACCTGTCAATGATGAGAGCATTCCAATTAATATTTTACATGACAGCCTCTCAGAATCTGAACGTAAAATGCTTACTAGAGATTTATGTAATTTAGATGTTCACTGGACTCATAAAGGTCATGCACTTCCCTCAAGGTTTTTGTTACCCAGACACAGAGTACTTCATAGGATTTTTATCTCAAATCTTTATCCACGTTCTGGTAATAAAACCGAACTTACTGCTTTCATGGTTCGTGTTTTGCATTCTGTAGTCTCTGGGGCAAAAATATGTTTACCTTCTTTAATTTGTCATTCCATTATTCTGTCTCGTCACCATCCTGGACATAGTGATATACCCTTTGGTTATTTATTGACTATGCTGGCAAATCATATGCTCGTGGCTATGCCTACTAGAGAGAAACCCATCCATCATCTTCCTTTTAATAATTCCAATATTAACAAGATGCATTTAGAATTGGCTGATGGCCAAGTGGATGCTGGTAGTAGTGGTGCTGAAGCAGGAGATGAAGATCAAGCTGGTGATCTTCCTGAAGACGTGAATATGGATGATATATTTGAAGAACTTGAGTTAGACTCGGCTGATGATCCTGATTTTCAGCCCTCTGATTTTGATGAGAGATTGAATTCCCTTCAAGAGCAGGTGGCTCAAATTCGTGTTACCCAAGACACGCAATTTTCATATTTACGCAAATATATGAGGCGGATTGCAAAGGGTTTACACAAAATTGATCCTTCTAATCCTGCTCCCTCTTCTGGTTCTGACTGAATTTCTATTTGGTCTGTAATAACTCATATTTTTTTTTGCTTTCATTCTGAACTTTATATGCTTACTGACTCTTTGAATTATTCACTATGCTATCTTGAATCAATTCTTATTTTCATTAATGATTGCTCTTCTTCCTTTGTCATTTTGTGTCAAAAAGGGGGAGAAGTTTTGGAGGCTTCTTTAGCGAGGCTTCTTTAGCCTTTATTTCTTTATGATGTGCTCTATTACTCAGGGGGAGTTAACCTTCTCAAGGGTAGTTATGGGGGAGAATGAGAATGATGCTAGTTTATTAACTTATCATATCTATATCACTGTGCATGATTCATTCTCTATTTTATTATAATTTGGGTGTTTTGTCACAAATTTGACAAAGGGGGAGATTGTAAGTGCTATGGTCTCATGCTCCTTTGGTTGTTAAATTTTGTTGTGTCAAAACATCTATCTGTGTCCTGTGCTTGTATGATGATTTACATGAATTGAAGACACTGCATAAACACTTCAAGAAGCTACATGTTGAAGTCTCAAGAAGCTACATGTTGAAGTCTCAAGAAGCTACATGTTCAAGTCTCAAGAAGCTACATGTTCAAGTCTCAAGAAGCAACGCATGAAGTAGTTTTATGTTGATGAAGATCTCAAGTTTAAAGCTACAACAAGTTCATGATCTCAAGCCTGATATGGTTCAAAATATCTACATTCGTTGAATGGTTGAAGTTCAATGTCCATACGACATGGTTCAGGTTTGAATGACCTTAGGTTGACCCTTTAAGTAGGTCACTTTGGATACATAAATCAAATATTTATTTTACATAAGTTTGGTCTATTCTACGACCAGTCCTAGCTCTTGTTCGACCAGTCCTAGCATTGGTTTGACTAGTCCAAGAAATTCCCCGACCAGTCCTAAGTTGTTGAAGATTTTTCGGAATTTTTGGTATGCCCACGACCAGTCCTGGAGGTCCTTCGACCGGTCGTAGGTGTGGCTTCGACTCGTCCACGACCAGTCGTAGAGCTACGACTCAAAGTCCAGCAACGTATTCTATGGTCCTACGACCAGTCGTAGGGATATACGACCAGTCGTAGGTGACCCACGACCAGTCGTAGGCTACTCACGACCAGTCGTGGAACGGCTTTCAAAGATCGCGCTCAATTTTTCAAAAATCTGTTAGAGCTACGACCAGTCGTAGGTTTCTAAGACCAGTCGTAGGAACGATTTTTGCTTCTATAAATTGAACACGAAATTCAGAGTTTTCACACTTCAACTCCATTCAATTCAAGAATTTTCAAGTGATCACTCTGAGATAAGTCTGTGTTTATTTTAAGCTACATTGTGCTTATTTAATATTCCTTTTTGCTAGCTTATTTAATTTGATTTTGTTTATATATTCCAATCTTATTTGAAAAGAGGAATTATCTTATTCCTTCTTCTTGGAATCAAAATCAAATATAGCTACGCCCAACGAGTTAAATCTAAAATCTATTAGAATTTAGAACCTTATGAATGTGAGTATTGGAAATTGAACTTTGACATTCAAATCATCTACTCCGATTGGTTCTACCGGGCTGCTACTAAAAGGAGAAATCCAGGTATTTTACAATTCTGTAAAATTGTTTACTTTTGGTTCGTTTGAGGTTAGCCAGAAAAATCTCATTGTACTGGTTTTGTTTGAGGTTGAACCAGAAAAATCTCATTGTATTGGTTATCTGAGGAGAACCAGAAAACTCAGAAAAGAGGGGTTTTTGAATTGTGTAAGCCCAAGTGAAAAAGACACAATTGTAAAGGTTTTTGGTGAACCTGTGAAAACCTATCTGATAGTGAACGCTAATATCCCCTGTGTGAGGATATTAGGAGTGGAGTAGCTTTTTGTGTGGCTGTTGGAAAACAGTTGGTGTACACACAAGCGAACCACTATAACTCTTTGACTTGTGGATTGAATACTTGCTTATTTTCATATCTTTTATCATTCATTGTGTGGAATGTACAAGTGGATGTGAATGTTGTAATTATTTACATTTCAAGCAAGTGTGGGGATTGGTGTGTAATAATTTAGATCTTACTTCTGCATTTAATTTCAATTCCTTGTTATTTCATTTACTTTATTAAAATTGAGTCCTTGATCCAAAAGAGGTTCTAGAAATAAGGTTGTCCTACCATAAGCCCTTGTTTATTATGGTGTAAGGTTGTCCTTAGAACTGAATTTGCATCAATCTCTCACTACCTATTTATCAAGGTGATTTAAATTTAGCTTTGTGAATTGATTCATATTGTAAGGCTATTGGTTTAATTTATTTCCGCTATTTTTTTTAATTTGGCATAGTCCTATTCACCCCCCCCCCTCTAGGACATATAGCTTGGCCTTTTCAAACCAGACCGTCAAATCAGACCAAATTACACCCTCGGATCAGGAAAAATTTCATACACATTTACATGTACTCGGAATCTCCGATCGAGATCCGCTGACCGTTGAACTGAAACTGGTCCGCCACGTGTGATCTGGAATCCCGACCGAAACAAAAACTTAATAGAACGTAGATCCAGCGTTAGTGAGCTTAAGTCCGACCTTTGGCTCAAGGAGGGCCGCCAGAAAACCTCTTTTAAGCTGAAACAATGCCGATTTGATTATAGTGTAAGTATACCTTGAACATAAGTCTATTTCAGTAAATTTTTAGGCTATATAAGGACCTTAAACCCTCTCTCATGCAGCCATACGAATTGAGATTGAGAGAGAGAAAAGAGAGAGAAAGTGTGGGAGCAGTGGGAGAATCTCCCTGCCACTCTTCCCTGCCGCTATTCGGGCTCCACCGCCTGATTCTCATTGCTTTCCCGGCGTTTCCGGCGTCATTTCTAGGTAAGGAACCCTAACCCTAATCTGTTTTGGGGTTTAGACAGTTGTAGGTTGTGAAATAGCTAACCTATTTCGTTCTATAGGTTGCCAAACTGCCGAATACGGAAGCTTAGCAAACCTATCGACTTCGTTACGATTCTACGACAAAAGGTGCGGACTTTAGGTGTATAGGTTATGGTTTTCAACGCTTTCAATGTCAGATAATGATAGATTCATGATCTGCATGCAATTGCACATGTACAAAGTGCTGTCTGTTTTCCGTTTCGATTAAAGATGAAAAATATGGAATTCTACATACTCTAGGTATTTGTAGAAAGTACGGAATACGTATATTTTTTTGGAAATGTGTTTGACATGTTTATTTGTTATGTGGATATACGATATATGGATAAAATACTTATTTGGCAAAAGGATTCGCCTAAATACATGTTTTACTTATATACACTATGTATGTTGAAATTGCGTATTCTAGAAAATACTGTATACGTATAAATTTTGGAGATGTATTTATCATGATTATTTGTTGTAGTAATATATTATACATGGATAAAATACTTGCTTGGCTAAAGGATAGCCCTAATACATGTTTTGCTAACATACACCATGTATGTTGTAATAGTGTATTCTAAGTGTTTGTGAAAATGACTGAATGAGTATAGAATTCTCATTCGTGCTCGCCATGACTAAGTGTCATGGATTCATGATTGTTGTATTGGCGATACCCCTTTGACGAAAGGATTTGCCCTAAATCACACCACGGCCAATATACACTATATATGCTAAAATGTGTGGCCCAAGTGTTTGTGGAAATGACTGAATGAATATAGAACTTGGATTCTTGCTTGCCATGACTATCCGTCGTGGGTGTACGTGTGTTATGATTGGGGCAACTCCCTAGTGAAAGGATTTGGCCTAATGCCTATGTGATCGACATATGTCATGTATGTTGATGTATGTTTGTTTAAGTGTTTCTTGAACTGTCTGAACGAGTAGTAGTTAGCAAATTATAATGTATAAGGGTGTTGAGATATGATTCTCAACCTCTTTTAACTATGTGTATGATCTCCTTGGATAGTTGTGTGATTAGGAATTGAACATGTACAAACTCATGCTTGTGTTGTGATTCATAACATGCTCAACTGCTTTATGATTTTAACCATGTAATGCATATGTTTAAATTTACATTTACGTTGTATGATCCGTCATGGGTGATGGGGGAGTGGAGCAACGAGTGCGTGCAACAGCCCTGGCAGCCCTAAACGGATAATAACAGACCTTGATTGTATGAGTTGAATCTTGATCCATTACTGCTTTATCTATCTGCACTTGATTGTGTTTAGGGCTATGATTATAGTCCAGACAATCGGTACCAGAATTGCATTCGTGGCTGTGATTCATTTGCCACGTGAGATGTGTTCGACGAACCCGAGTTGTACTTCGGTTGACGATAGTAGTTGGCCACGCGAAGTGCTTATGCACTTCATGTCGTTCAACTTGTTGTGCGCTCGAGCTAGCCGAGCTCGTCAAGTAACCCGATCTGTCTTATGTATGTTCACCATGTTTGGACGCTACTGCTTGAACCTAGGGTACCAAACTTACCAGTGAAATCCCTTTTAACCATGGTACCTCGATCCGCTAAGACTCATGAGCCGGGCATGGTGGTATGGGACACCGTGGTCGAGCTGTCGGCCTACATTGGGGCCACGTGCCTCCCCGTACTACCATTGATCAACCAAACTCGTGAGCCGAATACGGTGGTATGGGACACTGTATTCGAGCTGTCGACACCTACGGCAAGAGCAGAGTACGGTGAGACCTGTATTCATGCTGACGGGCGACGAGTCCTCCATAGTGTCTTTGAGTATACTCCAAGGTCTGTGATTGGCGACGAGCCCTTCACAGCAATTAGAGTATGAGTTGAGCCGAGTACGGTGAGACCTGTATTCGAGCTGACGGCCAGCGATTGAGCCGAGTACGGTGAGACCTGTACTCGAGCTGACGGTCAGCAATTGAGCCGCATATGGTGAGATCTGTATCCGTGCTGACGGGTGACGAGCCCTTTGTGATGGCTTCGCTATGCCTCTCAAACCATAATATCGTATGAGATTAACTAGGACTGACGACCCTAGAATGGATCTTGTTTGGGAATGATACAAGGGAGGTACCTTAGTTTCCTAATACTGCTGTTTGAAATGGACTAATAACTACTTGGTAATCATGCTCATCATCGCACCGCATGTGCCTGGTAGATGTGGAACACTGAGGGAGGTATGCATCCGCGAACGTAAGATGATGTCGCATGAGGGTGGTTTGGCAAGGGCATACATCATGTCATTTCATACTTGCATTAAATAAGAGTAGTTAGAATTGTTTAATTGTACTGCTTTATCATTACTGCTTGACTGAGTTGATAACATGTTAACCTATGCTTTACTGTTCCACTGAGTTGATCACTCACTCCCACGTTACGGGACGGTGTTGTACACACCAACCAGATTTGTTGAGTTTCAGGTGATGGCGATGCTTGTGAAGCAGAGCCGGACTACTTCTATGATGATAGAAGGAGTTCTCCTATCTGTATCTCTCTGACAGGTCAATGAAGACCTGATACTGTTTTGACAGGGCTATGGTACTTGGGATAGGAGACATTACACTTCCTCACATTTGGTATATTTTAGAACCGTACTTGTAATTATTTAACCTGGTAATGTTATCACACTCTGGAGACTCATCATAGTTTATATATTTTATCTATCTATCACAGTCTTCCGCTTGCAATTTAACTGTCTCCAGAGTATGATATGCTGTTTTGGCTTAATCTCACTCATGTTCAATGCACGAATACAGTTAACATTCAATCATCATTCATTTTGTTGCATAAGTGATGTTCTGAAACTCGGGAGTTGAGTTTATGCTCGACCCCCCGATTTTCAGGGCGTTACACTTTATTTCCATGGATTTCATATCGGGGCTCCCGAAGACGAGGAAGGGACATGATTCCATTTGGGTGATTGTGCACCGGTTGACCAAATCGGTCCATTTTCTCCCTATCAGAGTCACGAACTCTGCAGACGATCTGGTTAGGCTGTACATCTGAGAGATTGTGCATCTGCATGGAGTTCCCCTAGAAATCGTGTCAGACAGAGACGCGCGGTTCACGTCTATCTTTTGGACTTGTATCCAGGAAGCGATGGGTGTGAAATTGAAGTTCAGTACTGCGTTTCACCCTCAGATCGACGGGCAGACAGAGCGGGTGAACCAGATTTTGGAAGAGATATGTTGCGGGCCTGTGTCTTGAACTTCAAGGACAGTTGGGATGACTGTCTTCCTTATGCAGAGTTCGCGTACAACAACAGCTTCCAGGCGAGTATTGGCATGGCTCCATATGAGGCCTTGTATGGTCGTCCTTGCAGGGCACCGCATTGTTAGGCTGAGGTTGGCGAGCGTAGTTTAATTGGGCCGAAATTGGTACAGGCAATCTCGGAGAAGATCGACATTATTAGGCGTCGAGTCCTGACAACGCAGAGCAGGTAGAAGAGTTACGCCAATACGAGGCGGCGACCGCTTGAGTTCAAGGTCGAAGATCATGTATTCCTCAGAGTTTCCCCTATGAAGGGAGTCCTTCGGTTTGGGAAGAAGGAGAAGCTCACATCGAGGTTCATCGGTCCATTTCAGATACCTGATCGAGTGGGTGCTGTGGCATATCGTCTCACTTTGCCCACACCACTTGCAGCTGTACATAACGTATTTCATGTATCTATGCTGAAGAAGTACGTTCCTGATCCTTCACACATTATCAGATGGGAGCAGGTACAGTTGAGCGAGGATGCTACATATGTGCTGCGCCCGACACGTATCCTTGACAGGAAGGAGCAGGTACTGCGTAGCAAAGTGATTCCACTCGTGAAGGTACTATGGACGCATCATACAGAGGAGGAAGCTACATGGGAGATAGAAGCCGAGATCCGAAAGAACTACCCTCAGCTCCTCGAGGAGTACGAAAAGGTACTAATTTCGAGGATGAAATTTTTCATTAAGGGGGGTAGATTGTAACGACTCGGAAAATTTCGTACAATGGCCTGAGTACCACCTCAGGCAGAAATTGCTTAGGATCAAATCCTTTAGAAATTTGACAAAGTTAACTAAGTGCTAAACTAGATTAGCCATGAAATCCGTTTGAATCACTTTAAATACGATCTGCAAGACCCAAAACTTGTAGAATCATTGACGCTAGGTTACCCTAAAATCTAGGATCAAACTCATTACCGACTGCTCTCGGGAGCACATTGAAACTCTGTATCAGATCTAGACTGCACATCGAAAGTCCAAATGATACGAAGTTATAGACTTAGGACCGCCTCGCTGGGCTTGACAACCATCTCGGAGATCAAATCCAGACAGTGTCCCACGACTATTCGCTTGAGTCCGGAGCGAGGAGTGTGAGAAACATTAAAATAATTCCAAAATAAATAAGGATTTATGAAATCTGGCATGTGACGCTTGCGGATCAGTATTAAGCAACCTGACCATCAGAATCTGACCCAAATACACCATCGGATCAAGAAAAATTTCATATACATGGCTGTATACTTGAAATTTCAGATCGAGATTCGCTAACCGTTGAACTGAAACTGGTCTGGCATTTGTGATCTGGAAACCCTATGTAATGCCCCGAAAATAGAGGGTCGAGTAGTAACTCAACTCTCGAGTTCCAGAACATCACTTATGTAACATAGATAATGATGATTAAATATTGTCGATATTAGTGCATTGAACATGAGTGAGATTGAGCCAAAACAGCATATCATACTCCAGAGACAGTTAAATTGCAAGCGAAAGACTGTGATAGATATATATACAATATAAAAACAATGGTGGGTCTCCAGAGTGTGATAATGTTACCAGGTTAAATAATTACAAGTACAGTTCTAAAATATACCACATGTGAGGAAGTGTAATGTCTTCTATCCCAAGTACCATAGCCCCGTCAATACAATACCAGGTCTTCATAGACCTGTCAGAGAGTTACATGTAGGAGAACTCCTCCTCAACATCATAGTAGTGGTCCGGCTCTGCTTCAAAGCATCGCTATCACCTGAAACTCAACAAATCTGGTTGGTGTGTACAACACCGTCCCGTAACGTGAGAGTGAGTGATCAACTCAATGGAACAGTAAAGCATAGGTTAACATGTTATCAATTCAGTCAAGCAGTAATGATAAAGCAGTAAAATCAAACACTCCTAACTACTCTTATTAATGCAAGTATGAATGCAGTCATGATGTATGCCCTTGCCAAACAACCCTCATGCGACACCATCTTACGTTCGTGAATGCGTTCATCCCTCAGTGCTCCACATCTACCAGGCACATGCAGTGCGATGATAAGCATGATTACCGAGTAATTATTAGTCCGTTTCAAACAGCAGTATTGGGAAACTAAGGTACCTCCCTTATATAATTCTCAAACATGATCCATTCTAGGGTCGTCAGTCCTAGTTAATCTCATACGATATTATGGTTTGAGAGGCATAGCGAAGGCATCACAAAGGGCTCGTCACCCGTCAGCACGGATACAGATCTCACCGTATGCGGCTCAATTGCTGGCCGTCAGCTCGAATACAGGTTTCACCGTACCGGCTCAATCGCTGGCCGTTAGCTCGAATACAGATCTCACCGTACTCGGCTCAACTCATGCTCTAGTTGCTGTGAAGGACTCGTCGCCAATCACAGACCTTAGAGTATACTCGAAGACACTACGGAGGGCTCGTCGCCCGTCAGCACGAATACAGGTCTCACCATATTCAGCTCTCGCTGCAGGTGTCGACAGCTCGAATATAGTGTCCCATACCACCATAATCGGCTCACGAGTCTGGTTGCTCACTGGTCACTACGAGGAGGCACGTGGCCCCAGCGTAGGCCGACAGCTCAACCACGGTGTCCCATACCACCATGCCCGGCTCATGAGTCTTAGCGAATCGAGGTACCAAGGTTAAAAGGGATTTCACTGGTAAGTTTGGTACGCTAGGTTCAAGCAGTAGCGTCCAAACATGGTGAACATTCATTAGACAGATCGGGTTACTTGACGAGCTCGGCTAGCTCGAGCGCACAACAAGTTGAACGATATGAAGCGCATAAGCACTTCGTGTGGCCAACCACTATCGTCAACCGAAGTACGACTCGGGTTCGTCGAATACATCTCACGTGGCAAATGAATCATAGCCACGAATTCAATTCTAGTACCGATTGTCTGGACTATAATCATAGCCCCAAATCACATTTAATTGCAGATAGTTAAAGCAGTAATGAATCAAGATTCAAATCATACAACCAAAGTCTGGTATTATCCGTTTAGGGCTGCAGGGCTGTTGCACGCACTCGTAGCTCCACTCCCCCATCACCCATGACGGATCATACAACGTAATATGAATTTAAACATATGCATCACATAGATAAAATCGTAAAAGCAGTTGAGCATGTTATGAAGCACAACACAAGCATGAGTTTGTACATATTCAATTCCAAATCACACAACTATCCAAGGAAAACATACACATAGTTAAAAGAAGTTGAGAATCATATCTCAACACCCTTGTACATTACAATTTGCTAACTACTACTCATTCAGACATTTCAACAAACACTTTAAAAGACATACATCAACATACATGACATATGCTGATCACATAGGCATTAGGCCAAATCCTTTCACTAGGGAGTTGCCTCAATCATAACACGCGTACACCCACGACGGATAGTCATGGAAACTAGGAATCCAAGTTCCATATTCATTTGAACATTTTCACAAACACCTTGGGCTACACATTTCAACATATATAGCGTATAGTGGTCGTGGCGTGATTCAGGGCAAATCCTTTCGTCAAACGGGTATCGCCATTACAACAATCATATATCCATGACAATTAGTCATGGCGGGCACGAATGAGAATTCTATACTCATTCAGTCATTTTCACAAACACTTAGAATACACTATTACAACATACATGGTGTATGTTAGCAAAACATGTATTAGGGCTATCCTTTCACCAAGCAAGTATTTTATCCATGTATAATAAATTCATACAGCAAATAATCATGGCAAATACATCTCCAAAATTTATACATATACAGTACTTTCTAGAATACACAATTTCAACATACATAGTGTATATAAGCAAAACATGTATTAGGGCGAGTCCTTTCGCCAAACAAGTAATTTATCCACATATAATATATTCATACAACAATTAATCATGTCAAACATATTTTCAAAATTAGTACGTATACGGTACTTTCTACAAATACCTAGAGTATGTAGAATTCCATATTTTTCATCTTTAATCAAAACGGAAAACAGACAACACTTTGTACATGTGCAATTGCATGTAGATCATGAATCTATCATTATCTGACATTCAAAGCGTTGAAAACCATAACCTATACACCTAAAGTCCATACCTTTTGTCGTAGAATCGTAACGGAGTCGATAGAATTGCTAAGCTTTCCTATATGGCAGTTTGGCAACCTATAGAACGAAATTGGTTAGCTATTTCATAACCTACAACTATCAAAACCCCAAATCAGTTTAGGGTTTGGGTTTCTTAGATAGAAACGGAGCTGGAATCGCCGGGAAAGTGATTAGAATGGAGTGGTGAAGCTCGTATAGCGGCAGGGAAGAGTGGCAGGGAGATTCTCCCACTACTCCCACACTTTCTCTCTCTTTTCTCTCTTCTCTCTCTAGGGTTTCTCTCAAATTCGTATGGCTGTAATGAGAGAGGGTTTAAGGTCCTTATATAGCCTAAAAACTCACCGAAATAAACTCCAGGTTAAAGTATACTTAGGTTATAACCAAAGCGGACCTGTTTCAGCTCAACAGAGGACTTCTGGCGGGCCTCCTTGAGCCAAAGGTCGGACTTAAGTTCACAAACTATGGATCTAGGTTCTATTAAGTTTTCGTTCCAATAGGGTTCTCAGATCACGCGTGGCGAACCAGTTTCAGTTTAACGGTCAGCGGATCTCGATCGGAGATTCCGAGTACATGGATATGTTTTTGAAATTTCTCCTGATCCGAGGGTGTAATTTGGTCTGATTCTGACGGTCTGGTTGCTTAAAACTGATCTGCAAGCAACACGTGCCAGATTACTATTCAAGATATTTTATTTTGAATTAATTTCACATTTCTCACACTCTTCACTTCGAGCTCAAGCGAATAGCGCTGGGACACTATCTGGATTTGATTTCCGAGATGGTTGTCAAGCCCAGCAAGGCGGTCCTAATTCCTTAACTTCGTGTTAATCGGACTTCCGACGTGCGGTCCAGATCCGATACGGAGTTTCGAGATGCTCCCGAGAGCAGCCGGGTAATGAGATTGATCCTAGATTTTAGGGTAACCTAGCGTCAATAATTTTACAAGTTTTTGATCTTGCAGATCGTATTTAAAGTGATTGGTGCTAATTTCACAGGCACTCTAGTTTAACACTGGCTAATTCTTGCCTAATTTCTAAAAGATTTAGTCCTGAGGAATTTTTGTCTGAGGTGGTACTTGGGCCTTTGTAGTTTGTATATAAAGTGATCCAAGTTATACTACTTAGCTAGTTTAAGATAGTGTCTAGGGTGAAAGTACTTAGAAAATTTGAAAGATTAAGGTGGTGAAGGGTGGGATTTGTGAAAGAAATGGGTTCACAAGCGATTTTTGCCTTTGGGACTGAGTTTTGATAAGTTAATAAGGTGTTAGGATCGACCCATTGCCTAAGGACGTCTAATCCCGGGCTGTTACAATCTACCCCCCTTAAAACAAAATTTCGTCCCCGAAATTGCCTAAGGGTAATAAGAAAAGATTTAATTATTTCTTTGCCTACGTTTTATTGCGTAAGGTATATACTAGCCTGGTTCATTTTAGTCTACCCCCCTTAAAACTTATTTCTTTATCCATTTCTCATACCCTGATGGTTCGCTACAATTTATTTCTTTACCTATTTGGAGTCTTGACGACAATTCCCAACAATTTAAAGTAAGATAGCTGTTTTCAATGTTTGACCAACACGTAGAGACGATTATAGTGGGCTTGATCCTGATACATTGATCATCTACCTTGTCAGGGTAGAAGGCTCATCGTATCCCTTCCTAATCCTGATGGATCCTGATTTTCTGATCGGTTAAGCAGTGAGTCCGTTGGCAGTCGCCCAGGATTGAGAATTGGGTCAAGCCGCGAATGCTTCGCAGTTGTATATTTCAGTAACTCCGTAGTCCGATCACTCTAAAAACTTAGGGAATGCCCACCACAGGAAGGTTCAAATTGTCTATTTCTAAGGTTGCCCTTTAGGTCTTAGTCTAAGAGAGTCCTCGTTATTATCTATGTCAAAGAAAATGGTGAATAAAATCTTACTAAATCATCCTAAAACGGTTTCTCATAGTAGAACTTACTAGGGCTTCTATAATGTTCATATTCAACGAGCACAATTTCGATCCTGGGCCAGTGGAGTAGGGTCCACCACGCTTTCGCTGCGCCACCCAGATCAAAGAGATGCAATAGGTGACCTAACTAGATTGGGCCCATAATATTCTTCCCCCCTTAAAATTTTATTTTCACCCTCAAGGCTCAAGATCTATGTCCTGATCCGTATGTCGAAACAAGGTGTAATTTAGGACCTATTCTTGACATGAAATGGGAAATACATTGGTCTAACTTCCATCGACGATGTGTACTATGACATTGATACCTATGGTTACAGAAAGGAGCTGAAGATGATGGGTATTGTGGTTGATTACAGGGACAGGTGTGAGTTTGAGGCAAGATGCCTAATTCTACCAAGGGGTTTTGTCACGGTCCAGACTTATCCTATTTAATCATGTCTAGCTTAACAGGCAAGCTATCTTTCTACGTTCATATGCACCATATGTATGCCAACATGGCATGCGATTTAGGACCTAATTCCTAACTGTCTGTTGCCCATTTGGGCAATTCCTTAGGCCTAAAAGACAAAGTCTCTATCGGCTATATACTCCTAACACTTCTCAAGAACAAAGTTATAAACTTTTTGTTGCAAATGGTCGGGCCAACACGGAAAGAAAGTTGTGTAGTGGGTCTGAGTCGGTTAAGTCGAATAACTAAGTCTATTATTCAATTGGCTTAGCATAATTAATTAGTCCTTTACCTTCCTTAGCCTAACTAGTAACCTAGTCGCAACGTATGAGCAGCGGTAATCCACTAGTTGTGATCCAAAGTCTATGCCTCTACACTAGATGATTTCATACCATTTTAAATTAGGGAAATTGTTTTATCGCTTAGAGTCAAGCGTTGTCTAATTGGAACTGAGTTGTACGGACTTAAATTTAACTACTCTCGGGCACTTCACACATGCTCATACCAGCTAAGAGGGTCCTAAGGTTCACATTAGTAATTTGTTGGATTTCCTATACTGTCAGGTTTGTCGAAGCACCGCTCTAGGTCCAAACTCTAGGGCCTATTTGTCAAAGAACCATTTACTCTAAAATCTTAAACTGTCAGAGTGCGGTGGATTAATGTATATCAAGGGACTTTATCACTTCAACATTATTTGACCAGTGGTCTTAAGTTGTATTAAATAGGCTTGCATTGCTAATCTCCCTTGGCGATTGGTAATGACATGTTTGGTAGGAGGGTGGGAGGGGATTAAAATTAATGGTATAGGCTTTGGAAAATGAGCCTTGTGTCGGAAAGTGTGAGATGGGATTTCCAAATCCCAGGATAATGAATTTCTAAGTGTACTTGGAAAGGGAATTTCGGAATTTACTTTTAATTGCACACACTCCAAACATGGTATTGGAAAACATGGGATACACCGATCTAGGAACCATACCCTACACGTACATTTATTATTACTTATACAATTCTATCCACCTTAAACTCACCTAATGCAGTTGGCCGAAAGGGCCTTAAACATTCCAACATTTGGAGGTTGTGAAGAAGACGGTGGGAATGGAGGAAAAGGCCGTATTCAACTCGAATAAGGTCATGGGAAGTGAAGGAAAAAGGGAAAAGAGGGCTGGAGTTTTTGGTTCTCCACGAACTTGGGTCTCAACAGTAGTTGTAGAGGCCCAAAGAACAGGGATTTGTAAAGGAAAATGGAGAGATGGGTTGGGTAGAGAGGTTACACGTTTTGGAGCCACGAACGGGAGGTGTAATGGCTCAAATGCGAGAAAACGGAGAGGGTAGGGAGGTAGGGATTGTTGTAACTGATGGAGGGATATAGGTTGTGGTCGAAAATGACAGATTGGGCGATTGGAAGGGTGATTTAAGAGAGGTTAGCAATTAGAGAGAGAAAAGGGAGCTTGGAGGTTGGTTTATGAAGGAAGTAGGAGTTTGGGAGGGTTTCGATGGATGGGACACACATCAGGGGTCCCACAGCCCCCAAACCCGATCGGCCCAAGCCGCGGGCCCGGCCCAATCCAAAATCCGGCGAGGCCTCGCTGACAAACTGTTCAGAAATCGAGGGGGGGCCCATGGGCAAGACCCCCAGGCCCCCTAGCTCCAAAAAAACCTGGGTCCCACCCTGGATCCCTCTGGAAGTGCTCCGTTTGGCCCCCCGACTCCATTTCGCTCAATTTCGGGTAGTTTCGGGACAATCAGACGTATCTTGCAATCCGGAATGAGTTATCTGTCGTAAAATATATGAATTTGGGGTAGAATGAGCTAATGAAGCCAACCAACCCTGTTATGCCGGGTTGTACAACCCGGAATTGTGAAAAAAAACTCCAATTGACTGTCGTTTCCCTATTTAAATTTTATTTTACTAAAAATAGTAGTTTTAGTTTGATTACTCTTCATCTTTGGGCTTTAGGAGTTGCGCTCATCACGTAAAGAGCTTAGAATAATTAGGAGAATGGTTCGGTGAAGTCAAATAGGACACTTACTATTTTTGGCCGAAAACCTTGCGCACTAGTAAACATCACGACCTTATAGTGAGTCGCAAAATCTAGGAGTTTTAGTTGTAGTTTGTTTCTGATTTCTTTCCCATTACTTGGTATCCCTATTTAAAGGGTTGTGAACTCATTTTTCTTTTGTCATTCATTAATGAATTTTAGATTTATTAGAATTTATTCCTACTTTCTGCTTTCTTTTCTCATAAACTCGAGAAGTCTCTATGAGGAGTCCAGTGAAGCTCCGAGGATTCGGAGTAGTTATCATCATCACGCTTATCCCATATTCTACCAATTTTCAACGGTTGGGATGAGGTGGATTGTGATCTCGAGTCTTTAATAGACGACCTAGGAATGTTTTAAGGTCGACCCGTGCGACCATGGTTGAATACAGACTTGATTTCGGCGTTCATTTACAGTGAACTTCGCCAATTGGCGAAATCGGGATACTTATGACTGTTTCTACGTTCCGTCGCTCCCTCCTAAGTCAGAGTGCGTCAGTGTGCGTCGTGTGACCATAACCCAGGTCCGGTTTAATCAAAATCATACTCTGATACAAACTGTAACACCCCGAAAATTGAGGGTCGAGTAGTAACTCAACTCTCCAGTTCCAGAACATCACTTATGCAACATAGATAATGATGATTAAATGTTGTCGATATTAGTGCATTGAACATGAGTGAGATTAAGCCAAAACAGCATATCATACTCCAGAGACAGTTAAATTGCAAGCGGAAGACTGTGATAGATATATATACAATATAAAAACAATGGTGGGTCTCCAGAGTGTGATAATGTTACTAGGTTAAATAATTACAAGTACAATTCTAAAATATACCACATGTGAGGAAGTGTAATGTCTTCTATCCTAAGTATCATAGCCCCGTCAATACAATACCAGGTCTTCATAAACCTGTCAGAGAGTTACATGTAGGAGAACTCCTTCTCAACATCATAGTAGTGGTCCGGCTCTGCTTCAAAGCATCGCCATCACCTGAAACTCAACAAATCTGGTTGGTGTGTACAACACCGTCCCGTAACGTGGGAGTGAGTGATCAACTCAGTGGAACAGTAAAGCATAGGTTAACATGTTATCAATTCAGTCAAGCAGTAATGATAAAGCAGTAAAATCAAACACTCCTAACTACTCTTATTAATGTAAGTATGAATGCAGTCATGATGTATGCCCTTGCCAAACCACCCTCATGCGACGCCATCTTACGTTCGCGAATGCGTTCATCCCTCAGTGCTCACATCTAACAGGCAACATGCAGTGCGATGATGAGCATGATTACCGAGTAATTATTAGTCCGTTTCAAACAGCAGTATTGAGAAACTAAGGTACCTCCCTTGTATAATTCTCAAATATGATCCATTCTAGGGTCGTCAGTCCTAGTTAATCTCATACGATATTATGGTTTGAGAGGCATAGCGAAGGCATCACAAAGGGCTCATCACCCGTCAGCACAGATACAGATCTCACCGTATGTGACTCAATTGCTGGCCGTCAGCTCGAATACAGGTCTCACCGTACTCGGCTCAATCGCTGGCCGTCAGCTCGAATACAGATCTCACCGTACTCAGCTCAACTCATGCTCTAGTTGCTGTGAATGACTCGTCGCCAATTACAGACCTTAGAGTACTCGAAGACACTACGGAGGGCTCGTCGCCCGTCAGCACGAATACAGGTCTCACCGTATTCGACACTCGCCGCAGGTGTCGACAGCTAAAATATAGTGTCTCATACCACCATAATCGGCTCACGAGTCTGGTTGCTAATTGGTCACTACGGGGAGGCACGTGGCCCCAGCGTAGGCCGACAGCTCGACCATAGTGTCCCATACCACCATGCCCAGCTCATGAGTCTTAGCGAATCGAGGTACCATGGTTAAAAGAGATTTCACTGGTAAGTTTGGTACCCTAGGTTCAAGCAGTAGCGTCCAAACATGGTGAACATTCATTAGACAGATCGGGTTACTTGACGAGCTCGGCTAGCTCGAGCGCACAACAAGTTGAACGATATGAACCGCATAAGCACTTCGTGTGGCCAACCACTATCGCCAACCGAAGTACGACTCGGATTCGTCGAACACATCTCACGTGGCAAATGAATCACAGCAACGAATTCAATTCTGGTACCGATTGTCTGGACTATAATCATAGCCCCAAATCACATTTAATTGCAGATAGTTAAAGCAGTAATGAATCAAGATTCAAATCATACAACCAAAGTCTGGTATTATCCGTTTAGGGCTGTCAAGGCTGTTGTACGCACTCGTTGCTCCACTCCCCCATCACCCATGACGGATCATACAACGTAATATGAATTTAAACATATGCATCACATAGATAAAATCATAAAAGCAGTTGAGCATGTTATGAAGCACAACACAAGCATGAGTTTGTACATATTCAATTCCAAATCACACAATTATCCAAGGAAAACATACACATAGTTAAAAGAAGTTGAGAATCATATCTCAACACCCTTGTACATTACAATTTGTTAACTACTACTCATTCAGACATTTCAACAAACACTTTAAAAGACATACATCAACATACATGACATATGCTGATCACATAGGCATTAGGCCAAATCCTTTCACTAGGGAGTTGCCCCAATCATAACACGCGTACACCCACGACGGATAGTCATGGAAACTAGGAATTCAAGTTCCATATTCATTTGAACATTTTCACAAACACTTGGGTTGCACATTTCAACATTTTCACAAACACTTGGGCTGCACATTTCAACATATATAGCGTATAGTGGTCGTGGCGTGATTCAGGGCAAATCCTTTCTTCAAACGGGTATCGCCATTACAACAATCATATATCCATGACAATTAGTCATGGCGAGCACGAATGAGAATTCTAAACTCATTCAGTCATTTTCACAAACACTTAGAATACACTATTACAACATACATGGTGTATGTTAGCAAAACATGTATTAGGGCTATCCTTTCGCCAAGCAAGTATTTTATCCATGTATAATATATTCATATAGTAAATAATCATGGCAAATACATCTCCAAAATTTATACGTATACGGTACTTTCTAGAATACACAATTTCAACATACATAGTGTATGTAAGCAAAACATGTATTAGGGCGAGTCCTTTCGCCAAACAAGTAATTTACCCACATATAATATATTCATACAACAATTAATCATGTGAAAGACATTTCCAAAATTTTTACGTATACGGTACTTTCTACAAATACCTAGAGTATGTAGAATTCCATATTTTCCATCTTTAATCGAAACAGAAAACAGACAGCACTTTGTACATGTGCAATTGCATGCAGATCATGAATCTATCATTATCTGACATTGAAAGCGTTGAAAACCATAACCTATACACCTAAAGTCCGCACCTTTTGTCGTAGAATCCGCAAGCAACACGTGTCAGATTACTATTCAAGATATTTTATTTTGAATTAATTTCACAATTCTCACACTCTTCACTCCGAGCTCAAGCGAATAGCGCTGGGACACTATCTGGATTTGATTTTCGAGATGGTTGTCAAGCCCAGCAAGGCAGTCCTAATTCCTTAACTTCGTGTTAATCGGACTTCCGACGTGCGGTCTAGATCCGATATGGAGTTTCGAGATGCTCCCGAGAGCAGCCGGGTAATGAGATTGATCCTAGATTTTAGGGTAACCTAGCGTCAATGATTTTACAAGTTTCTGGTCTTGCAGATCGTATTTAAAGTGATTGGTACTAATTTCACAGGCACTTTAATTTAACACTGGCTAATTCTTGCCTAATTTCTAAAGGATTTAGACCTGTGCAATTTCTGTCTGAGGTGGTACTTGGGCCTTTGTAGTTTGTATATAAAGTGATCCAAGTTATACTACTTAGCTAGTTTAAGATAGTGTCTAGGGTGAAAGTACTTAGAAAATTTGAAAGATCAAGGTGGTGAAGGGTGGGATTTGTGAAAGAAATGGGTTCACAAGCGATTTTTGCCTTTGGGACTGAGTTTTGACAAGTTAATAAGGTGTTAGGATCGACCCATTGCCTAAGGACATCTAATCCCAGGTTGGCAAAAATCCAGGCTGTTACACCCTACTGGAACGAAAACTTAATGGTACCTAGATCCAGTATTGGTGAGCTTAAGTCCGACCTTTGGCTCAAGGGGGCCCGCCAGAAGTGCTCCATTAAGCTGGAACAGGCTCACTTTAGTTATAACCTAAGCATACCTTGACCTTAGGTCTATTTCGGTGTGTTTTTAGGCTATATAAGGACCTTAGAACCCTCTCTCATTCAGCCATATGAATTTGAGAAAAAACCCTAAGAGAGAAGAGAGAAAAGAGTGAGAAAGTTAGAGAGTTGTGGGAGGATTCTTCCTACCCTTTCTTCCTGCCACTACACAAGCTTCACCACTCTATTCTCATTGCTTTCCCGACGATTTCGACTCCGTTTCCAGGTAAGAAACCCTAACCCTAATCTGTTTTGGGGTTATGATGGTTGTAGGTTATGAAATAGCTAACCTATTTCATTCTATAGGTTACCAAACTACCGAATACGGAAGCTTAGCAAACCTATCGGATTCGTTACGATTCTATGACGAAAGGTGCGGACTTTAGGTGTATAGGTTATGGTTTTCAACGCTTTCAATGTTAGATAATGATAGATTCATGATCTGTATGTAATTGTACATGTACAAAGTGTTGTCCGTTTTGCTTTTCGGTTATACGATAACTATGTTGAATATACTGTATTCCTAGTATTTGTAGAAAGTACTGTATACATATAAATTTTGGAAATGTGTTTACCATGATTATTTGTTGTATGAACATATTATATATGTGTAAAATACTTGCTTGGCGAAAGGGCTCGCCCTAATACATGTTTTGCTAATATACACTATGCATGTTGAAATAGTGTATTCTAAGTGTTTGTGAAAATGCTTGTGAGAGTAAGTGCTTGGATGATGGTGCTTTAGGTGGCTGTTGAGATGGGATTCTCAACTACTTAGAAACGTATATGATTTCCTCTATGATTGGGTGTTTAATTTAATCGCTTACTATGAAATATATGTGTTTGTATCTCTTGTTTACATTGTGCTTTGTAACATGCTTTATGACATGTTTGTTAACATGCTTGAATTACTTTGTTTATTATGCTTTACTCCACATGCTCTGAATAAGGATTGATTGCATTTGGGACTATGATTATAGTCCAGACAATCAGTACCAGACTTGAGTTCGTGGTTGAGATTCATTTCGCCACGTAGGATGTGTTTGACGAACCCGAGTCATACTTCTGTTGGCGACAATGGTTAGGCCACGCGAAGTGCTTATGCACTTCATGTCGTTCAGTTGATTGTGCGCTCGAGTTAGTCAGGCTCGTCAAGTAACCCGATATGTCTAATGTATGTTCACCATGTTTGGACGCTACTGCTTGAACCTAGGGTACCAAACTTACGAGTGAAATCCCGTTAACCATGGTACCTCGATCCGCTAAGACTCATGAGCCGGGCATGGTGGTATGGGACACTGTGGTCGAGCTGTCGGCCTACGCTGGGGCCACGTGCCTCCCCGTAGTGACCAGTGAGCAACCTTGACTCGTGAACCGAATACGGTGATATGGGACACTGTATTCGAGCTGTCGGCCTACACTGATTGGTGACGAGCCCTTTGTAGTGACCTCGACCATACTCTGAATTTGCGCTAAGGAGATGAGTTTTTCCGCGGTGTATAGAGTATGAACTAGGCCTGTATCAATTTAGTGATAAACCGTTAAAAAGGTGATGGGGGAATGGTGTAACGGTTGCGTGTAGCAGCCCTGGCAGCCTTTGCAGCGCCCTAGAACCACACTATCATATGAGATTATCTAGGTTTGACGACCCTAGAATGGATCATGTTTAGGAATGATACAAGGGAGGTACCTTAGTTTCCCAATCCTGCTGTTTGAAATGGACTAATAACAACTCGGTAATCATGCTCATCATCACACTGCATGTGCCTGGAAGATGTGGAGCACTGAGGAATGAACGCATGCCGCGAACGTAAGATGGTGTCGCATGAGGGAGTATGTCGGTGAGGGCATGCATTATGACTGCATTTCATACTTGCATTAATAAGAGTAGTTAGGATTGTTCGATTGTACTGCTTTATCATTACTGCTTGACTGCATTGATAACATGTTAACCTATGCTTTATTGTTCCACTGAGTTAGCTACTCACTTCCACGTTACGGGACGTATTGTATACACCAACCAGACTCTGTCTTAGGTGCAGATGAGGTGACGACTCAGAAGGCTGATCCGGACTACGACGAGGACCAGGGCGAGTTCTCGTATATGCAGTATGTTGGTGGCTTTGCCTAGACTACCTGGATCGACGGGACTTACAGGGCTTACTTCTCTAGTTGTATTTTTGATATTTTGAACGTAAAACAGATACATGTATATGGTGACTCAGTTGGGTTCATACTCTGGAGATTGTGATGGTTTTGTTTCTTTTACCTACAATTATATACAGTTTCAGTCTTCCGCTTGCCTTTATACAATTGATTTGGAGTATGAATTACTATTTTGGTATAATCTCACTCATGTTTAATGCACTAACACAGACAACATTTAATCATCATTATCTATGTTGCATAAGTGATGTTTTGGAACTCGAGAGTTGAGTTGCTACTCAACGCTCGAATTTCAAGGCGTTACATTAATGCTAGTGGAGATCAGTTCCCTGTTGGGAGTGGTGACAACCTAATAGGCGCTTTGGTTAAAAATCCCTCTATGCCTTTTCAAGCTGACATTGGTCTTGATGGGACTGCCATTCTGAATTCAATGACTAGGGTAGAGAAGATTCCAGTTGATCATCCAGCAGGTGATTCTAGAAATGATGTTCAAGTTATAGAGGAAGATAAGCATGTCATTCAGGAATCCATGTTGAAGCTGCAGGTGAAGAACATACTGTAGCAAATAGTAATAGTTATTTTTAATCCAAGTTATTGGTTGAGGATCATTCCTCTGTTTCAGAAGGCCAAAACCTAGATGCTCTTCCTATCAACCAAGTTGGTTATCCCCTGACAGCTGCTACAAGAGACAGTGGTAACTTGGCTAAGGTGGATATAGAAGGAAAGTGACGGATGAGGTTGATCAGACTCAAGCAGCTGCAGGGAACATAGAAAAGGTGATGACAGATCAAGTTGATCAAATTCAAATGGCCACTCATTCTACATCAGATGTGGGTGGAGACATGAAATGCAAAAATATCGATCCAGCTACTGGGATCGATGTTGTTCCAAATGAGAAGGCCACGGAATCAGATGGAAAGCTGGTGGAAACCAATGCAAATTATGAATAGGCAAGCATAGAACTCGATTGTGAGAGATATTAACATCCAAGTGCTTCAATGCGTGAGTATGCAGATGCTGGAAAAAAAACTTGCTGTCAACCGTTCGATGTTCTCAGAATTCGACAAAACCATTGATCTAACATTCTCTTCATAATCTTCAAGGTCCATCAATGTTTTCTTCATCATATCCACGACCCATGAAATGAAATCATTTGGTTATGGAGGCACACACAGCGCATTGTGGCAGCTGCTAAGATTGAAATAGACGATTGTTATCCACTTGAGATCTTCTCAGAGAATATTGGCTAGAGAGGAAGTATATCATCTGCAAGAGTGTGTAGCGTAAGGTTGCGAGATGAAAAGCTGTGAATGGTACTGTTGGGAGAGTGAGCTGGACTCTTACATGGTAAGCTTTTCAGACATTTTGAAATATTATATGAAAGGGAATGGTAACGTCTCCATTTAAAATAAAATAAAATAAAAATAAAACCAGGTTATTAGAAAGCATGATCGAATGGCTGTTGGTTTCTTTCCACTGCCTTATTCTTTTAACTCATTGTATGCCTATTTGTCATCATTTATTTGTAAAGTTTTGTTAATGTATGTCATGGAAACATTGAAAATATCATATGGTACTGGTCTTGAGTATCTAGTTAGCTATGAGACCACCCAACCTAGATTATGGAAAATAGGATAGACTTCTCTTTCTTTTGTGCATTTTTAGAAATTTCTAGCTCACCATATTACTTGTCCCAATCCCATTCAGATTCTAACTTTGAAGTATCGGTTTTTGCAACTAAATCACAAATCATGTTTATTTTTTTGATGTCCTACATTTATAAAATAAATCAAATAGATTGTTTGGATCATGGATAAAGACCCCATATTTGGTTAGCTAATTACAATCAAATCAGTTTCTTCATGAAAACTGGTTAGATGTTTGTTGCCTTTATTTGGTTAGTGTGCTTGTTGGACTTTTCCTTGCATGCTTTTGTTGTTCAGGGAACAAGTTGACTTTGTATCATTTATAGTTAGCTCTTACTTGAAGTGAATTTTGTACATAGTTCAACAGGAAAGTTGAACTGATTGGTAGCACAATCTCTTGGCCTTTTGAAGTTTCTATTGGTTTCAAATGCTCCGATCTATTTATTTTTGTTTTGTTTTGTTTTTGGTTATTTATTTATTTATTTATTTATTTGTTTTTTTTATTTATTTTTTTTGCAGAACTATTTTGTCTTTACCCTGATGATTAATGGTGCGCATTCAGCAAGTTTTTTTCCCAGATTCATGGGGCGACCCCTTTCCAACAACTGATCCATATTTGGACTTGATCATTGCCAGTGATATCCTATTATGTAAGGTTTGTTGCTATATCTTATATCAGTGCTCAATAATATGAACGAGTAGTTAAAGGTAAAACTTCTTTTTTTTTGAAAGGTGAAACTTTATTCTTTGAAATCCTTGGAAAAATCAATCAAGTGGTTGAGTACTCGACAAGTCCTCTTTTTTTTTTCATTTTCATGTGGACTCTCTCTAGATTATGTTAAAATCTTATGAGCATGATTTATTGCATGCCATTTCTTACTCATAATTATGTTGTTGCCTGGTTCCAAATGTTGTGTATGGTGCTTAAATTTTGAGTGAAGTAGATTAGGTTAGTAAACAATGTATATTGTCTGCTACAAGAAGTTTAGTCCTATTAAAGTTCTTTCTTTAAAGGTGTAGCTTGTCTACTACATGTGCTCTTGCACATGTTAGCGTGATGGACATGCTGCGTTACCACAAGTTCACCATAGGTGAGTCCTTGTCCTATTGCACTGCAATATGCCATGTTTATTATGTCCCACTGTTGGAACTATTGGATTTGCCAAATCATATTAGCAAGATTCATGGATACCTTCTTAAAGTTGACCTTTGGGATTGTGTTTGCTAATTTCTTTATATATTACCTTTCTAATTTTCAGGAACCTGTGCATTCTGAAGATGATATCATAAAGTTCTATGAAGAAACCGGTTTACCTGTGGCATTAGATGAAACTATTGACCATATTCAAGGCGATCCTCTCAATAAGCTTATGGCATTTGTACACCCAGGAATAGTTGTTGTTGTAAGTAAAAACTAATCTTTATAAAGTTACAACTTAGAAGAGGTTACTAATGACTTCAATATATTGTATTGTGAACATGACCTGATTTTACTATGATGGTCCTGTCAGGTTATTAAACCAAGTGTTGTTGAGGGGGTTTGAAAATGCAACAATGATTGCAAAATGGGCACAACAACATGAAAAGATGGTTGTTATCAGTGCTGCATATGAAAGTAGCCTAAGTTTAGCATCATATGTTCACTTTGCATGCTATCTTGAGCAGCAAAACATGGAGATCTGTAAGATGGAGAATAAGGAATAGCCCCCAACTATAGCCCATGGCGTTATGAAGAATGAGGGTGGAAGCGTTTTCTGTTGTTCTTTTCTAATGTGGGCAACTATTATTTGCTAGCCCTCTCTACCATGTGGAATTTGAGGATTTGATATTCCAGGAGGCAAATGAAAATGTGTTGGTTACCAAGACACTCTATGCTCACTTTCTTTTGATTGAATGAAGGATTAATGTAATTGATTCATTATTGAATGAATGATTGTAATTGACTGAATGATTGTAATTGAATTAATGAATGAATGATTATGTAGGTGGTAATTAAATGAATGAATGAATGATTATGCAGGTGGTAATTGAATGAACGAATGATTATTAAAAAAAAAATTAATGTAGGAAATAGCTACGGATATTAACTGTAGCTGGTAATCTGACAACCGTAGCTGTTATAAAATTCAGCATATTGCTACGGATCCAACACTACTTTTAGCTCCCAATAATATCCGTAGTTGTAGGTGCTTTTAGCTACAGAAATATTCGCTACGGATTAGATCCGTAGCTAATTTAAGCTATCGCTACGGATTAAATCCGTAGCCATAGGTTTTAGAGCTATTGGCTCGGCACCTACGATGACGGTCGTGCTACGGATTTAATCCATATCCATAGGTCTATGGCTACGGATTAAATCTGTATCCTTTGCCCATTTTCTGGTAGTGAATTGATCCATGGGTCGATGTTATCGGTGTTCAAAATCCAATGACATCGAAGCCTGCTCGATTTCCTCGATCTATTGGTAAAAACGTTCAAAAGCGTTTGACAGGTTGAGTTTGTGTCATCGAGTGACCATTCGATGCTATCGAGAGTATATGCTCGATGATATCAAAGCTTGCTTGATGATATCGAACTCTGTAAAAAAAAATATAACTGTTTTATTTCCATTGGAACTTTTTACCTATTTAATGAGAGCTTACCTGAGGTTGCTTACAGAGAAAATAGATAAAGCTTTTGAGTGTTTAATTTAGATCACCTACCCTAAGCCTTTTCTCTCATGGGAGTTCATTCCTCAATCCACCCTCATCATTGATATTCAATAGAGTGGATTGGTGGATGAACTTCCGCATTCAAGGATCCTCCAACTACCACCTTAATGGCAAATCATTAAGCTGAGATACCTTGAATGCATAGATGCTTGGAATCACTCCGTCTCTAATATAAGAAAACATTTAATAGAGTAAGATTTCAATATAACCTTGACCCAACCCGTCGCCATACATTGGAGCATCATAAGTGTTGCGGATCAAGGGAGCTGAAGATTCTTAATCAACAAAGGAAGAGATCTTCATCGACGTACTAAATGGGGCTCATCTACTTATCTGTAAGTCATTAGAGTCCAGAAACCCTGCTGATCATTCCTTTGTGTAGGATTGGGTCGCAGGTGATTCTCACCCCTTTCAAGTCCTCATAGGAGGCCTCCAACGAGAGAATACGTGTGGGTGTTGTGTATTGACCCTTGCTCTTGGGAGCATAAACTTAAGTCCTTAGTGTAGGTCCTTGGCCTGTGTGGCCTAAAACTTAGGTGTTATGTGTTGACCTTCACTCTCGTGTAGGGCATAAACTCTAGGTTCCTTATGTGGATCCTTGGCCTGTGTGGCCTAAAATCTAGGTGTTGTGTGTTGACCTTTACTCTTATGTAGGGCATAAACTCTAGGTTCCTTGTGTGGATCCTTGGCCTATGTAGCCTAAAATCTGAGTGATGTGTGTTAACCCTTACTCCTGTGTGGGGCATAAACTTGTGTCTCGTGGAGACGTGTTAGGTACCTTGTGTAAGTCCTAGAGTCAGCCTTGTGTAGGTTGTACTGGTTTGAGGTGAACCTGATTTGAAACTTTCATTAGTGAGATCCAATACACTCAAGGGTTGAGTGCGTCCGCCAGAAGTGGAGTAGACACGTAGTCGAACCACTATAAAAATGACTGTATTTGGGATTGCTATTTACTTTTACTGCTTGTGTGATATCTCTGAATGTTCTCATAATGCATGTTTACATGATTATCTAGAACTAATTAGAATCACATCTCACACACAGTCACATCCATCATGAACTATGTTCTACATCTTGTTTATATTTTAAATAGTCTTATGATTGGATCCTCTATTTGGCTTGGAAGCCATTAGAGTTACATGGAAGAAATCCTTATACTTGCATATTGATTCAGGATAGGGTTGATAGGTTTTAAATCATCATAAAATATTAAAAAGTCCTATTCACCCCCCTCTAAGACACCTTGGCATATTCCTGCTTCTACTAAAGCAGTCATTACCGCAATTTCAGGGATAATATGCAATATTGACCTCAACAGCACACTGCAACCTGCTTTTTCTTCGCCTGCAAGGTCTAACCCATTTATGAGAGGGCATTTTCTCTTACCATCCCCCATGGCGTTGTCAGAAGCTATACAGAAGACATTGGTCTTACGCGTGGTTGGCCGCATAGGCACACTCCGCTGCCCGCATGAGTCTAAGCATGCGATTACCTTCGTGGGCTTTTTAGGGCCACTTGCTTTTCACTGCTGCCCGTATAATATTTGGCAAATTACATATATGATAGGTCTTATGCGTGGGTGACCGTATAAGCGCTCTCTACTACTGTAAATGATAAATCATCGTCGCTAATAATATAGGGCTTACAAGTGGTTGGCTGTATAGGCGCACTCCGCTATCGTAATTGATAAATCGTGGTAATGCTTTAATAGTATCTGTGATTGTCGTAATATATCAGTTTGGCGATGAATGGCGATAATAAGCGATGATTGGCAATAATATCAATTTGATGTAGAGAGCTTTAATATGCTTGCGAATTTATCTTTTCATTCATATATGGAGAAGAATACATGGTATTGCATGTTAAGGATTTTTCATCATTCTGCTTGTCTTGTCCCCTTTTGATTGGGACAGATTATCCTGATAATCTTCATAATCAAAACTTCTTTGATCTTCAAGGATAATATTTTTTATAAAACGGGCATTGACAGGTGACCATATCAAACTCCATTCGAGTATACTTCACTTATTACATACGGACCGTCCCATTTAAGGTCGAACTTGCCCCCTGTTCTGCGAGTGACTACTTTGGGTCTTTTCAACATTAGCACCATATCGCCTTTCTTGAAGGAGCGATGTTTAACTTTCTTATCAAAGGCAACGGATATTCTTGTCTAATATAGTTCTAATCATTGTTGGGCTAACAGCCGTTTTTCATCAAGCGTATCAAACTCGGTTAGCCTTATCTTGGCATTTTCATCATCTGTAATATATTCATGTACTACCACCCTGAGTGAAGCGACTTGCATTTTGATAGGGATGATGGCTTCAACACCATATACCAGTGAATACGGGGTAGCTTTTGTCACGGTCCGATGAGTAGTTTGGTAAGCTCATAGAGCCTCTTGTAGTTTTTCATTCCAATCACGTTTATTTCTTGCGATAGTCTTTTTTAAGATCTTAACTATCGTCTTGTTAAAGGCTTCTGCCAATCCGTTTGCTAGAGGGTAGTAAGGTGTCGAGAATGAATGTCGGATGTCAAATTTCTGACAATTTCTCCATGCCCCTGTTCTTGAAAGGATTACCATTGTCGATGATGATCTTTTTTGGAATACCGTGGCGATATATTATCACATGTTGAATGAAATTTATGACATCTTTTTCTTTAACATTTCGCAGTGCGATCACTTTAATCCATTTGAAAAAGTAATCTGTTGCTGCCAAAATATATTGTCATCCTTTAGAAGAAGGCGGATTGATGGGGCTGATAACATCCAGTCCCCATGCTGTGAAGGTCCAAGAGGCTACCGATTGATGAAGATCTTCAGGTGGCACATGTTCGATATCTCCAAGGACTTGGCATTCATGGCATCACTTCACGTAAGTGATCACATCTTTAAGCACTGTGGGCCAATAATACCCCATTCAGTGCACATGATAGAACAAATTTTGACTGGCCTGATAAGCTCCACATTCACCTGAATGAACTTCTTGTAATATTTAACTTACTTTTTCTATGTCCAGGCACAGTAACAACATTTCATTATAGGATTTTCTGTATAGCACTTCATTGCATATGATGAATTTCTTCAACCTCTGCTTGATTTGTAGCCTCCGTGATGGATCTTCCAAAAGGATATTATATTTGAGATAATCGATAAACGGCTAGCATCAGTTGTCTGCGGTGATCTCTAAACATGATACAGGAAGTGCTTCAGCATTTTCATCAATGAGTTTTGGGGCTAGCAAGAATCTTCTTTCTTTGATCGTCACTTGGAGAGGACTTCGATCAGGGTAGGATAAAGCCGCAACTGTGGGTAAAGCGTCTACTCTCACATTCTCACATTGAGGTATATGTTTGAATTCAACATTATGAAATTGCTCTAGCAACTGCTGCACTCATCCACCATATGGTAGAAGCTCTTGTTTTCTTATTTCGAACTTCGTTGTTAATTGATTTATCACCAGTTTAGAGTCCTCGAATATCTGCAGAGTCTTTATCTTCATTTCTTGTGTTATTTACATTCCTATAATGAGGGCTTTATACTCGGCCTCATTGTTGGTACATGTCGTACCCAATGTGAAGGAATATGGCAACAAATTGCCTTGGGGACTGATAAATATTACTCTAGTACCTGCTCCTGAAGTTCGAGATGCATCGTTAAAATACATTTGCCATGAATTAGGTGATTCAATCATCATTACTTGTTCATCCAGGAAATCGTCTGCGATTACTTCGCTATCTAACACATGATGAGCTGCTAAAAAATCTGCCACTGCTTGCACTTTTATTATCTTTGATACCTCGAAAGATATCATATACTCTAGAAGTAACAACATCCACTTAGCCAATCTTCCTAACAACATCGGTTTTGTCATTAAGAATTTTATAGGATCAACCCTCGAGATCAGAATTATATCATGAGAAAGACAGTAATACCTTAGTTTTTGTATCTCGAATATTAATGCCAAGCATACTTTCTAGATGGGTGAATAATTGCATTCTGCACCTATCAGAGTTCGGCTCAGATTATAGAACATGATTTCCTTTCCTTACTCATTTACTCGTGCCAGTAAAGCCCCCAAAGAATTCTCAACCACTGAGATATATAAAATGAGGAGTTTTCCTTTAACTAGAGCTGCTAGTATTGGAGGTTGTTTCAATAGTTCTTTAATAGAGTCAAATGCATTTTGGCACGACTAATCCCACATGAATTTTGTTCCTTTCTTCATCAGATTTGTAAACAGCTGGCATCTTCCAACCAGATTGGAAATAAGGCGTTGAATATATGCTAATTTTCCTTATAAGCTCATCAGTTCTTTCAACGTTTTCATTGGCTGCATATCCTGAATGGCTCTAAATTTTCCTGAATGATTTTGATTCCTCTGTGTCTGATGATGAAACCGAGGAACTACCTTGATGAAACACCAAAAGCACATTTTGTCGGATTCATTTTTAGTAGTTTCTTTCTGAGTTGAAGAAATATTGAGGGCAGATGCTCACAATGTTCTTCATGACCGTTCGATCTGACTACTAAATCACGACATAATATTCCACATGCTTGTGTATCATATCTTGAAATATATTTTGCATTGCTCTCTGATATGTGGCACTAGCATTCTTGAGAGCAAAAGGCATAACTTTATAACAATATATTCCAAGAGAAGTCTTGAACGCAGTTGCTTCTTCATCTTTGGGTGCTATTCGTATATGATTGTATCCAGCATATCCATCCATGAATGACATGACAGTGTATTTCATCATATTGTCGATTAGCAAATCTATTATTAGTAGCAGGAAGTCGTCTTTTAGACAAGCCTCGTTAAGATCTCTAAAGTCGATGCATACTCTAATTTGTCCACTTTTCCTTTTCATCGAGACAATATTTGATATTCATTTAGGATATTTGACTTCTTTAATGAAACCGACTTTGATCAACTTATTTACTTCTTCCTCTATTAGAGGGATTAAATCTAGATGAAATCGTCTCTGAGCTTGTTTAATTGGCTTCTTATCTTTGGAGATATTTAGCTGATGCATTGCTACGACAATTCTAGGCCTGACATATCTGTATATGTCTAAGAAAATACATCTTTATTTTCTCTCAGAAGCTTAATATATCGATCGGCTTCTTGTTTGGGAAGGCTAGCATTTATAAATGTATTTCACAGCTCTTCTTCCATTCCTAGGTTTACTTCTCTAAGAGTATCAATCATCGGTTGCCCCCTGTCTTCTATCTGTTTTGAAGATATTTCTAGATGCTTGATTATTTCAGAGTCTGTTTCTTAGCTTGGATTTGTTGCAATCATGTTTACTTGCACTTGAGAAGAAGATGCTCCTAATCCGTAGAATTTTTCTCATCTTTTTCGTTCACTCCAATCGGGACTTGGATGCCTCTACCATTATTCAATCCAGTCGGTTCTTCGCAATCGAAACCCATGCTTTGCATAATCTTTTTGATAAGGTGATTGTATCTTTCTAGATCTTCATATGTTAATCTTTTGTAGGTCATTTTACTGTCAGGTTTTTCTTCTATCTTTGCCTCTGATGGGGCATAAAACTCAATGGGCTCAGGATTCTTCAGGTTGGACTTGACATGAAATCTTTTACACATAACTAGAAATGGCTTATTTCTTTCAGCATATGGTAAAGGTACTGTATAGTTCGACTAGAGAGTTTTCAATTGTTTAGGTGACAATAATGTTAGAGGAGGTTGTCCAGGTTGTCTCAAGTGTTTTGGCAAGAAGTAAAATTTCTTTTTCGCATTCACTTTCCCAGACAGATCTATTCTCACAACTTTATTTTCTATCGTCTTTGTCTGGCTATTTTTTATAACCCTGTTTCTATCATCTTGCTTCCTGTCTACGACTGCAAATCCATCATAGTAATTCGCATTTACGAAGAAGGATTTTTCCTCTGTATATGGTCTTGCATCAGCCATCACTTTATGATGGATTCCCTTTCTACGATACTTGAAGCACTGATGTAGAGTAGACGGTATAATACCATATTAATGCATCCATGGTCTTCCTAGGAGGAGATTATATGTTGTTACTGCATTGATGATGTGACAAACAACGTTCATAGTTAATTCTCCTATTTCTAGTATTAATGTGATTTTTCCCAGTGCCCGTTGTCCATCTTGATTAAAGTTATGTATCATCATTCCACTAGGGCATAAGTGGGAGCGACGATATCTAAGGTCGTTCAGCACCGTCAATGGTAACAGATTCACTGCAAACCCATTGTCCAACATTATTCACTTAACTTGTTTATCGTGGATATGACCAACAATCATCAATGGTCTATTATGCTCTCTGTCATAAGTCAGATCATCATCGGAGAACGTGATAATAGGCATATAGTCGCATCCTATGATATCTTGAGGCGTATCGGGCCTTGTATTTTCTATTTTAACGAGTAGTGCTTTTCTGATGTTGTTATCTGACAAGGCTTGAATCAAAGTCTGTCTGAAATCTTCTAACAGTCGTAGTGCGTCATATACACTTAATCGAGCAGGGATGCCTTTTAAATGATTCACGATGTCATAAGTCACTTTTTCAACTTTATTCCTCTGTTCTATTCCACTGTTGAGATGTGTTCCAGATGTCTCTCCTCGCATTATTTTGGCTCTTTATTTTTGGAGGGGGCTCGTTATTCTTTTTCCTAACAACGACGTGATCACCGCTACTTTACTCATGTCATTCAGAGATTTGGAGGTGCTTGTGTTATAGCTTTCCCTTTTTTTGGATTTTGTACTCTCACACGTAATCTCCCAGGAGGATAGTACGTTCAGTGTCGCTTTCCTATTTCTTTCTTTCTCTTTCCCCATCACAATCTCGCCTCTATTTATCATTCTCTGCAGTATGTTCTTCAGTGTAAAACAATTTTCTGTGGGATGTCCCAATAGGCGATGGTAATGACAATAATTCTTCTCTTTTGCTTTGTCAATCTCTTTGGGACGTTTAGAGGGAGGTAACTCTATTGTTCTGGCGATTAGAAATTGTTTCATCATGGGAACAACATCTTCTCTTTCAAATGCATAACCTTCATGAGAATCAAACAGTCTAGGCCTTTTGTCACCTACATGTCCCCTATAGTTGTCTGTGTTTTCTCTTCTTTCTGTTCTTTGGCTGTCACGAGGAACGTCACTCTTCTTTTCTTGGTCGACGACATTTACCATCAACATGTCGACCCTCTTCTATTTATCTTGCTCTGAAATGCTGGCATCTTCTTGGTCATTAATTCCAGCGCATGCTCCTTTGTGGCAAGATCACGGAAGGTTCTTATGTCGAACTTGTGAGGCCAAACGTGATCCCTATTTCCATTAAATTCAAACACATTTTCACTTATTCTTTTTCCTTTAAAAATTGTTTGTATGATGCCCCCAGGGTTTTCCATCGATCAATAAATTTTTCTACTGGCTCATTCTCCCTCTGCCACATAGAAGTTGGCTCGGTGATGCTGACATCCCGGTCGGATGAGAAGAAGTTAGACATAAATGCATCTTGCATCGATTTCGAGGTTCATATAGATTCAGGGGCCAAGATTAAATACCACTGAAACGCCTTTCATGTCAAAGAAGAGCTAAATAATCGCAAACAATACTATGAAACTGTAGAAAAATTACCCATGGTCAAAATAAAATGCATGAGGTATTCTTCTCGAGATCCATCTCCATTAAATTTCTGAAAGTCTGGGTGCTTGAAATTGGTAGGGAATGGCACATCTTCTACTTCTCTGGGTACGACATTTTATATCAAAATCTTCCTGGATGCTCTCGTTCCCTTTCGGTCCTGACAACTTCCGCTATCACTTGCCGTTTCATCCTATGTTTTCACCCTTGCTGCGGGAGCCGATCCATGTGACCCTACTCTCGGCGATTGTGAGCCTTCGGGTCGATGTTCATGGTCATTCATTGTAGTCATCACAGGAGCAGCTACGATCTAAGCCATAATATGTTCAAGGGTGGCTACTTTGTCATTCCTCCATTAGTGTTCTTTGTGCCTGTGCCATTTCAGCCATACGCTCGTCTTTAGTCGGTAACAGATTCTAACTTGTTCCTGCCATACATACGGCGGCCTCTCTACTTCTTAACAGAGCTATTACTGGAGTGGGATAAGAGTCTGCTGGCATGAGAGGACTTGACGAGAGAGGATTCCTGTTGGATCCTTTGATACTTCCATGGGATTCAAACGACCTTGACATGGTTTGCAGAGGTGTTGTTTGCGAAGGCATGATTGATTTTACGGAGAATGATTCATCTTCTGCAGGCGATTTGCCCTTTTCCTTCCTAGTCCATCGGACATTTGCAACAGGAAGGGCTGGGAAGTCTTGCGGAGTGAAAGGACAATGGGACTTTCCAGGGTATAGTGCTGGCGGAGCAAGTGCTGGATTTCGTCTTGCGGCATTTTGTGTTACCAGTCCCCTGATCGTTTGTGATAGGGCTGGTTTGATAGCTGAACGATTTCGAAGTTTCAAGCTCTAGTGAGATACAATGACCCATTCTTCACCATTGTCCTACACTAACGGCGATACAAAGATCACCCCAATAGTAGCTTATGATGCATCATTCTTATTTGGAATCAATTGGTCTTTTTGGCTCAGGGGTTAATTACGGGCATATTCTACAATGAACCCAGTTAGTACGAAGTAGAAGATTGTCTTATCGGTAGAGGTTGCCATTACAATTTTATTATAATTGTAGTTCCTGGAAAAGACCATGTGGTATAATGTCGGTAAGAGTTTGAATAAATTTATACTTTATTTTGGAGGTGAAGGGGAGGATGTTCCCATTGAGAGTCAGCATTTTTGCCGTCTAAATATAACACCAAATAGTGATAAGAATTCTCAGTATAATTTATAAGTCGAAATTGAATAAGAAAAACTGGTCCCCAGCAGAGTCGCCATTTTGTTTTTGGAATAGATTTTTTGAATTTGTTTTTAGGAACTAACTTGTTTCCTTGTTTTGTAGAAACTGACATAGCAACTCCAATTGGGTAATTTCTTTCCAACTTTCTCTCTATTCAGATTACTTTTCTTCTATAGTTTTTCCTTTTAGATCTTAGTTTAATTGTTTAGAACTTGAGGGTTGAGAGTGTTTCATGCCCAAGTGGGTCCATGATAACACTCTACGTCTCTTAAGTGAAGGAGGATTGGTCGAAGGATTGCCTATTTTTCACCAGATTAGACACCACCTAATATCCCTTGAGCCAATAGAAATTATGGCTGCAAACTAACTGAACCATCCTATTGAGGAACATCAAGATGACAACGAGGTGCATGATGCCCCTCGACCAAGGACGCTGAGAGAATATCTTCAACCAGCGAGGGCTAGTACACCTTCCTGCATTGTGTTCCCACACAATGTAGGAAACATGGACTTCAAACCGGGAGTGATCTAACTACTTTCAAAGTTTCATGTACGTGAATCTAAAAGTCCATATTTATATCTCAAGTAATTTGATGAGATGGTAGCCACCTTGCACTTCCCAAACATAACTGATGACACTGTGAGACTTAAATTGTTTCCATTCTCTTTGAAAGGAAAAAAGCTAAGTCATGGCTTCATTCCTTACGGTCAAGATCGATAGGGACATGGGTTGAGATGACTAGGGAGTTCCTTAAAAATTTCTTCCCGGTTTGCAAGACCAACACCCTGAGGAGAGCAATAATGAATTTCTCCCAAAAAGAGGAAGAGACTTTCTTCCAAAGTTAAAAGAGGTTTAAGGACCTTTTAATGGTATCAATCCCTAGTGGGGGTGGCTAACAATGAAGTGTGAACTGACAGTGGGGTGTACTAACAAGCTAACAAAAAAAATGACCTTTGAACTCTTGCCCACATCATGGATATAAAATTTGACGGGTAATAAGCTTTTTCTATGATGGACCAACTTCGCCCATGCGCTAATTTGTAGAAATGATGTGCAATGGAGAATTTATGAACAAAGAAGTCGATGATGCATGGAACTATTTTGATCTACTCATTGAAAATGCACAATCATGGGACACCTCCTCAAAAGCTACAACTTCCAAGCTGATCCAACCAAGAGAAAAGGGAGGAATGTATATCTTAAGGGAAGACAATGACATGAGTGCAAGGGTGGCTAATCTCATAAGAAAGATTGAGGCTATAGAACTGAAAAAGTAGAGACGGTGAAACTCGAGGAGATCGTTGAAGTTGTATGCGGTATTTTTGCCAGTAACATACACTTGACACAAAAAGTCCCACTATTCATGCATTTCAAGAGTTATTGCATGAGCAATTGAATATCGTAAACAACTATCAAAGGCCATTCAACACTGCCATCTCAAACACTTATAATCCCAGCTAGAGGAACCATCTCAACTTCAGTTGGAGGAATGGCTAAACGACTAGTACAAACAGCAAAGTCCCCAAGAGGATTCGGTTCTCAAACATATTTAAAACCAAGAGTTCTTCAATCAGAATACATTACAAGCATTCCAGGACCTTAGAAAGTCCATTCAAAGGATTGAGTCACACCTAGCGATTAAGGAGAAAGGGAATTTTCCAGCCTAACCTCTACCTAATCCAAAACCACAATGTGAGATAAGTGCCCCGAGCTCTTCAGAACAACATGTGGAACAAGGTAAATCCATCACCACCATTAGAAGTAGAAAAACAATTGACAAAACCATCCAGACGAGGGTTGAGAAGCCTAAGGACTCGAAAGAATCTAAGAAGAATGATGGAATTAGTAATGTCACACATGAGAAAGAACCGGACACACAATACAAGCCAGTTGCACCGTTCCCACAACGGTTGATTTCACCTAAGCCTCTGGCCAACACTCAAGACATCTTAGAGGTGCTTAAACAAGTGAAAGTCAATGTCCCTCTATTGGATCCCATTAAGCAAATTCCCTCATTGCCAAGTTCCTAAAAGATCTATGCACGACCAAAAGATGACAAAATATATAAAAGAAGATCTTTTTTACAGAAATAGTGAGTGTCATCCTCGGTGCCACAAAAATATAAGGATCCCGGTAGCCCAACCATCACTTGTGTAATTGGGAATCACCAGATTGAGGATGCACTTCTTGACTTGGGGGAAAGTGTAAATTTGATCCCTTACTAAGTCTACGAACAGCTTGGACCTGTTAAATTGAAACCCACCAAGACCACACTACAATTAGCTGATCATTCGGTTCATATACTAAGAGGGACGAACAAGGATGTGCTTGTACAAGTCGATAAATTCTACTATCTAGTAGATTTTATTGTTTTAGAGACTCGGCCCGTCATTGAAATGAGCACTCAGATTCTCATCATCCTTGGTTGCCCATTCCTAGCTACATCAAATGCCATTACCAATTGTAGGAATGGAGTGATGAAATTATCTTTCGAGAACATGACATTAGAGCTGAATATTTTTTTCAATATGTGCAAACAACCTGAAGATGTTGATGATACCCACGATGCTAACTTAATCGACTCATTTGTTGAAGATAGAGCACTTTTGACTCTATACTCTGACACTCTGGAGACGTGCTTGGCCCACTCCCCTTATTTAGATAATGATATGATTAGGGAAATGGATGCCTTGCTTGATACGATGTCGGTACTTGAAACTAATCGGTGATGGACACAATTTGAGACTTTGCCCCAAACTGATAAATGCCTCTACAGTCTAGTCTCAAGGCACCGAAGCTTGACCTAAAACCTTTGCCCATTAATCTTAAATATGCTAATTTAGGTCAAGATGAGACATAAGCGATGGTGATTTCTTCCCACCTTGATGAAGAATAAGAGAGTATGCTCATATCTTCTCTTAATGAACATAAAGGAGCCCTTGGATGGATAATTGCGGACCCTAAGGTAATTGACCCTCTGATTTGTACTTGCCGCATTCACCTCAAAGATAATGCAAAAACCTTATACAACCACAACACCGTCTAAATACAAATATGAAGGAAGTGGTTAAGGCTAAGGTACTTAAGTTGTTGGATGTGGGTAGTGTATACCCTATATCAGACAGTCAATGGGTGAGTCCAACATAGGTGGTTCCTAAGAAATCCAGAATCACCATCGTAGCCAATGCCGATAATGAACTAATGCCAAATAAAGTCACTACTAGTTGGAGGATGTGCATTGACTACCAAAAGTTGAATACCATCACTTAGAAAGACCATTTTCCTTTACCTTTCATTGATTAAATTTTAGAAAGGTTAGCAGGTCATTCCTATTACTGCTTTTTGGATGGGTATTTGGGGTACAATCAGATAGAGATAGCCCTTGAAGATTAAGAGAAAATGACATTCACATGTCCCTTTAGAACTTTTGCTTAGCGAAGGATGCCATTCAGATTGTTTAATGCTCCCGCCACATTTCACTGATGTATGTTGAGCATTTTTTCTGACATGGTGGGGTAATATTTAGAGGTCTTCATGGACGATATCTCTGTCTTCGGTCCATCCTTTAGCAAATCCTTGAACATCTTAAACTTATGCTGAAGAGATGTGAAGAGAAGAACCTTGTGCTAAACTGGGAAAAGTGTCATTTCATGGTTTCGAATGGAATAGTCCTTGGACACATAATATCAACCAAAAGAATTGAGGTAGACAAGGCTAAAATAGAGTTGATCTCTAACCTACCTCCCCCTAAAAGTATATGTGATGTGCGATCCTTTTAGGACACACCGGCATTTATAGGAGATTCATTAAGGACTTCAGTCATCTATCTTGTCCTTTATGTAATCTCCTCTAAAAGGATATTCCATTCAAGTGGAGTGAAGAATGCTAGAGAGCGTTCACCAAGCTCAAGGGCATGTTGACTACCGCTCCTATCATGCAGCCACCCGATTGGAGTGTTCCTTTTAAGATCATGTGCGATGCTAGCGACTATGTTATTAGGGCAATGTTGGGTCAGAAAAAGGAGAAGATGCCCTACGTAATCTACTACGCAAGTATGACTCTAAAATCTACCCAAGTAAACTACTCTACTACAAAGAATGAATTCTTAGTTATAGTATTCATTTTGGACAAATTTAGATCCTACTTGATCAGATCTAAGGTCATCATCTATACCCATCATGCGGTGCTAAAATACCTTCTTTCTAATAATGATGTCAAGCCTCACCTGATAAGATGGATCCTCCTACTCCAAGATTTCGATATTGAAATACGTGATAAGAAAGGAGTAGAAAATTTAGTGGATGGCCATCTCTCATGCCTTGTTTTATCAGATTTCCATGAGTCGACCCTAATAAACGACTTGTTTCCTAACAAACAACTCTTTAAACTCTCCCAAATACTTTGGTTTGCTGATATTGCCAATTATCTTGCTACAGGTTTCACGTCGACACATTGGACAATGCAAGATAAGAAGAAATTCTTCACTGATGTGCGCAAGTTCATCTAGGAAGATCCATATCTATTCAAGTATTACCCAGATCAAATCATAAGAGATGTGTGCCCGACAACGAACATCAAAGTGTAATCTCCTTCTGTCACTTACAAGCTTGTGGTAGTCACTTCTCTGCCAAAAAGACCACGGCTAAAATTCTGCAGTGTGGCTTTTACTGGCCCACTATGTTCAAAGACACTCATGAGTTTTACAAAGCTTATGAGCATTGTCAAATTTTGGGAGGATTGTCCTGTCGAAACATGATGCTACTAAACCCCATTCTAATTATTGAAGCATTTGATTGTTGGGGCATCGATTTTATAAGACCATTCCCCAAATCATTCGGAAATCTTTACATATTACTTGTGGTAGATTATGTTTACTAAATGGGTCGAAGCAATTCCGTGCCGAAATAATGACTATCACACGATTAGTAAATTCTTAAAAGAAAACATCCTTTCTCGATTCGGAACGCCTTAAGTCATTATCAGTGATGGAGGATCTCACTTTTGTAATAGGTCATTTGATACTTTAATGAAGAAATACGGCATTTCACACAAAGTGAGAATTCCCTATCACCCACAAACAAGCAGTCAAGCTAAGATTTATAATTAGGAGATCAAATAAATTTTGGATAAAACGGTGAACCCCGATCGTAAAGATTGGTCGATTTGATTAACCGATGCACTATGGGCTTACCATACAGCTTATAAGACTCTTATTAAAATGTAATATCCTGAATTTTCACGGCTAGAGTTTATACTCGTGTTCGAGAAAACTGAGTGTTAATAATATATAAATTGGATGCTTCAAAATTCGCACATTATTATTTTTTCATCATAGTCACATCCAGTTACATTCATGAAGGTAACCATTCACGAGAATAAAATCAACTGTAATTATTATTTCATTAGAGTAAAAGAATTCAACAAGTTATTAAGTGCCTCCTCAATGGGAGCTTATTACATTATTGAGTTCGTAGTGAAAATATAAAACTAAATCATGAAACTTCTTCTTATTCTTTTAGTATAATCTTCCATGGGGAGATAGTCCTCTAGATCTTCAATCTGTGCATCACCTGCATCATCTATACAGTTGGAGAGGGTCAACGCCCTACTCATAGTAATGGTTATCCTTTAAGATTAACAATAATTCAAGATATTCATGAAAGTAATGTAAGGGTTCTGATACATCTCGTACTCCACAACTACGAGAGGTATTAATATACAAAAGCAACCTACATGAGATGCATGCCCAGCAAAGTATATGCGGTTCATCACACTTAGCGATCAAATAATGTGAAAAATAATTTAGAGTTATCCGGCTCGCCCAGCATCCCATTCTACAGAGATTCACCGATGTGTCCTACATTTAACATGGATTTACGCAGTTATCCCAAGACAACGCAACAAATGATTGGATGAATTACCTGACATAATTTGTTCATGGAGCGACTATTTGTGACATCCAATGCCAGAGGTGATGTAACACGCATTACGAATTACTTACATCGATTTGTGCACCACTACCCATGATACACATAATTACATGTCACCCCAGGGGCCGCTACCGAAAATGCATTACGTCCACGATATTTATTTGATCGCTAGAAAGGGGGATTCTCAACATAGAACTTGCACCAAAGAAATAAATCCATTGAATTTGGGAGTTCTGGAATATTAAGACACATGCCCAAGCCTTAAAGGTAAATAGCACGAGGATAACAAAGTATAGAGGAGAGTAGCAATAGCTAGCTCAACAAAGAGGAGAGTGGCAATGGCCAACTCAATGATAAGAAGAATAGCAATGGCTAAGTCAACAAAAAGGAGAGTGGCAATGGCCAACTCAATAATAAGGAGAGTGGTAATGGCCAACTCAATAATAAGGAGAGTAGCAATGGCTAACTCAACAAAAAGGGGAGTGACAATGGCCAACTCAATAATAGGAAGAGTAGCGAGGGCTAACTTAAAATTTGGTAAAGGCAAGGGCAAGGCTTATATCCATCGCCCCACATAAGTTCATAAAGATCACTCGTAATTAATATCATACCATAATCCAAAAAGGTAAATAATTGTGGGTGGTAAATTAACAACTTTAGGGAGAGAATCATAATATCATGAAAGCATAACATGTAATAGGAAAGATAAAGCACATCAACTTAAATTAAAGTAATCTTAAAGGAAAAACCCTCACCTTAAATGTTTGTGCCTCCTTCAAGCGTGAAGGTGTGTTGCAGTAGTTGAGACCTTAACCTAATGTGCAACACTTTGATTGGTTAGAAATTATCTTGGGTTAGGATACGTCTTATTCATGTGAGATTAAGGGCTTAGCCTAAATTTTTTATGGCTTGAGTTCACACCGATTTTCTTGATCGAGTTGACCTTTGTTAACTCGGTTTCGGTTATTTGAATCACTTCAATGGATTAATGAGAAAAGAGAATTCTTAGAAGGGATTAATGACGGCCTACCTCGGCTTGGGCGTGGTTCAGAGGCTCGGCGGATCGCGGCACTTGTCGTTGATCGTTCCCGGTGTTGACGACTGGATTTTCCTTTATTTCTTTCTTTCTTCCCTTATTTCTTGCTCTCGTCTTTCTCTCTCTCTCTCTCCCTCTTGTTATACCTATCACCAGCATGGTGTGGGGTTTTTAGACAAGTCCGGATTATCCAGAATATTCCAGCGTAAGTTGTACACGAAAGAGGTTTTACACAAATAGGCTGCACAAGACGTGCATAGAGTCTGGGTTATACAACCTTCTTCTTCTTTCCTCCTTTCTTTTCTGTCAAGATTAGGGTTATTTTGAATGGGGTCCATAAGCGGAAGGTCGTGATTGTGTTCTTGGGTGCAAGAACGTCTCTGATCGGACGGTGGCCTTGCAGCAGTTTCCTGATTTGAGGTAGCTTCGTTTGGAAAAATCAGGGAATATCAATCTCATTGGAATCTTTCTTTCTTCTCTGCCAATGTGGGCACAGTCAGAAGTCCCTATTCTTGAATTTGGAGGGCTTGGATCAAAGCCAGAAACACAACTCAGGTTCTCTTACGCATGAGGAAAATGGGTCCATTTTCTCCACTCGCGATGTTTGCGGAGGGAGTCCCAGTTTTCTGGAATTGTGAAGGTCTTCTCAATATTCCCGGTGTTCCTAGATGGAGTTGGATCCCTCTCTGGCATAGGTTGGATGGCTCAGACCTCATCTAGGTCGTCGGCTGTGAGAACCTTGGTGGCGCGAACCTTGCAATTACGCGAGTCAGGAATTACGCAGATGCGAACGGGTATTGTCGTCTAGTTTGTAGATCCGATGGGCTTCTTCTAACAATCTACTTCACTCATTGATTTGTCGGGGTGGGGTCTGTATGTGATGAACGGTCCTGATCATTCTATCATTTTAATGGTGGGTCTTGTTTTGGACGGCAGAAATGGTTCTATTTGAAACCACGTCTAGAGGGGAGGAAATGGGAGAGAGGGTAGTCGGTTTTGGGTCAATGACGAGATGGACGGTTTGGATCTTCTAGTCGGTTGATCATGGTAGGCCACAAATGATGCACACAGGTCTGTCCGTTCGAATATTGTCGGGTGGGAGAAATACGAAAGGAAGGAAATTCACCGGTCAGACCGGTTTGACCGGGTCTCCTCGAACTAGTGTACAATGAGTGTATGCATGAGTTGTGCACATGCATCAAAGGTGGGACCCACAGAGGTGTCCTGACAAAATATACTCTATTTATTCATCTTATCAGGTCGAACTAGGGCCTAACCCAAAGAACGAAGCAGATTTAAGTCTTAGATGGGCCATATCAGTTAACGGCTGGCCTTTGAGTGCCAATTATTGTCAATCCAATGACGATCTACGGTCTAATCCCACCATCAGAGTTGTTCATCGAACCAGTGAGTCAATCAAGGCCACTACCTATTTCAATATGAATTTCCGTCAATTGGACGATCAGGTCGTCTCTAGATTTGATATTTAGGTTTCATATGGACTCCTAGTTAATTCTATAGGGAACTTAATGGCGGTTTAGGTGTTGGTTAGTCAATTCATATGTTTTTTGGTGTGATTCGTCCTTTATGTTATTAAGGATGCACCAAACGGTGGGTGGTGCAACTTAAGATATCATATTTGTGGCAGGTGGTTTAGTTTTAGGGTGACGTGTTGGCTCATCTTGAGAATTTAATGGATAAATGGGTTGGTCTACAGATGAAGGTTATTTTCAGCTGTCATATTCACATTGGAGAATAGATGTAAGGTTAGGATAGCTAGATTGGTATATTACACATATACATATTAAGTTAAATTTCATGATAACACTCGAGAACTTTCAATACTCGAGTATTGAAAAGTTCAAGATGTTACAATCTACCCCCCTTAAATAAAATTTCATCCCCAAAATTTATTTATTTGTTCCATTTACGCTGATCCATTATGTTTAATATGTCACAATAATCCTCGTGAGGTAGATGTATATGTCTAGGCGCATGTGTAATTAACTACATAGAAATCGGGACGCTACAATCTACTACATAGAATGTCTCCCTTTAGACTCGTCTATGGGAAGGCTTGCCACTTTCCCGTAAGCTGGAATATAAGGCCTACTGGGCAGTTAGAAATTTGAACTTCAACTTGGACAATGCCGGCTCACTACGCAAACTTCAATTAAATGAACTCAAAAAAATCCCGAATGATATGTATGAGAATTCGAGAATTTACAAGGACAGAATGAAGGTGTTCCATGACCAGAACATTCTTTGCAAATCATTCACATAGAATCAAAAGGTTCTCTTGTTGTAACGCCCTGAAAATCGGGGGTCGAGCATAAACTCAACTCCCGAGTTCCAACGCATCACTTATGCAACATAATGAATGATGATTGAATGTTGTCTGTATTTAGTGCATTGAACATGAGTGAGATTAAGCCAAAACATATCATACTCCAGAAACAGTTAAATTATGCAAGCGGAAGACTGTGATAGATATATAACATATATAAATTGTGGTGAGTCTCCAGAGTGTGATAATGTTACCAGGTTAATTAATTACAAGTATAGTTCCCAAATATACCAAATGTGTAAGGTCCTCTAGTCAACATTCCTGTAACCCCGTCGATCAGGACACGGCTCACGTGAAGCCGTCAGCATACAACATATACGAACAAGCATCATTGTCATCATAAAGGTCCGGCTCCGCCTCAGGAGTAGCGCCGCATCTGTAATCAGACAAAATCTGGTGGGTATTCGGAACACCGTCCCGTAACGTGGGAGTGAGTAGCTAACTCAGTGGAACAATAAAGCATAGGTTAACATGTTATCAATTCGGTCAAGCAGTAATGATAAAGCAGGACAATCAAATAATCCTAACTACTCTTATTTAATGCAAGTATGAAATGACATGATGAATGCCCTTGCCAAACCACCCTCATGCGACACCATTTTACGTTCGCGACATGCGTTCATCCCTCAGTGCTCCACATCTACCAGGCACATGCAATGCGATGATGAGCATGATTATCGAGTTGTTATTAGTCCATTTCAAACAGCAGTATTGGGAAACTAAGGTATCTCCCTTGTATCATTCCCAAACGTGATCCATTCTAGGGTCGTCAGTCCTAGTTAATCTCATACGATGGTGTGTTTCTAGGTCACTGCAAAGGCTGTCAGGGCTGTTACACACATTCGTTACACCACTCCTCCATCACCTTTTTAACGGTTTATCACTAAATTGATACAGGCCTAGTTCATACTCTATACACCGCGACAAAACTCGTCGCCTCACCGTAAATTCAGAGTATGCTCGAGGTCACTACAAAGGGCTGTCAGGGCTATTACACGCATTCGTTGCACCACTCCCCCATCACCTTATCAATGTAAGCCAACAGCACGAATATAGTGTCCCATACCACCATAATCGACTCACGAGTCTGGTTGCTCACTGGTCACTAGGGGAGGCACATGGCCCCAGCGTAGGCCGACAGCTCAACCACGGTGTCCCATACCACCATGCCCGGCTCATGAGTCTTAGCGAATCGAGGTACCATGGTTAACGGGATTTCACTGGTAAGTTTTGTACCCTAGGTTCAAGCAGTAGCATCCAAACATGGTGAATATACATTAGACAGATCGAGTTACTTGACGAGCTCGGCTAGCTTGAGCGCGCAACAAGTTGGACGACATGAAGTGCATAAGCACTTCGTGTGGCCAACCACTATCGCCAACCGAAGTACGACTCTGGTTCGTCGAACACATCTCATGTGGCGAATGAATCACAGCCACGAATTCAATCCCGTTACCGATTGCCTGGACTATAATCATAGCCCCAAACACAATCAATCCTTATTCCGAAGCATATAGAGTAAAGCAAAATACACAAAGTAATTCAAGCATGTTATAAAGCACAATATAAACAGGAAATACAAACACATATATTTCATAAGCGGTTAAACTAAACAAACAACATGGAGGAAATCACATACATCTCTAAGGTAGTTGAGAATCCTATCTCAACACCCTATTAAACTTAGTTCGTCACACAATTTCTCACACAGGCATTTTAGCAAACACTTAAACTACACCACACCAACATACATGACGTATGTTGATTTCAACATAGAATAGGACAAATCCTTATAGTAAGGAGTTGTCGCATACACATCAATCATGTTCTTACATTCAATACATTTGGCAGGCATAAATCATAAATCCATATTTATTTAGTCATTTCAACAAACACTTTAAACTACATACATCAACATACATGACGTATGTTGATCACATAGGTATAAGGCCAAATCCTTTCACTAGGGAGTTGCCCCAATTTTAACATGCGTGCACCCACGACGGATAGTCATGGCAAGCAGGAATCCAAGTTCCATGTTCCTTTAGTCATTTCCACAAACACTTAGGCTACACATTTTAGCATATATAGTGTATATCGGTCGTGGCATGATTTAGGGAAAATTCTTTCGTCAAAGGGGTATCGCCAATATAACAATCATATATCCATGACAATTAGTCATGGCGAGCATGAATGAGAATTCTATACTCATTCAGTCATTTTCACAAACACTTAAAATACACTCTTTTCAACGTACAAAGTGTGCATTAGCAAAACATGTATTAGGGTGAGTCCTTTCGCCAAACAAGTATTTTATTCATATATAATATATCAATACAGCAAATAATCATGGCAAACACATTTCCAAAATTTATACGCATACGGTACTTTCTACAAATACCTAGAGTATGTAAAATTCCATATTCTTCATCTTTAATCGAAACAGAAAACAGACAACACTTTGTACATGTGCAATTGCATGCAGATCATGAATCTATCATTATCTGACATTGAAAGCGTTGAAAACCATAACCTATACACCTAAAGTCTGCACCTTTTGTCGTAGAATCGCAACGGAGTCGATAGAATTGCTGAGTTTCTGTATACGGCAGTTTGGTAACCTATAGAACGAAATAGGTTAGCTATTTCATAACCTACAACTATCAAAACCCCAAAACAGATTAGGGTTAGGGTTTCTTACCTAGAAATGACGTCAGAATCGCACGGAAAGCGATTAGAATGGAGCGGTTGAGCACGTATAGCAGCAGGGAAGCATGGCAGGCAGATGCTCCCACTTCTCTCACACTTTCTCTCTCTTTTCTCTCTTCTCCCCTAGGGTTTTTCTCAAATTCATATGGCTGTATGAGAGAGGGTTTAAGGTCCTTATATAGCCTAAAATCTCACCAAAATAGACTCCAGGTCAAGGTATACTTAGGTTATAACCAAAGCGGGCCTGTTCCAGCTCAACGGAGCACTTCTGGCGGGCCCCCTTGAGCCAAAGATCGGACTTAAGCTCACAGACATTGGATCTAGGTACCATTAAGTTTTCGTTCCAGTAGGGTTCTCAGATCACGCGTGGCGGACCAGTTTCAGATCAACGGTCAGCGGATCTCGATCGGAGATTCCGAGTACATGGATATGTTTGGGGAAATATCCCTGATCCGAGGGTGTAATTTGGTTTGATTCTGACGGTCAGGTTGCTCAATACTAACCCGCAAGTGAGACGTACCAGATTTCATATAAATTCATATTTTATTTTGAATTAATTTCACATTTCTCACACTCTTCACTCCGGGCTCAAGCGAATTGCATTGGGACACTATCTGGATTTGATTTCCGAGATGGTTGTCAAGCCCAGCAAGGCGGTCCTAATTTCCTAACTTCGTGTTAATCGGACTTCCGAAGTGCGGTCCAGATCTGATACAGAGTTTCGAGATGCTCCCGAGAGCAGCCGGGTAATGAGATTGATCCTAGATTTTAGGGTAACCTAGCGTCAATGATTCTACAAGTTTTGGGTCTTGCAGATCGTATTTAAAGTGATTGGTGCTAATTTCACAGGTACTCTAGTTTAACACTGGCTAATTCTCACCTAATTTCTAAAGGATTTAGTCCTGGGTGATTTCGGTCTGAGGTGGTACTTAGTCCTTTGTAGCAATGCTTAGTTTAAGTATTGTTCTTCATTACCTAAACTTTAAGATATGTCTAATGTGAAAGTACTTAGAAAATTTAAAGAACAAGGTGGTGAAAGGTGAGATTTGTGAAGGAAAAGGGTTAAAAGCGATTTTCGACTTAGGGAATGAGTTTTGATAAGTTAATAAGGCGTTAGGAATGACTCATTGCCTAAGGACGTCTAATTCCAGGTTGGCAAAAATCCGGGATATTACACACACTTGTATAATTCTAAACTTCACCTTTTTCCAGGTAAGCTTAGATCTCATTGGACTGGCCCCTTGATCATCAAAATGGTTTATCCTCGTGGGGCTATCGAGATTGAGAATCCAATGAATGGAAATATTTTCAAAGTGAACGGTCATTGACTCAAGCCATTCATTGAGAAGTTTGATTTAAAGCACATGTCCATCCCTCTTATTGATCCTGTGTATCAGGATTGACCTCCTAGTCTGATGGAGGTATAATTAGATTTATTGTTTTCTTCGAATTTAGGATTAAGATAGTTTGTTTTGTTTTAAATTTCATGCTAACTCCTTAGAATGATGAAGACTTCAAACTATTTCAAATTCCCTTCTTCAGGTATTATCCTTCTTATCATTCCTCTTTTACTTTTTGTTGTCTCATGTTGAGTTGATTGTTTATTTCTTTTACATTGAGGACAATGTAGATTTTAGGTTGGGGTGAGATTAGTTAAACTAATCAGGTTTTTCTAGTGTGTTGAGCAAAAATCTTTGAAATTTTTAAAATTTTTATTTCAAAACTCTCTTAGAAAGTGAAAATGTGTAGTTAAACATGTTTTGAGTATTATGATAAGATATAAAATGGAATTTGTAGAAATTTACAACTTGATTAACTGAGGTAACCATTGGATAAGTTCTTTTAATGAAGTGATTGATAGAAAGTTTAAACATCAATTAAGTCTAGCCCACAATTCATACTTGACTTGTATTCTGTGGAATCAACTTAAATTTCTGATTTTAGTATAATTATATATATATATATATATATATATATATATATATATATATATATAAAGTTCCACTAAACAAGACTGGAGATCCTTTTCTACCTTGAAAACAATGAAAAAGGAAAAAAAAAAAAAAAAAAGAACCAGCTAGAAAATAGTGAGATTGAAAAGGGCTACCTATTCTATGTATTTGAATGAAAAATCTGTGAAAAAGAAAGAAAATATTAAAACTAGTGCGAAAGTCATCGATGAAAATTCAAAAAGCTAGAAAATATGTGAAAAGGAGATAGGTTCGAAATCAGTCACTTGTGTTGATCTGACCACTTTGAAGTAATGAACATGGCTAACATTTTGAAAAGAAAGTTAACTTTTATGGAATGTGAGTTGTGAAACACCAAGTGTTGAGACCTAAATATCGCATATTTATCCCTTTAATACCATTTGCTTTCCTGACATTTAAGTGTTAATCCGATATAATTATGTATATTTTCATCCTGTGAGGTGATTATGGACCTAAACATGAATATGAGCTTAAAAAGATAAATTTAGAGCTCAAAAAAAGATAATGAAGAATTGGAGATTTGGAAGTCATTAATGAAGAATTCACATGTTAAAGATACAAGAAAACCAAGTGCAAAGGATGGAAAAAAGACTAGCAAAATCGCAAGTCCAACAAGAGAGAAAACAGATTGTTCGGCTCGACCTTCGGTCTGACCAAAAGTGCACAAAACAGTCCAGTGGGAAATTGTGATTTTCAAACTTAATTCGTCTCGACCTTCTGCTCGACTCGATCCAATCTGTCACACCCCAAACTCGGAAACCGGGCTCACAAAATTCTCGATCGTCAAATCAAACGCCGACAACCTCCGTAGTACCCCATTCTCGGCTTCCGGCAGCCATATACCAAGTTCCAATCCTGGGATCCTACAAGGAGGATTTTGAATATGAATTTGATTCGTAATAAGCATAAAGGGAAATACAATATCGATAACCCATGAACAATAACGAGAACACCATTACAAAAATCCACTATGATCAAAACTTAAGTACAATGCGCATAAAGGGAAATACAATATCGATAATCAAAAGTTCCAGAAGTCGGTTGTACACTCCAAGCTCAATGCTTTTGCGGCGTCCTAGCGTCACCTGCACACATCAATCGTGCATAATCTTATAGAAAGCTTAGAGGGTGGTGAAAGTGTGTGCGCAAGGTAGCAATGCAAGTATGCAATATCAGAGTAATGCAGAAATATGCTGGTAAGTCCATGAATACTATCAGTTGTACCAAGGCTATGCGATGCAAGGCATGAATGCTATCGGCCATACCGAGGCCATGCGATGCGAGGCCTATGTAGCCGAATGTCATATGCGAGATGCAACGTACGCATGCCAGTCCTCATCTGAATCCACATAACCATACAGCTCATCACTAGAGCTTTAAATATCAGTACAGATCTCACTGTGGACAATACCGGGGTCTGATATACTCTACGCCAACTTGTCGCTCCTATCCGAGTGCACAACTGGGTAAGTCAAAGAGACCTCACTATCTGTCTACCAATATCAGGCCCGGCTTGTCATAGCGGACCCATTCCTCAAGCTAGTCAAACTCAACCTAGATATTGCCCCCTCACTCAGGCAGGTAAGGTCACACTCCTTTCCAACAAACCACGACACAGTGGGAGATGCGGCCTGCTGGTATACGGCCCTTGTGCACTCATGTATTCACTCGGTCTCGATGTAGGAGTCATCCTTTGGTACCATCAGGTTTAGGAATTTTCACTCAGGAACATCTATGGTGCCCCGATGCTAGTAACAGTATTTTCGGTATCCAATCCTGTCCTCCACGATGTGCCTGTGGAGGCCATAGTCCTGATGTTGTTAGGGCGTATAGTAACCATATCACACAATGCAAGATGCATGAGTCATACGATCCAGTCATGCATCAATCCTACACGTACCGCGTGCTCATGAGGGATAAGACCGCCTATCAGGGAGTCCCATAAACAACTTGCCCGAAGGCATATGCAATGGTCAACCATGTCTCATCACAAGCATGCAGATGATGCGTATGGGCATGTATCATGATGTTGTGTTATCACATACTCCTAGTTGACATCAATAACCAGCCTATAGACAGGACGGGGTCTATAGAAGACCCGTGGATCTGATCTATAATGTGAAGATCGGTCCTCAACAATGAATATACCAAACTTGATATCGCATATCCTATCATCTACGGTAATGATATATTCTTCCTATATCAAGGTTGGGCCTAGGTGACCTACTTATATTCCTAAGGATCTAGAAACGGATCCTTCTCCATACTATTTATAGCTCGTTAGACGCCCTAGGGGGCCCCAAATAAGTCTTAGATGGACTCCAAAATAAAAGAAATAATCCTACTGACAACCAATGGGGGGGCAACATCTTGGGTTATCCCAATACGAATGATGGACCATGCAAACATCAATGGGCCCAATGATTTGGGTTGACCCAGAACGTTGAGAATAGGCCTAACAAAGGCCTAAGGGAAGGTCACAATATGGACATTTAACCATCATTGCCCATCAATGTGGACATTTAACCAACATTGCTCCCAAGGAGTGGCCCACATAAAGCCAAGCGTATAGCGGGCCCATGGCCTCACACAAGGGCCTAATATACATCACGATGGGCCTTACTCAAGGGCCACATATACATCGTATCGGGCCTCACTCATGAGCCTCATATACATCACATCGGGCCTCACACATGGGCCACATATACATCACATCGGGCCTCACTCATGGGCCTCATATACATCACATCGGGCCTCACTCATAGGCCTCATATACATCACATCGGGCCTCACTCATGGGCCTCGTATACATCGCATCGGGCCTCACTCATGGGCCTCATATACATCACATCGGGCCTTACTCATGGGCCTCATATACATCAAGTGGGATCCATCACCCTAGTTGGACTATCTACACCATTCATCTATTTTTAGAGATCATTTAAAGCATTACACAAAAAAATGAATCATATCGAAAGATCATCTGGACCATAGCACAAATAACAGTGGACATAATGATTTTCACTGTTAAACAAATCACAAGGGCCCACTATAACGTTTATTTTCCATCCAATCTGATCATAAGGTCACAAGACCTGAATTAAGAGGAAAACAAGTTTCATATTGATCCAAAGCTTCTGTGTCCCCAAACGGGCTTCAATGGTAGACGTTCAATCCTCCATTGTTTTTATAGTGTGGTCCACTTGATAGACGGTGGGGAAATAAAACATATACATCAGCAGTGGGTCCCACTGTCCAACCATCTAGACGGTGTGGATAAGACCCATACACCACGTTGGTCCCACATAAAGCACCGTCCATGGATGGACGGTATGGAGACAGAATACATACATCATCGTGGGCCCCACCCCCACACGTGCAGCATGTGTGGGGTGGGTCCCACTCCTGTCAAAAGGGACGGACAGTGTGGATCATACCACATACCTCGAGATGGGGCCACAGAACTTGCTGATGTTAAGCAGCCACAGCTGTTGGTGGTCCCCACCGTCCAGATGGACGGTTGGGATGCAACACACCTCACAATGGGGCCCACATAACTTGTTGACGCCAATCCAGCAGCCATAGGCCGCTCGTCCAACAGATGGATGGTCTGGATGTACAATATATACATTCAAGGTGGGTCCCACGTTGATGCATGGAGTGGATTAAAACCCATACATCATGTGCACGCCACACAGCACCGTCCAGATGGACGGTGCAGATATAGAATATATACATCAAGGTGGGTCCCATCCCACACGTGCAGTACGTGTGAGTGGGCCCCATGTCCAAACAGATGGACAGTGTGTATAAAACACATGCATCATGGCAGCCCACAGAGCTTGCTGATGTTAATTGCAGCAGCTAAATGTTGTTGGGCTGCTGCCCGGCAGCCCAACAGATGGACAGTGCAGATTAGGTGGGTCCACACGCATGGATACCACATCCCATCAAGGTGGGCCCCACAGCTAATGACCAGCGTGGATAAAACGCATAAACCACACGGCCCCATGGCCTGGACGGTGTGGATTTCTCATACAAGCAACATTAGGTGGGCCACACACATCATCACCATAAAAAAAATGAAAGAGAGGGAGAGAGAGAGAGAGACGTGTGATGGGAGGGACCCCGACACTATGGGCCCTCCCTTCCATGCATTACAAAACATATATCAAGTGGGTCCCATTACATGTGGGCCTTCAAATGAAAATCAATGGTGGATATCCTAAAATCACCCACCTATATCACTCCTTCTTGGTCCCTTGGCTTCCTTAGCTCCTTGGCTTTGATTTTGATGGAGGATGATGAAGTATGGATGGCTAGGATGGGAGATTGGGTGGTAGGGAGTGGGCCACACTTGGGGTTCTCTCTTAGAAAGCTTGGACGGTCACCTCCCTTGGTTGCTTGGGATAGAAGAGAGAAATGAGGGAGGAGAGGGTGTTGTAAGAGAGATGGGATGGGAGGGATAGATGTTGTAAGAAGAATGACATGGAGGGTATGGGATTGGTTGAATTTTGGATGAGAGAGGGATGGGTGGAGAGAGAGAGAGAGTTGACTTTGGGTAAGGCTTGTGTAAGAGAGAGATGGGTTGTGTACTTAACTTGTGATTGATTGATTGATGTGATGAATGGTAGATATTCTCTCAAAATTCGCAATGCGCGGCATTTCTTCAGAATATACACAGGCCCACAACTCCTAGCCTGGCTATCGCATCGGTGTTCAAGACGCAGCGTTGGAACTGCAGCAACGGCGCAGTTTCTAGGGTACAAGTTTCGAGTCGAGCTGATTTGGGTTGACAGGGTGCAACTTAGGGTCGCGTGCAAATGCTATCTAAGTGTCGCGGGTCACTGGAATTCGACTGGGAGGACTGCGGGAGTCTAAGGAACAGTATGGACTAGGATACGAGCCTTACACGATCGAAGCCAAACTTCAATCCCACCTAAGACAGCTTAGGTGGGACCTAAGTTTGACAGATTTTGCACACACTTTTCAGACGCAACTTCGGTGCAACTGAAGCATAACATAAGTGCGTAACTTCAAGGTCGGTTTACGAATTCTCCAAGATGATGCTTGGGGGAGTTCCAAAACTATAAATAGGAGTCCCTAGGATGTTCAAAATCATCTTCTAGGGTTTGAAAATGGAGAGAAGACCTAGGTGGAGAGCCGAAAACGTTCTTCCACTTTGATTTCTTCACGGGTTCTAGTTAACCTTTTTAGTTTTTTTCTAAGATGTCAATCTTGTTAAGCTAATCTCTTAGCTAAGGATAAGGGATTAAGCTTGTAGTTCTTCTTAATGTTTAGTTTACTTTGATTCAAGTTATTTGGGTTTCATGGTGAACAATTTATTGATTTTTAGGTTGAATGAAGGAATATTTTCAGTTTACCATGATCTATTGTCGACTCAAATTACAATAGATGGTTGGAAAACTTTTAATATATTCTTACATGTTTTGTAATTGTGTGATTTGTAAAATTCTGTGATTTACCATGTCTCCGGGCATCGTAGATGCTTTGAATTCCTTGCGATCATTACATTGGTGCTATGTGAGGGAACTAATCCAATGAAAGTTCTGAATCCCATTATATTTTAATCGCTCCATCATTTGCTTGGATAGGATAGGACTTCAATTCCAATCGAATTATTCATTGAATCAGTAAAAAGATATTGAGATTGTTATAAATGGATTTCTAGATCCTTAGGCTTTTATTTATTTTTTTTTACTCTTTTTATCTCACTAGATTAAAAACCCAGACAATTCATTAGATTTAGATTACTCGTAAACTATTTTTCCCATTCCCTGTGGATTCAACCTCGGACTCACCGAGTTATTACTGTAGCGCAGCCTTGCACTTGGGGTTGAGAACATCAAGCGCACTAGGAACTTGATGTTTAGATGCATTCTACTAATCAATTCATGAAAGAGAACTTACTTCATTTGTTTACTAGTTATGTTGAGCTTTAGATTGTCATTGTTTTATTCTTACATCCCGATATTTTACTAATTCTTATAAGATTGCACAGAATTTTGTTTTACGAAAGAGGTTTGAAATTTTGAAGTTTGAAAGATTGTTTCACGCATGTTTTGCTTGGGACTAGCAAAATGCTAGTTGGGGTGTGTTGAATGTGAAATATTGCATATTTCCCCACATTATTCCTTGGTTTTATGAACATGATAGTGCTTAATCGATCTATTTCTACATGTTTTGTCTTGCAAGGTGATTTTGAGAGCTTAAGGAGAAAAGGATATTAAAAGCATGGATTTGATGCTCTAAAATCACCAAAGCAAGGATTGGATATTTGGAGGTTAAGATTGAACATTTTAAGAATCCAAGATCCAAGAAAACTAAGTGAAGAAGGAAGAAAATCAAGATTGTAAAGTGCAGAAAACTGGAACTACTAAACTTGACGGTTCGATGACATCGAACACAGCTTTGATGTCATCGAACGAAGCTCGATCCCATCAAAGACAGGTTCGATGCCATCAAAGACAATTCGATGACATCGAAATTACCATGAATTTTGGGATTAACTTGATAGACTATTTTGGACATTTCTTGATCCCATAGAGCACATGTTCGATGACATTGAAGCTAGTTCGATGCAATCGAAGGTCAGGCGATCTCATCGAAGGACTTACGCAGACGGTTGTTGTCAATTTCTAAATTTGAATCGAACTCGGCCATGGATCTTCGATGCCATTAAAGTCCCGTCGAAGCTACATAAACTGCGTAAATTGAAGTCGATTTTGAAGTCGGTCCGAATAAAGCTTATATAAAGGACTTTTCTGAGTTCTTCTAAGGACGAATTAGGGTAGAAAAAGTAGAGCAAGGAGTATTGTTGCCTCAAGGAGTTCGTTCTTTCTTTTCTAGTTCATTTTTCATATTTTTCTTTTAATAGTTTTAGTTTAATCATGTCTATGGTTAACTAATCTCTTAACTAGAGATAAGAGGTGAGGCTTGTAGTTTATTTTAATGATTATCTTACTCTGATTCAAGTTTATGTTGAACTTCTATTGATTTTTGGTTTGAATGAAGGAATATTTTCAGCTTACTATGATCTATTGTCGACTCCTGTCATAGTAGATGCTTAAAATACTTTTAATATATTCTTACCTGTTTTGCAATTACGTAATCTGTAAACTTTCGTGACCTACCATTGTCTCCAGGCATGGTAGATGCTTTTGAAAGTGCCCTGGTTTATCAATTTGCGTGAATGTTGAGTCCGCAAGACAAGTGAGCCCCATAAGAAGATTGTTCAAGCGCCTGCCTCAACAGGATGTGTGCCTAAACCCGTCAAAGGTAAAACTTAGCCTCACATCCCAAGTCCCAAAACACCAAGTATATAAATCCCTTAAAAAATGCATAGAACATCTTAGGGTTTAAGGTGAGAAAACTACTTTGCAAAATTATGGAAAACTCTAAGTTTTCTACCTTTGTCAATTTATCGATGAGTTTTTCGATGAAATCGAACTCTGCTATCAATGTCCTCGAAACTCACTCAATATTATCAGATTGAGGACTTCAGATGTCCAGCAACTTCAATGAATTCTGGACTAAATTATCGATGAATTGATGGCATGTTCTGTAACATCCCGAATTTTTGCCAACCTGGAATTAGACGTTCTTAGGCAATGGGTCGATCCTAACACCTTATCAACTTGTCAGAACCCAATCCCATATTCTAAAAAAATCATTTTTTAACCCATTTCCTTCACAAAGCTTACCTTTCACCACCTTGTTTTTTCAATTTTTCTAAGTACTTTCACATTAGACACTATCTTAAACTAGTTAAGTATTAATAACTTAGATCACTGTATATACAAACTACGAAGGCCCAGGTACCACCTCAGACAGAAATCATACAGGACTAAATCCTTTAGAAATTAGGTGAGAATTAGCTAGTGTTAAACTAGAGTACCTGTGAAATTAGCATCAATCACTTTAAATATGATCTGCAAGACCCAAAACTTGTAGAATCATTAACGCTAGGGTACCCTAAAATCTACGATCAATCTCATTACCCAGTTGCTCTCGGGAGCATCACGAAACTCCGTATCAAATCTGGACTGCACATCGAAAGTTTGATTAACGCGAAGTTATAGAATTAGGACCGCCTTGCTGGGCTTGACAACCATCTCAGAAGTCAAATCCAGATAGTATCTCAGTGCTATTCGCTTGAGCCCGGAGCGAGGTGTGTGAGAACACTTGATTTTCTTTATAAATTAAATATCAAATAGTAATCTGAGACTTGTTACTTGCAGGCCAAATATAAGCAATCAGACCATCGGAATCTGACCCAAATACGCCCTCGGATCAGGAAGCATTTCTCATACATGTCTGTGTATTTGTAACCCTGATTGAGTTTCTGTGACCATTGAACTGAAACTCGTCCGCCATGTGCGATCTGGAAACCCGATTGGAATGAAAGCGTAACTCGACCTAGATCCAATGTCTGTGAGCTTAAGTCCGACCTTTGACTCAAGGGGGGCTTCCAAAAGTGCTCCGTTGAGACGGAACAGTCTCCCTTTGGACATAACCTAAGTATACATTGGCCCTGAGTCTATTTTGGTGATGTTTTAGCCTATATAAGGACCTTAAACCCTCACTCTCTCATTCCATACCAATTTGACAAAACCTAGGAGAGAGAAGAGAGAAAAGAGAGAAAGGTTGAGAGTTGTGGGGGCATCTCCCTGCCACTCTACCTTGCTGCTATCCGTGCCTAACCACATCGTTCTTATCGCCTTCCCGGCATTTTCAACTTTGTTTCTAGGTAAGAAACCCTAACCCTAATCTGATCTAGGGTTATGAACATTGTAAATGATGAAATAGCTAATCTATTTCATTCTATAGGTTGTTAAACTGCCGTATACGAAAGCTTAGCGAATCTATCGAGTTTATTACGCTTCTACGGCGTAAGGTGCAGACTTTAGACGTATAGATTATGGTTTTCAATGCTTTCAATGTTAGATAATGATAGATTCATGATCTGCAGGCAATTGTACATGTACAAAGTGTTGTCCGTTTCATTTTTTGATTATACGTTAACTATGTTGAATATACTGTATTCCTCGTATTTGTAGAAAATACCGTATACATAGAAAATACGGATTTGTGCTTAACATAAGTATTTGTCGTGACTACATGCTTGTATATATGCGACAACTCCCTAGCGAAAGGACTTACCCTAAATCACGCCACGGCCACTATACGCTATATATGTTAAAATGTGTAGCCCAACTGTTTGTGGAAATGACTGAATGAATATGGAACTTGGATTCTTGCTTGCCATGACCATCCGTCGTTGGTGCACGCGTGTTGTAATTGGGGCACCTCCCTAGTGAAAGGACTTGGCCTAATACCTATGTGATCAACATATGTCATGTATGTTGATGTATGTAGTCTAAAGTGTTTGTTGAAATGTCTGAATGAGTAGTAGTTAGTAAATTGTAATGCATAAGGGTGTTGAAATATGATTCTTAACTCCTTTAACTATGTGTATGATTTCTTTAGATATCTGTGTGATTAGGAATTGAATATGTACAAACTCATGCTTATGTTGTACTTCATAACATGCTCAACTAATTTTATAATTTTATCTATGTAATGCATATATTTAAATTCATGTTTAAGTTGTATTCTATAAAGGCCGCGAAGGGTGATGGGGGAGTGGTGTAACGATTCCGTGCAATAGCCCTGGCAGCCCTAAGCGGACAATATCGGACTTTTGATTGTATGATTTGAAATCTTCGTTCAATACTGCTTTAACTGTCTTTTAGGATATTTTTGTTACAATTGAATGTGATTAGGGCTATTGTATAGTCCAGGCGATCAGTAACGGGATTGAATTCGTGGCTGAGATTCAATCGCCACGTGAGATGTGTTTGACGAACCCGAGTCGTACTTCGGTTGGCGATAGTGGTTGGCCACGCGAAGTGCTTATGCACTTCATGTCGTTCAACTTGTCGTGCGCTCGAGCTAATCAAGCTCATCAAGTAACCCAATCTGTCTAATGTATGTTCACCATGTTTGGACGCTACTGCTTGAACCTAAGGTACCGAACTTACCAGTTAAACCCTGTTAACCTTGGTACCTCGATCCGCTAAGACTCATGAGCCGGGCATGGTGGTATGGGACACCGTGGTCGAGCTGTCGGCCTATGCTGGGGCCACGAGCCTCCCCATAGTGACCATTGAGCAACCAGACTCGTGAGCCGATTATGGTGGTATGGAACACTATATTCGAGCTGTCGGCATACACTACTTTGATGGGTGATGGGGGAGTAGTGTAACGATTCCGTGTAACAGCCCTGGCGGCCCTGACCGTACCCGGTGTAGTGACCTTGAGCAAACTCTGAATCTGTGGAGAGGCGACGAGCCTTCCCCTAGAAAACTGAGTATAAACTAGGCTTGTATTGATAAGGTGATGGGGGAGTGGTGCAACGAGTGCGTGTAACAGCCCTGGCAGCCCTTTACAGCGACCTAGAACCGCATCATCGTATGAGATTATCTAGGATTGACGACCCGAAAATGGATCATTGTTTGGGAATGATATAAGGGAGGTACCTTAGTTTCCCAATCCTGCTGTTTGAAAAGGACTAATAATAACTTGGTAATCATGCTCATCATCGCACTGCATGTGCCTGGAAGATGTGGAACACTGAGGGATGAACGCATGCCGCGGACGTAAGATGGTGTCGCATGAGGGAGTATGATGGTGAGGGCATGCATCATGACTGCATTTCATCCTTACATTAATAAGAGTAGTTAGGATTGTTTGACTGTTCTGCTTTATCATTACTGCTTGACTGAATTGATAACATGTTAACCTATGCTTTATTGTTCCACTGAGTTGATCACTCACTCCCACGTTACTGGACGGTGTTGTACACACCAACTAGACTCTGTCTTAGCTGCAGGTGATGGCGATGCTTGTGAGGCGGAGCCGGACCTTTGCATTGACTATGATGCTTGCTCGTTTGGCTGTATTCTGGCGGCTTCATGTGAGTCGTGTCTTGATTGACGGGGTTACAAGGATGTCGACTAGATGACCTTACACAATTTGGTACATTTTGGAATTGTACTTGTAATTATTTAACCTGGTAATGTTATCACACTCTGGAGACTCACCATAGTTTATATATTTTATATATCTATCAGAGTCTTTCGCAATTTAACTGTCTCTGGAGTATGATATGCTGTTTTAGTATAATCCCATTCATGTTTCAATGCTCTCATCATAATCATCATTATCTATGTTGCATAAGTGATGCGTTGGAAATCGGGAGCTGAGCTTTGCTCGACCCCCGATTTTCAAGGCGTTACATGTTCGATATCATCGAATGTTGAATCTCGAGTTCATCGAGAAGGCTCAATAACATCGACATCTGGTCAGCTGTGTCAAATAAGCTGTTAAGGAAAATCATGTGATTCTCGATATCTCGAATAGAGCCTCGATATCCTCGATGATATCGACGGACCTTCGATGATATCGAATTGGGACACAAAATTGTCCAGCAAGATTTCAGGTAAAATCTTTCAAGTATCGAGGATCCTCAAATATCGATCATATCGAGACTAGGTCGATGTCATCGAAATAGGACACAAATTGTCTAGCAAGATTATAGGAAAATTCCTTTAAAATATTGATGAATCGACACTGTTATCGATATCATCGATATTCAAATTCGATGATAGCAAGGGATGCTCGATCATATCAAATACCTGTTATGCTTCAAAGGCAAGTCTGCTCTCATATTTTCAAGTGTCGTGGAATCGAACCTTGCATCGATGAAATCGGAGTTCGAAATCCAATGACATCGAAGAGCGTTCGATTTCCTCGACCAGTTGGCAAAAAGGGTCAAAAGCGTTTGACAACTTGAGTTCGTGTCATCGAGCGGTCATTCGATGGTATTGAGAGTACACACTCATGATATCGAATCCTGCTTGATGATATCGAACTCTTTCAAAAATATGACTGTTTTATTTCTGTTGGAACTTTTTGTCTATTTAATGAGAGCTTGCCTTTGGTTGTTGGTAGAGAAAAAAATAGAGCTTTTGAGTGTTTAATCCAGATCACATACTCTAAGCCTTTTTTCTCATGGGAGTTCATCCTCCAATCCACCCTCACCATTGATATTTAATAGAGTGGATTGGGGAATGAACTTTCGCATTCAAGGATCCAACAACTACCACCTTAATGGCAAATCATTGATACCTTATCCTTAGATAAAATGATTGGAATCACTCTGTTTCTCAAATAGGAAAATATTTAATAGAGTTAGATTCCAACATAACCTTGACCCAACATGTCGCCTTACATTTGAGCATCATCTGTGTTACGATTCAAGGGAGCTGAAGATTCTTCGCCATCAAAGGAGTAGATCTTCATCAACGTGCTAAATAGGGCTCATCTACTTATCTGTAAGTCATTAAAGTCTAGAGATCCTTTTGATCATTATTGTTGTAGGATTAGGTTAAAGGTGCTTCTCACCCCTTTCAGGTCCTCATGGGAGGCCTCCAACGGGAGAGTACGTGGGGGTGTTGTGTGTTGACCCTTGCTCTGTGAAGAGCATAAACTTAGATCCTTATGTAGGTCCTTGACCTATGTAGTCTAAAACCTAGGTGTTGTGTGTTGACCTTTGCTCTTGTATATGGCATAAGCTGTTATGTTCCTTGTGTGGATCCTTGACATGTGTGGTCTAAAATCTAGGTGTTGTGTGTTGACCCTTGCTCCTATGTGGGACATAAACTTGTGTCTCGTGGAGACATGTTAGAGTCAGACTAGTGTAGGTTGTACTGGTTTCAGGTGAACCTGATTTAAAACCTCCATTAGTGAGATCCAGTACACTCAAGGGTTGAGTGCGTCCACCGGAAGTGGAGTAGATACGTAGTCGAACCACTATAAAAATGATTGTGTTTGTGATTGCTCTTTACTTTTACTTCTTATGTGATTTACCTGAATGTTCTCATAATGCATGTTTACATGATTACCTAGAACAAATTAGAATCACATCTCACACACAGTCACATCCATCATAAACTATGTTATACATCTTGCCTATGTTTTGAATGGCCTTATGATTGGATCCTCTAACTGGCTTGGAAGCCATTAGAGTTACATTGAAGAAATCATGTTATTTGTATATTAGTTCAGGATTGGGTTGATAGGTTTTAAATCATCATAAAATTTTAAAAAGTCCTATTCACCCCCCTCTAGGACATCTTGGCATATTCCCACTTTGACTAAAGCTGTCATTACTGCAATTTCAATTGGTATCAAAGTAGGTGTCTCTTAAGGGCTTCATCGCCTAGAGAGTGATCTTGACTGAAGTTGGTAATATGGCCAAAGGAGAGGGCTCATCTGTAACTAGACCTCATGTATTTGATAATTCAAATTATGCGTACTAGAAAGCAGAATGCACTACTTTCTGAGATCATTGGATCATGATGTTTGGGACATTGTTGAAACCGGATATGTGCCGCCAACTGAACAAATAGTACTTGAAAACGGCATAACCATATCCAAACCAAAACCCAAAAAAAAAAATGGACAGCATTCGATAAAGAAAAACAAACTGCTGAAGTAAAAGCAATGAATACGATTTACTGTGTTGTGTCCCAAGAAGTCTTTAATCAAATCAGCATGTGTGGTACTTTAAAAGAAGCATGGGACTTGTTGGAAACAACTCATGAAGGAATCAGCATAATGAAAAGATCCAAACTACAACTCCTAACATCATAGTTTGAAAGTCTCAGAATGGAAGAGCATGAGACCTTCATGGAATTTTTCACAAAACTGAACATCATCTGCTACTCCATGGGTGGATTAGGAGAATAGGTTCTGGTTCCAAAAATCTGTAGGAAAATTCTGAGATCCTTACCAGAACGGTTCAACTCGAAAGTCACAACTATTGAAGAATGTAGAAACATGGATGAGATGAAAGTAGAAGAACTCATAGGTTCCCTACAAACATTTGAACTACACTTCAACCAAACTCCTAAACCCAAAAATACTGTCCTCAAAACTTCAAAGAATACTACAAATGAGGAAGATGAAAGTGAAAGGGAGAATGAAGATGATGAAGTGGCTCTTTTGGCTCAACGGTTTAGAAAATTCTTCCATAAAAATCGTGGCCGACCATTTAAAGGTAGACAGTTGGACAACAAACATTTTACAGGTAAATCTGGTAAAAAGTCCAAGGAGCCACAATGCTACACTTACCAAAAGTTTGGACATCTGTCCACTGAATGCCCAAATAGAAAAATCAAAGGAAAGGCAATGGCAGCCACATGGGATGATACTGAAGAGTCAAATTCAGAATGTAGTGACTTAGGGAGTGATGGAGACCGAAAATCCCTGAAAATTCTTATGGTCTCTACAGTCTCCAACATTCCCATAGAAAATGAGAATATCAAAAAAACTCAAGCCACTGAATCATTTCCATCTGATGATGAAGAAACAGAGAGAAGAAGAAGAAAAGGATAAACTGCAGGATGCCTATAATCAACTTTATATCCATAGCATCAATATCCTTAAAAGACTTGGGATAAATGAAAACAAAAATAAATTGTTGCAAATAGATCTAGACAAAACATTGGTAATCAATACACACTTGATTAATGATCTACAGCAATACCACTCAGAAAATGATAAGCTCGAAAGAATCAATACTTTTCTCAAATCTGACTCTGAAAAACTGAACAAACTGATTGAACTATTGAAAGATAAAAACATGCATCTTCAGAATGAAAATCATGCACTCATGTTTGATGTAGAGAAATCCAAAAAATCTATTGAACTGAATTATAAATTTTCCTAGAGTAGTGAAAAATTAGAAAAACTCTTAGGGATGGGAAGACCTGGGAAAGACAAGAGTGGATTAGGATATGACAAATTCAAAACAAAATCCAAAAATGCAGCACCTATGTTTTAGAAATCAGCTGCATCAGGAAGTAAAACAAAAGCTACTTCTATCTGTCATTCATGTGGAGACTCTGGCCATTTCAAATTTGAATGTATTACTCCAAGGTGGACTCAATCAATTCCGGTCCGAATCATACTAGTAAGTACAGACAAACCGGGAAATCAATACAGAATACCAAGAGTCCACTAAACAATATCGTAAAAGGAACACATCCATCTCCTCCCAGAATGATCAAGAAAATGAATTAAATCAGGTGGCTGAACTAAATCAGAAAACAAATGAATTTATGAAACAAGGAAACATGGTTCAGTTACCCAACATGATCAATGAAGTAAAAGCTACCATAATAAGAAATTCAGTCACAAAATGGGTAGTGAAAGAAAAGAAAAATTGTCTTGTTATTCACTCAAATCATTCAACAAGCAATAGTATTGAATGGTACCTAGACAACGGATGCTCAAGGCATGTCACGGGTGATAAATCCCTTCTCTCAAATTACTCAAATCTGGATGATGGGTTAGTCACTTATGGTGATGGAAGCACAGCTAAGGTAGTAGGGTGTGGAACCATAGAAGGAATAGAGATGCTCAAAAATGAAAAGGCCTTTTGCATAAAAGGACTGACTCACAATTTGATAAGCATCTCTCAAATATGTGACAGTAAACATGTGGTTACCTTTGACAAACTAAAGTGCAAGATCTTAGACTTATCAGGAAAATCGGTAATGGAGGGTCTTCACACCAATGACCACTGTTATGTCATTAAAGGAAATGGAAAGTTTGATCCATATGCTTAGTAACAATTGAGCATGGAAAACATGTCCAGGTTATCGCATCTAAGTCTGGATGAATACATGAAAATGATGCATTTTTTGTGATTATCATGATATATCAGAGGTTTCTATACCTCAGGAACTTTTTCTTGTGCATAAACATTATTGATGTTTATAATTTTTGGTACAACGTTTGTACAAATTTTGATGTATACAGACTGATATGAAAATATACTAAGTCATACATATATGAAAGATCATCGAAAAACTGAAATGAATATTATACACCTTCTCTTCGATAAGTCTATCGATGAATCGTATGAATCCTCAATTAGATCGAACAAATATCGATATCATCGACGCTCCTTGGAATCAGAAGCATCACACGTTCTAAAAATGTTATCGAGGATATCTTCGATAACATCGAATGGGGTATATCGATTTCATCGAATAAAACTTCGATGATATCGAAGGTCACCGCCTGATAAATAGCGGGCAGTGGGAAATTTTCATTTATTCTTCCCTTTCTCACTGATCGATTTCTCTGGGAGTTTATTCTGTGGCTCTCATCTTTTATCAACCATATGCCATATAGGGTGTCTTAAATCAGGTAATCTCTTGCACATACTCTTGATTCTCAACATATACTTCATTATGTTAGGGCCTCTCTAGATTGATTGACATCCTTCAGTTGGAAATTTCAGGTTTGTCCTCTTAATCCTCAGATTCCTTTTCGTTGACATTTCCTTCTGAGCTATTCTAATGAGTAAGGAGAAAGGAAATTCTCTTGTCATCGGTGAGTCATTCAAGCCCACCAAAAAGAAATCCGTGGCCTCAAGAGAAAGAGGAAGGGCTCAGTCTCAACGATCCCATGCACGCCCACGGAGCTCCTCTACTCGGCAGTCATCTCGTAGAGAAGCTCCGGCTGCAGCACCTGGACCGCCACATACTATTGTGGGTCCTCCTCCACACATACTTGAAAAGTACTAGGGAGGCACTTGGTGTATGAGCGTAGGATTGACAGGGAATGCATAAAATCCTACAATGTGGAAACTCTGTTAGAGGCAATCGACTGGCTACCTCTTCTTGATTTCGAAGATCCATGTCATGATGAGCGGACCTACCGCTTCCTTGCATACTGTCATTCTCCAACACTAGATCCACCATCCATTGTTGTCACAGTCAGGGATGATAGTGTTGACATTACTGTAGAATCCATCGCTAGCATTTTTTGTTTAACTTTGTCTCCAGTTGGGTTGTCTGACCTAGATCTTGAAAATCCAATCACTCGGTCTACAATTACAAAATTCCTGTGTCAGGATCGAGATATCCCATGGTACCAAGGGAATGCCTTGAAGGTAAAATATATGCATCCTCGATACCGAGTTTTGCACGGGATATTCTGCTCAAATGCTTACCCTCGTGGACCCAATCACGCCGATCTTACCGGGTTCATGGTCATGGTTATGTATTGTGTTGCCACTGGAGTCAAACTGTGTCTGCCTACCCTGATCCTTCACCAAATGGGAAGTGTCATCCACCAGTCCAGAGAAGTTCATTTGCCCTTTCCTCACATCATTCATGTGATATGCGATACAGTCGGTATTCCTTGGACAGACGATCCTGAGCATCCTCTCAAGCATTTTAAAAAGGTCAATATTCGAAAACTGGACCTTAAATTTCATGCCTATGGAAGAACAATTTGAGGAAGTTATTCATGAAGGTGGTGAGATGGGAGAAGGCACAGCGTCACCTGGTGGAGATCCTCTAGAGTCACAATAAGTTCCAGCTCCGAGTGGTTCAGTTCAGACTCAACGCTTCAAGTTTCACCAAGATAGGGTCGAGGCAACACAGCAGGGATTAGCTCGAATAGAGGATAAGCTGGGGGGACATGATGTGCGGTTCTCAGCATTAGAGAGATGATGTCTAGCGTACAGCAGTCGGTGCAACAATTGGCCGATCTGATAACATGCCGACGAGACGATACAACACCGTCTTCATCAGCCCCTCCACCATAGTATTAATAGTCCTTGTGAAGTCACATACACCAGATACTCATCTCGGCGTTTAGGCATGGATATCTTTTTGGAATGCCCTGCGATCTTATGAGTGAATGTGATGGCTGGCTAACATGAAAATTCTAACGTTTTTTTTTTTTTTTTTGGATTGGTTTATGGATATCCTTCACATGAGGAAAATACTTGTCTTTGTGTAAGCCCATGGTTGGGCCAGATATTTGATGTTGATGGTTTGGGATAGATGTTACAATACTGCCATGCTTAGGCAGTTCTTATTTTAGATGTTTTTGTTGATGACTGATTTATAATTCATATATATTTGTTGCCATATCTCTCTGCTCTCAATTATGCATGAAATTCTGTGAAATGCTGGTATCAATTGTGATTGTCTTCTCTTGCATATTCCTTAACAATTGAGAATTGGTATGTGATTTATGTCATTTAAAGCTACACTACTATTTTCTGTTAAAATCATAGCTCTCCTTTGACCTGGTATGCATAAATGGTTTCCTTGCAAATAGAGATGTTGTTATCTGTTATACATTTGTCCCTTACTGAATCTCTATTGGTTCTCCCATATCTTTATGCTTCAACTTCAGTCAACTAGTATTGCTATATTGCCCTTTGCTAATGACTGACAAAAAGGGGGAGAATACATCCCACCATAGAGGAAAATTATGTGTATCTATTTGTTAATGGTGGTACAGGTGATAAGGGGAGCAGCTGCATGAAGACAGGGGGCCGCAGCTACATATGTGTGCGCTTAAACTTACATTAGCATTGTAAAATTGTGTAAAAAGTTATGTACACACAATTTAGGGTGTTGGTCTAGATGTTGTTCTGGGACTTCAGGTATTTTTTCACATAATACAGGGGTAAAGTCAAGTTAGTGATGATGAGTTGAAAGACTATGTGAATAGTGATACACAATGTGAGCCCCATGCACAAGATGCAACTGCACTAGGATGTGTGCCCAAACCCGTCAAAGGTAAAACTTAGCCTCACATCCCATGTCCCAAAACACCAGGTATATAAATCCCTTAAAAAATACATAGAACATCTTAGGGTTTAAGGTGAGAAAACTACATTGCAAAATTATGAAAAACTCTAAGTTTTCTACCTTTGTCGATTTATCGATAAGTTTTTCGATGAAATCGAACTCTACTATCGATGTCCTCGAAACTCGCTCGATATTATCGAATTGAGGACTTCAAATGTCCAGCAACTTCAATGAATTCTAGACTAAATTATCGATGAATCGATGGCATGTTCGATATCATCAAATGTTGAATCTCGAGTTCATCGAGAAGGCTTGATAACATCGACATCTGGTCAGTTGTATCAAATAAGTTGTTAAGAAAAATCATGTGATTATTCTCGATATCTCGAAGAGAGCCTTAATATCCTAGAAATTCAATCCTCGATGATATCGACGGACCTTCGATGATATCGGATTGGGACACAAAACTGTCCAGCAAGATTTCAGGTAAAATCTTTCAAGTATCGAGGATCACTCGATAAAATCGATATTCAAATATCGATCATATCGAGACCAAGTCAATGTCATCGAAATAGGACACAAACTGTCCAACAAGCTTATAAGAAAATTCCTTGAAATTATTGATGAATCAACACTGTTATCAATATCATCAATATTCAAATTCTGATGATATCGAGGGATGCTCGATCATATCAAATACTGTTATGCTTTAAAGGTAAGTCGGTACTCATATTTTCAAATGTCGAGGAATCGAACCTTGCATCGATGAAATCGGAGTTCGAAATCCGACGACATCGAAGAGTGTTCGATTTCCTAAACCACTTGGCAAAAACGATCAAAAGCGTTTGACAACTTGAGTTTGTGTCATCGAGCGTTGTCATTCAATGGTATCGAGAGTATACACTTCATGATAATCCTGCTCGATGATATCGAACTTTGTCAAAAATATGACTATTTTATTTCCGTTGGAACTTTTTGCCTATTTAATGAGAGCTTGCCTTTGGTTGTTGGTAGAGAAAAAAATAGAGCTTTTGAGTATTTAATCCAGATCACATACCCTAAGCCTTTTTCTCTCATCATCGGAGTTCATCCTCCAATCCATCATCATTAATATTTAATAGAGTGGATTGGGGAATGAACTTCCGCATTCAAGGATCTAGCAGCTACCACCTTAATGAAAAATCATTGAGCTGGGATACCTTGAATGCATAAATGATTAGAATCACTCTGTTTCTCAAATAGGAAAACATTTGATAGAGTTAGATTCCAACATAACCTTGACCCAACCTGTCGCCTTACATTGGAGCATCATCTGTGTTGCGGTTCAAGGGAGCTGAAGATTCTTCATCATCAAAGGAGGAGATCTCTATCAACGTGCTAAATGGGGCTCATCTACTTATCTGTAAGTCATTAGAGTCCAGAGATCCTTTTGATCATTCCTGTTATAGGATTGGGTCAAAGTTGCTTCTCACCCCTTTCAAGTCCTCATAGGAGGCCTTCGACGGGAGAGTACGTGGGGGTGTTGTGTGTTGACCCTTGCTCTGTGGAGAGCATAAACTTAGGTCCTTGTGTAGGTCCTTGACCTGTGTGGTGTAAAACCTAGGTGCTGTGTGTTGACCTTTGCTCTTGTGTAGGGAATAAACTGTTAGGTTCCTTGTGTGGATCCTTAACCTGTGTGGTCTAAAATCTGGGTGTTGTGTGTTGACCCTTGCTCCTGTATGGGGCATAAACTTTTGTCTCATAGAGACACGTTAGAGTCAGACTGGTGTAGGTTGTAATGGTTTAAGGTGAACCTGATTTGAAAGCTCCATTAGTGAGATCCGGTACAATCAAGGGTTGAGTGCGTCCGCTGGAAGTGGAGTAAACACGTAGTCGAACCACTATAAAAATGACTGTGTTTGGGATTGCTTTTTACTTTTACTTCTTATGTGATTTTCTTGAATGTTCTCATAATGCACGTTTACATGATTACATAGAACAAATTAGATTCACATCTCACACATAGTCACATCCATCATAAACTATGTTATACATCTTGCCTATGTTTTGAATGGCCTTATGATTGGATCCTCTAACTGGCTTGGAAGCCACTAGAGTTACATTGAAGAAATCCTGTTATTTGCATATTAGTTCAGGATTGGGTTGATAGGTTTTAAATCATCATAAAATTTTAAAAAGTCCTATTCACCCCCCTCTAGGACATCTTGGCATATTCTCATTCGACTAAAGCGGTCATTACCGTAATTTCAACTTTGAATTCCCTGCAATCACTACATTGATGCTTTATGAGGGAACCAATCCAATAAAATTTCCAAATTCCATTATGTTTAACTACTTGATCATCTGACTAGATTGGATAGGTCTTCATTTCTAGTTGTGTTATTAATGAATCAAGTAAGGTAGTATTAAGATGGCTACAGGTGGATCCTTGGCACTCTAGTTTTCATTACTTTGATAGATTCGATTCACAAAAATATCTCTCTCAATTTTTGGAATTTAGATTCTAGTTTTAGTTCTAGTTTATTTCAAAATACATATAGAGAAAATCCATGTGGATTTGACCTCGGTCTCAACGAGATTATTACTACAGCATAGCCCTACACTTGGTGTCATGCCCCAAACTCAGAAACCGTACTAACAAAATTTTTGATCACCGAATCTGGTGCTGACAGCCTCCATAGTAACCCATTCTCGGCTTCTAACGTTCACACAACAGATTCCGATCCTAGGATCCTACAAGGAGGATTTTTAATGTACATTTGTTTCATAATAAGCATAACCACAAGTTTACCCAAATCACAAGACATCATCATCATCACATATCCACTAATATAAACATTTGAATACAATGCTGAAAGGGAAATACATATATCATGGAAGGGCCCACGCAGCACCGACCAAATCGACGGTGTACATATACAGCACATACATCATGGAGGGGCCCACAGAACTTACTGTCGTCAATCAGCGGTTCAAGCTGCTGGAACCCACCATCCCTTGGACGGTTTAGATACAACATTACATCATGGTGGGCCCCACAAAACTTGCTGACGTCAGTCAGCAGTGGGACCCACCGTCCTGAAAATATGATGGACGGTAGGGATATAATAAATGCATTGACATGGGCCCCACCAGTCCAGAACGGACGAACGGCTAGGATTTAGAATACATATATTAAGGTGGACCCCACCTCCACACGTGTGAGGTGGGTCCACGCCATATGAAAAATGGATGGACGGTATGTATAAAATACATACATCCTGCTGGCCCACTGCACCATCCCAATGGACGATGCGGATGCAGAACAAATACATCAAGGTGAGGTCCCACCAGCCGACACGTGTCACACGTGTGGGGTGGGCCCCATACGTCCAAATGGACGGACAGTATAGATATAACTCATACCTCATGATGGGGATCACAGAACTTGCTGACGGTAATGCAGCAACAGTGGCGTGTTGCTTGGGACCCACCATCCTTGCTTGGACGATGTGGATCCAACACATCATCAAGGTGGGTCTACACGTGTGGCCCACCACAGCTTTGAATAAAGCTGATATTTATATTTTCCACTCATCCAGGTTGCTGGACGGTGCCAGCAGCGCTGCACCATCTAGCCACTTGCTGGACATTTAGTAGGGTGGGCCCCATGGGTGGCTATCATGGATGAAATACATCACGGTGGGCCTGTTGGCCCTGGACGGTCAGGATGTGCCGTGTACATCAGGTGGGCCACACATCAAAAGAGAGAGAGAGAGAGAACGGTGATGATGGGAGGAGCTCCGCCACTATAAGCTCCTCCATGATACAATGCATACATCAAGATGGGTCCCAAATCACGTGGACCCTACATCAAAATTAAATATTATGAACACCCTCCTTTGATCATGGACTTCTCCTTCCATCAACGCATTCCAAAGCTCCAATGGATGAGATTCAACTGTCGAGATTGGTTTTGGAGGGTGGGGATGGGAGATAGAAAGTGGGCCACACAAAGCTCTCTCATGGAGCTTGCTTGGATGTGGGTTGCTTGGAGAATGAGAGAGAGAATGAGAGAGAGAGAGAGAGGTGATGGGAGAGAAGTGATGGGAGAGAGGGATGGTGAGTGATGGATGGGTGTACTTGGTTGAAAGAGAGAGAGTTGACTTTGGGGAGGGTGGTTGTACTTGGGGATGGGTGTTGTACTTGACATTTGATTGATGGATTGATGTGATGTGTCGTAGGGATTCCCTCGGTATTTACAACGCACTGCATTTTCATCGAACTGAACGCTGGCCCACATCTCCTGGCCCGGGTATCACCTCGGTTCGTAATATGCGGCACCGGAACCACGGCGACGGTGCGGTCGTAAGGGTACAAGTTTCAAGTCTACTCGACTCTGATATACGGGACACGACTCAGGATCGTGCGCAAATACCGATAACAGATCACGAATCGCCGAAATTCGATCGAGAGGACGCGGAGAGCATACGGAATGGTATGAGCTAGGATACAGGTCTCACACTTGGGGTTATTGTAACGCCCCAGATTTTTACCAGTTAGGAATTGATATCCTTAGACAGTACATATGATTTCTGGACTTGAGTGCATGTCCGTGTATGTATTCACACATGTATGAGACCAAAAGGAGTGACCTTGGATTCATCAAAACCGCTCAACTGAGTGAAATTTAAGAATTTTGAAGAATATGGACAGCAAGGTTCGGTTGCACTGAGCAAACTAGGGCAACTAGGGCAGCACTGCTCCGTTGTACCGAGTAAATATCGAGCAACCGAGCAAATCCAGACAACAAGGTTCGGCTGCACTGAGCAAACTGGGGCAACTAGGGCAACACTGCTCTGTTACACCAAGTAAACATCGAGCAACCGATCAAATCTAGATAGCAGGGTTCGGTTGCACCGACTGGGACACGGTGTAACCAAGTAACTCTATTCAACAATATTTTGCACGTTCAGATTTTGATAGTTTCAATGCACACTGACTTCAAAAATTCATATGTATTTTTCTACAATTCAGATTGAGGTGATTCAAAATCTAGATTGAATATTGATAAGTACGTTTTCATATAAAAAATATTTTTTAAAAAAAAAACAAAACTAAAAATATGTTAATTTTATAGACTTTTGGAAACTATATCGAAATCATTAGTTTCGAGCAGCTGGTACTCCTAAAGTTTTAGAATTTTTATGGAACTCAAAATGAGATGAAATTTGGTGGGGATAAATTAGACTTAATGATAAATTAATATAAAAAATTTTAAAATAATTTGACTACTAAAAGTATCAAAAACATTATAAGCAATAGACCTATTGAAACCGGAAAATTTCTACAACTTCGTGTAGCCGATGGACCGTCCATATCTTTTCGATCTTAGAGTTTTTATATTCAGTGTCTTCTTAGCAATTTCTTCTAATCAAACTAGGAATCATTCTATATTATTAAATTAATATTTTATATTTTTAATACATTTTACAAATATGGGTAGTTTCTAGTATAGTTGAATTAGGGTTCTCGATTAGGATGATTCGATTCGAATCACCATTTTCGCTAATTACAAATAGGTCACACTATAAATTTAGTTAATCCAAACCCCAATCATCATGCATGAAAAATCTCGCTACCCAATTCATCCCAAAAATATTCAAATTCACCAGATTAGATACAGATCACATGCTAGTGGGTCGTTAGGCTCGAAACTATAGAATAACGACCATCTTACCGGGCTTGACATCCATCGCGGATGTCAAGCCGGGATAGTGTCTAGAACTTCTCAACTTTGGCTAAAGGCTGGGTGCATGGGATGTGCAAATGCCCTACGTAGAAACCTGAAATTTAAGTTAATTGGGCTCTCTACTCTTTCGCAAAGTTGTGACTTTCGGACCATTAGATTGTGACGAAATTTAGGGCAACAACTTAGATTAATGTCCTACACAAATCCATATAGTCGCAATCCCAAATGACGCTCGGTGACCGTCGATCCTGGTTAGGGCCTTTTCAGTTAATCGGCATGTCCAATCATCGGATGGTTATCACCTAGTGGGACACCTATCACATGGCTTAAATTGATCTATACACCTCCCGGTGAGTCCTGTTGGTTGGAAACAACCCCCTTTAGAGTAAGTGTAATGAATAAATAGTCATTTGGCCATTTTCATCAATTTGGCTCTATAAAAGAACCTCATTTACACACCCCCTTCTCCCATACGAATTTTTTCAAAGGTGAGGAGAGAGAGAAAGAGAAGAAGAGAGAAATGAGAGAAATTGTGGGGCCCGGTGCTGGATCACACCATCTAATCCCCGTGCTTGTCGAATTCGTGCAAGACCTCATCTCTAATCCCAATTTCATGTCTTCCACGGATGAAATCCGAAGATTTTGGATTAGATTCTCCACTCCTTTGCAAGGTAAAACATTTCATACATGTCTTTCCATCTCTTTCTTTCATTTTGAGCCATTAGGATTAGAAACCCCCTTTTGTTTCCGTCGATTCTCACAAACCCTAATGTTAGGGTTGAGTATGTTATGGTTTTAAGTCACAATTATTGATTAGAGCGGTCCATACTCTTGTGGGAGCCATAAACAAGCTCGACGCCATTAGGATTTTGATTATGCTCTTATTCTGGGTACTGATTCATCGAACTGAGTTTATGGATCAATCAAATTGAGTGAGTTAACCCATAATTCATTGTTTAATTATTACTAAATCCATGTTATTAATGATAGTCTTATACTTTAATTTAGGTTTAGAGCATTTTTCTTAAATTCTCAATGTTAGGGCCGCATCTGAGTTAAGGATTTTGACTCTAAGATGAAGATCTACCCCCAAGCTTCTACTTGGCATTTTAGAATAATTAAATATATTTATTTTCTATTTAATTGATAATATGTCGATGAAATGCTTCAATAATATGAAACTCTTAATATTAAATTTTTTGATGTTAAATGCTTACAAATGCAAATATGATTAAATTGTGTTGTTGTGATGGATCGAGCTTCGTAAATTATCTAAATATGCGAATAGCCCACTTTAGGGAGGCTATCACAAGCTTATAATGCCGACCGGAGTTGAACATGGATGATCGACAGTAGTTGGAGCTACACAGGATGCTTTGCACCCAATGTCAATTTGTCCGGGGTCCTCCGTAATCGATCGCATCAGTCTAATGCAAGCTCGATCATTTTTGTGCTTGGTGATTGTATAACATTCAATAAAATCTTAGAGACCACCATTACCATTGATTTAGTCTACTCATAACCATTAGTGCGTTACGATCCCCAAAGACTCTTGAGCCGAACATGGTGGTATGGGCGCCGTGTTCGAGCTGTCGGCCTATGCCGGGGTGACAAGCCTCCCCATAGTGACCATTGAGCACTGATAGAGGTAATAGTATGTTGTTCGAACGGCCCCCGTCAAATTACTTGGCCGATGGTTTCGTGCCAAAGTACCATTCGAATGACAGGTTGTGAATGGAATTGGGTGACGAGCCCTTTCCTTTGTATTGATTTAGTTTTGAGTGACAAGCCCGCACCTCTGAATTGATGGTTCATAATCAATATTGGGTGACGACCCATACCTTATTGATACCTTAATTTGGATCAAGGGACACTGGTGAGGAACCGCCACATGCCACAACGAACCACTTAATCTGGATAATGACTCGTGATATAATGGCGGTATCTTAGCTTCGCCAACCTATTGTATGAACTGGGACTAATAATCACCTGGCTAATCATGCGTATCGTAGGATAAGTTGCGATTTGGCATTAGAGTCGCTTGTGAGGGAGTGTTAACAGTTGCAAAATAGGCGTGAAAGTCACTTGTGAGGGAGTGTTGGATTGTGAGGAGTATGCATCATTTCATCATCGCATTAATATATTTACCAAATAGATTAGGAAACCGTTTGTTTATTATGTAATCATTACTTGCGCTCTATTGTGTTGGTAACATGTGTAACTTGTTTAGTAATTATGCGTCAAAGATAACATGCTTGAGTATATAATATGTATTAATATGTATTTGTCGTGAACCTACTAATCACTAAAATGTACCAAGTAACAATCTTGTGGATATTTCTTCACTATGTTGGTGTTTAACGCCTCCTATTTGATATATGGAGATAACTCAAGAATAGAACCTGTCAGTGTTGTGCTCGGGGCGAGTAGATCCCTATCTTCTTCCCACTTGGTAGTTGTTCTACTGTTCCTATTGTAATTATTGTGATTTGTATAATTCTCATATGGGTGGTTGCTACTTTTAGAACTGTAACTTCTAAGCGTTAGCCTTATATTATTAGATCTTACTATTTCTACCTCACTTTGATTCCACTAAATTGAAATGTGTTACTCTGATTATTTATTTGTGAAATAAATGTGAATTTAAATTAGGACACATGTGAATTTTATTACGTTAAAACCCTGAAACTTGGGATCAAAGTATATATACTCAGGTGCCAATTTTCAAGGTGTTACAGTTGTGACCATTTCATAGGAATGCTTCCTTTTGCACATTCAATTTACATTTTACCATGCACAAGTCCTTCAGAAATTTGGTGTAAGAAGTCTTAATGCATTGATTTATGCACTTTGTTTATCAATCACATGAGTCTGTGTTTTATGTAATCGGTTAATCCCATGGAAGCTAAAGACCGAAGACACAAGAGGATGTGAAGCATCAATGAGTAAAGAACATGTATATGAAGTGCCTTGGTGACCTTAACTGTCACGTCCCAAACTTAGAAACCAGGCTCACAGAATTCTCGATCACCGAATCCGGCGCCGACAGCCTCCGTAGTACCCCATTCTCGACTCCCGATACCCATATGCCATATTTTCGATCCTGGGATCCTACAAGGAAGATTTTCAATAAGAATTTTTGTAAAGGAGCCTAACCACAAGCATAACCAAGTCACAAAGCAACATCACCACATATCCATTATAATAAACCATTTGAATACAATGCAGAAAGGGAATATACAGGTATAATGAAACTCCAGAAAGATCATCGCACACTCCTGCCTCAAGGTTGTTATGTCCTAGTGTCACCTTCACGCAACGGTCATGCATAAGCTTACAATGAAGCTTAGAGGGTGTGTGTGTGTGTGCGCAATGCATGTACCAAGCATGCGATATCAGAGTAAGCGGAAATACTGACAAGTCCATGAGTACTATCAACCATACCAAGGTTATGTGATGTAAGGCCTACGTAGCCAAATGTCATATGCAAGATGCAACGCAAGCATGCCAGTCCTCATCGAGTCCACTTGTCAATACAGTTCATATCTGGAACATCACCGGGGTCTAGTACACTCCACACTAGCTGTCGCCGCCCTAGCTGCACAACCAGCAAGTGGAAAAGACCTCACTACCCACCTAGCCAGTAGTCTGTCAATACCTACCCGGCTCATCGATAGCGGACCCATTTACGAGCTGCTAGACTCAACCTAGCTTATAGCCCCCTCGAGCGGATAAGGCAACACCCCCTTCACAATCGATTAGGACACGGTGACAGACGTGGGCTACTAGTATTCGACACTCGTGTGCTCATGAATCCACTCGGTATAGATATTGGAGCATCTCCTGGTACCAAAAGGGTTCTAGGACTTTCACTCAAGGACATCCTAAGCGCCCACAGTGCTAGAACCAAATATTTTGGTATCCAATCTGACCATCCACGATATGCATGTGGAGGCCACAACCCTGATTCGCTAGGGCGTCAGGTGATCATGTCACATAAAATGCGAGATACATGAGTCATTCTATCCATTCATGCATCAAACTTGCGCGTATCACGTGATCATGTGAAGCAACTCCATCTCACAAGGAGTCCCCTAAATAACTTAGCCCAACGGCTAGTTGCTATGATCAATCATTCCTTACAATAGGTATACAAATGATGCGTATGGGAATATATCATGATGTAATACTAAGCATGTTCTCAATGTGTCCTACTAAACTAAGTACACTAGCATGATTATCATATATAAACAATAATCGGCCTAAATACATGGTGGGGTCCACAGAGGGACAGCAGATCTAGCCCAAACATCCAGATGGGCTCTAAACAGTGGTTATACCAAATCTGATACTGCATATTCTTCCATCTACGGAAAGGGGTGATAATGTACTCTCCTATAGGCAATGGATGGCCTAGGCATCATACTTACATCAAGAATGGGCCCAATGGGTGAGTTTAATGGCTATACAACAAGGTGAGTTAAGAGGGTGAAACTATGTACAACAAGTGGGCTTCCTCACCATCTCTTATCATGCAATAAATTGGGTCTTCCTATGCGGCCCGATCCATACACCAGGTGGGCTCCAAGGTTTGGATAATTCCTACAAGGTATGGTGGAAAGCACCATCATCAATGGGGGCCTAACGGCTTGGGTAGCCCAATAAGGGGAGATGGAAGGTGGGCTTAACAGTGGGCCCTAGGGAGGTTTACAATGATGAACATTTAACCACCATTGCCTCCTAGGGTGGATCTCTTGGAATAAGAATCTGAATCACGACGGGGCCCTCAGCCCTCCAAATATCTAGAAAATGGATGGACAGCTTGCGTACATCGCTCACACATGGTGGGCCTCACAAGGCAGCCCACTGCCCTAAAAGAAATGGGGGAATAGTATGTATATAACACATACATCATAGTGGGCCTCATAAAGTAGCCCACGGTTGGGCGTATAACCTATAAATCGGGGTGGGCCTCTTAAAACAGAGTGTGTAGCACATACATCATGTTGTAAGGGGCCCCACAAGGCACTAATGGCCCCACACATGCTAGACAGCATGGATATAAAATACATACACGAAGGTGAGCCAATTGCTGGACGTTCGGCCCACCAACCTGGGGGCCTATTGGACATCCAGTGAATGGACGGCCTGGATAAATACATACACCTCATGGTGGGGCTACACATTACAGATGGGCCCCACCAGATGGATAGTGTGTGTGTATATAACACATGCATCACGATGGCCAGCTACTGGATAGTTAGTCTAGCAGCGTCCTAGCCCAGCTAGACATCCAACCAGTAAACGGCCTGGACCGAAAAACATACATGGTGGGTCCCACTAGATGTTGGCCATCCAGGAGGTGGGCCGGCCGTTGGCCTCCCACAAACATCACAATGGGCCTAAGGAGGTCTCAATGGTAATGCCAGCCCCGCTATTTTTTCTTACAGTGTGGTCTGTTGAGCGTTGGATCTGACCATTCTCGGGCCCATGGCCTGGAATGATATGAAAATTCTGGATGGACGGTGTGGATAGCATACACATCACGGTGGGGTCCATGCAGGTGGGCCACCCTACCAAAGATCGGACTAGTATTTGTGTTTCCTTTTATCCAAACGGTCCTGCATGACCGACCGATCATGCAGGCCCATCCCTAGCCAATCAGGGCAGTCCGCTTGCTAGACAGCAGGGATGAAATACATACATCATGGAAAGGTCCACAAATGGATGGGCCACCCAATCCTGAATCAAGCTAATATTTGTGTTTTTCCTTCAACTAGGCCTATATGACCTGAATGGCCATGCAGGCCCGATCTAGGTAACAAGATGGGCCCTGCTTGGTGGACGGTTGGATGTCCCCCTAGATGGACAGCGTAAATAAAATACATACATCATCAGGGTGGGCCTACAACAGGGGAGAGAGAGAGAGAGAGAGAGAGATACGTGTGGTGGGGGAGCTCCGTCACTATGAGCTCCCCTAGAGGTGTAAATACAATACATACAACATGTTGGGTCCCATTTCATGTGGGCCCCCAATCAGAAAAAAAATCAGTGTGGGAATCCCATTCCCACCACAAAATCATGGTCTAAATGACCATTAACAAGTTGGATATCAAATAAACATCATGGTGGGGTCCATGGAGAATGGCCCCATCATGGATTACACATATGTATCATGGTAGGCCATTGGCCACACCTTGGGTCCCAAATGGGATCCATACCATTAACCGGTAGGCCCCACTTAGCCCATAACTAAAAACTACAATCTAATCCTATAAACACCCACCTATAGCTCTTCTTATTGGCTCCTTGGAATCCTTAGCTCCTAAGCTCTCTTTTCAATGATGGATGATGATGTTTGGATGGTTGGATGGTGAGATTTCACTACCAGAAAAATGGGCAAAAGCTACGGATTAAATCCGTAGCCATAGAGCTATAGGTACAGATTAAATTCGTAGCACGACCGTCGTCATAGGTGCCGAGCCAATAGGTCTATAACCTATGGCTATGGATTTAATCCGTAACAATAGCTTAAAATAGCTACGGATCTAATCCGTAGCAAATATTTCTGTAGCCAAAAGCACCTACAGCTACGGATATTGTTGGTAGCTAAAAGTAGTGTTAGATCCGTAGCAATATGCCAAATTTTATAACAGCTACGGTTGTCAGATTAACAGCTACGGTTAATATCCATAGCTATTTCCTACATTAAAAAAAATTATAATCATTCATTCATTCAATTACCACCTGCATAATCATTCATTCATTCATTCAATTACAATCATTTATTCATTTATTCAATTACAATCATTCATTCAATAATGAATCAATTAGAATCCTTCATTCAATCAAAAGAAAGTGAGCATGGAGAGTGTCTTGGTAACCAACACATTTTCATTTGCCTCCTGGAAAATCAAATCCTCAAATTCCACATGGTAGAGAGGGTTGAACACAAACCTAATTAAAAAGAATTACCAAAAGTAGATAATAGTTGCCCACATTAGAAAAGAACAATAGAAAACGCTTCCACCCTCTTTCTTTATAAGGCCATAGGCTATAGTTGGGCGTTATTCCTTATTCTTCATCTTGCAAATCTCTGTGTTGAGTTTGGTCCTTTGGTCCAGCCCCTGTGAGGAAACACCCACCTAGCGACTGTAGGAAATGTCACACATTGAGCAGGAAATGTCAACATAAAATCTTTTGATTTGGACAAAGAGACCTCACTAAACCACTCATGGTTCAGAGCAGCTTTTGTTGTTATTTACTGCATTGAAAAGTTTAAAAAAACTAAATGTACAAAAAAAAAAAAAAAAAAAAAAAAAGAAGCATTCATCCTCAGAGTACATGTGCAAATGTGAACACCTAAGAAGTAGGATTCTGAAATGTGAATAGGAGCAAGGCCTTGTCTAAAAGGGTCCAGCAATAAATCCCTGACATCTGTAACAGTGTTCATCATACTGATACTAAATAATGAAAATTGTTTTTGTGGCTTTTCATTTTCAATGATAATGTACATCAACAAGGCCCCATGGCACAAAATGCAAAACCCACTAGTAAGCAGGATATATTAGGAAGCCCTAGCAATCAGTTAAATAACTAGAGTTTCTGGTACAAGGGAACCAGGATGTAACATCCCAAAAAATCGAGGGTTGAGCATAACTCAACTCTCGAGTTTCCAGAACATCACTTATGCAACATAGATAATGATGATTGAATGTTGTCTGTATTAGTGCATTGAACATGAGCGAGATTAGCCAAAACAGAATATCATACTCCAGAGACAGTTAAATTGCAAGCGGAAGACTGTGATAGATAGATAACATATATAAACTATGGTGAGTCTCCAGAGTGTGATAATGTTACCAGGTTAAAGAATTACAAGTATAATTTCAAAATATACCAAAGGTGTAGTGTCATCTAGCCAACATCCCTGTAACCCCGTCGATCAAGGCACGGCTCACATGAAGTCACCAGAAAATAACATATGCAAGAAAGTGTCCTCATCGTCGCAGAGGTCTGGCTCTGCCTCACAAGTATCGCCAACACTTGCATCTACAACAGGGTCTGGTTGGTGTTTAAAAACATCGTCCCGTAACGTGGGAGTGAGTGATCAACTCAGTGGAACAATAAAGCATAGGTTAACATGTTATCAATTCAGTCAAGCAGTAATGATAAAGCAGTAAAATCAAACACTCCTAACTACTCTTATTTAATGCAAGTATGAAATGACATGATGTATGCCCTTGCCAAACCACCCTCATGCGACACCCTCTTCGTTCGCGGCATGCTTTCATCCCTCAGTGCTCCACATCTTCCAGGCACATGCAATGCATGATGAGCATGATTACCGAGTTATTATTAGTCCATTTCAAACAGCAGTATTGGGAAACTAAGGTACCTCCCTTGTATCATTCCCAAACATGATCCATTCTAGGGTCGTCAATCCTAGTTAATCTCAGACGATGGTGTGTTTTCTAGGTTGCTGCAAGGGCTATCAGGGCTATTATAAGGAATCGTTACACCACTCCCCCATCACCCTTTTAACGGTTCATCACTATACAGATACAGGCCTAGTTCATACTCTATACACTGCGGCAAAACTCGTCGTCTCACCGCAATTCAGAGTATGCTCGAAGTCACTACAAAGGGCTGTCAGGGCTGTTACACGGAATCGTTGCACCACTCCCCCATCACCTTATCAATGTAGGCCGACAGCACGAATATAGTGTCTCATACCACCATAATCGGCTCACGAGTCTGGTTGCTCACTGGTCACTACGGGGAGGCACGTGGCCCCAGCGTAAGCCGACAGCTCGACCACGGTGTCCCATACCACCATGCCCGGCTCATGAGTCTTAGCAGATCGAGGTACCATGGTTAAAAGAGATTTCACTAGTAAGCTTGGTACCTTAGGTTCAAGCAGTGGTGACCAAACATGGTGAACATACATTAGACAGATCGGGTTACTTGACGAGCTCGGCTAGCTCGAGCGCACAACAAGTTGAACGATATGAAGCGCATAAGCACTTCATGTGGCCAACCACTATCGCCAACCGAAGTACGACTCCAGTTCGTCGAACACATCTCACGTGGCAAATGAATCACAGCCATGAATTCAATTCTGGTACCGATTGTCTGGACTATAATCATAGCCCCAAACACAATCAATTGCAGATAGATAAAGCAGCAGTGGATCAAGATTCAACTCATACAATCAAAGTCTGGTATTATTCATTTAGGGTTGTCAGGGCTGTTGCACGGAATTGTTACACCACTCCCCCATCACCCATGACAGATCTTATAATGTAAACATGAATTTAAGCATATGCATTACATAGATAAAATCATACAATCAGTTGAGCATGTTATGAAGCACAACACAAGCATGAGTTTGTACATATTCAATTCTTAATCACACAGCTATCCAAGGAAATCATACACATAGTTAAAGGAGTTGAGAATCATATCTCCACACCCTTATACATTACAATTTACTAACTACTACTCATTCAAACATATCAACAAACACTTAAACTACATACATCAACATGCATGACATATGTTGTTCACATAAGTATTAGGCCAAATCCTTTCACTAGGGAATTGCCCCAATCATAACACGCGTACACCCATGACGGATAGTCGTGGAAAGTAGGAATCTAAGTTCCATATTCATTTGAACATTGTCATAAACACTTGGGCTACACATTTCAACATATATAGCGTATAGTGGTCGTGGCTTGATTCAGGGCAAATCCTTTCGTCAAAGGGGTATCGCCAATACAACAACCATATATCCATGACAATTAGTCATGGTGAGCACGAATGAGAATTCTATACTCATTCAGCCATTTTCACAAACACTTAGAATACACTATTACAACATACATGGTGTATGTTAGCAAAACATGTATTAGGGCTATCCTTTCGCCAAGCAAGTATTTTACGCATATATAATATATTGATACAACAAATAATCATGGCAACCACATCTCTAAAATATATATGTATACGGTACTTTTACAATACAGTATTTCTACATACATAGTGTATATTAGTAAAACATGTATTTGGGCAAATCCTTTCGCAAATAAGTTTATCCATATATCATATATTCATACAACAAATAATCATGTCAAACACATTTCCAAAATTTATACGTATACGGTATTTTTTACGAATACCTAGAATATGTAAAATTCCATAATCTACATTTTTAATCGAAACAGAAAACAGAAAGCACTTTGTACATGTGCAATTGCATGCAGATCATGAATCTATCATTATCTGACATTGAAAGCGTTGAAAACCATAACCTATACATCTAAAGTCCGCACCTTTTATCGTAGAATCGTAACAAATCAGCTAGGTTTGCTAAGCCTTCGTATTCAGCAGTTTGGTGACCTATAGAACGGAATAGGTTAGCTATTTCATAACCTACAACAATAAAAACCCCAAATCAGTTTAGGGTTAGGGTTTCTTACCTAGAAACGGAGTTAGAATCGCCGGGAAAGTGATTAGAACGGAGTGGTGGAGCTCGTGGAGCGGCAGAGAAGGATGGCAGGGGGAATCTCCCATTGCTCCCACACTTTCTCTCTCTTTTCTCTCTCTTTTCTCTCTCTCAATCTCAAATTCGTATGGCTGTGAGAGAGAGGATTCAAAGGCCCTTATATAGCCTAAAATATCACCAAAACAGACTTGGGAACAAGGTATACTTGGGTTTTGTCCAAAGGGCATCTGTTTCAGCTCAACGGAGGACTTCTGGCGGGCCTCCTTGAGCCAAAGGTCAGACTTAAGCTCACCAACACCGGATCTACGTTCTATTAAGTTTTCGTTTCAATGGGATTTTCAGATCACGCGTGGCGGACCAGTTTCAGTTCAACGGTCAGCGGATCTCGATCGGAGATTCCGAGTACATATAAATGTGTATGAAATTTCTCCTGATCCAAGGGTGTAATTTGGTCTGATTCTGACCGTCTGGTTGCTTAAAACTGATCCGTAAGTGAGAGGTGCCAGATTTCTATTTGAGATATTTGATTTTAAATTAATTTCACATTTCTCACACTCTTCACTTCGAGCTCAAGCGAATAGCTCTGGGACACTATCTGGATTTGATTTCTGAGATGGTTGTCAAGCCCAGCAAAGCGGTCCTAGTTCCTTAACTTCGTGTTAATCGGACTTCCGACGTGCGGTCCAGATCCGATACGGAGTTTCGAGATGCTCCCGAGAGCAGCCGGGTAATGAGATTGATCCTAGATTTTAGGGTAACCTAGCGTCAATGATTCTACAAGGTTTGGGTCTTGCAGATCGTATTTAAAGTGATTGGTGCTAATTTCACAGGCACTCTAGTTTAACACTAGCTGAATCTCGCCTAATTTCTAAAGGATTTAGTCCTAAGTGATTTCGGTCTGAGGTGGTACTTAGACCTTTGTTGCAATGTTTAGTTTAAGTATTGTTTTTCATCACCTAAACTTTAAGGTAGTGACTAATGTGAAAGTACTTAGAAGGATTTAAGGAACGAGGTAATGAAATGTGAGATTTGTGAAGAAAATGGTTTGAAAAGGGACTTAAGACCCTTGAATTGAGTGTTTATGAAGTTAAACAGGAGTTAGGATTGTCTCATCGCCTAAGGACGTCTAATTCCAGGTTGGAAAAAATCCGGGCTGTTACACAGGAAATGATCTAGGAAAAAAAAAAACCGAAGCTTCAGTTCACTCCATGCAGATGGTCAATATGGGGTTTAGGATTTAGGAAACGATCCTGAAAATAATGGAAAGGTTCACTGTTTGCCATAGCTAAATGATGATTCATTGGGATATATTAATCCCATGGCATGTGAGAACATTAGTGCTCGAAAATGGGGTGGTTCCTACGCCATGGTAGTAAGACAAATTTGATCCATTCCTCGTCTTTTGCTTTTGGTGCCAATGAATGAGCATTTTCCAACTAGAGTTAAGTATGCTGGCTAGTTTTTTCTGCCGTTCAGATTCTTTGGAATCTTGTTGAGGTTTATATCATGTTTCTTATTTAATTCATGGATATGGCATCCATGTGGTTGACTACAAACTTCATAGTGCCATTTCTAGTTACTTATGGTAAAACCTGATAAATGGAAAAAAAAAAATAAGAACATATGATCATGGATTCTCAGATGCTATACCAGGTAAACCATGGAAGTCCTCAGAATGGCGTCCTCATATCTGTTGGCTGACAAGCAGATAAAAAAAATAAACTGCTACCTCTGGCACTGTTATAGACCATCAATTCTTGGTGAAATGAGAGAGACTCAAAAGTGATTTTGTTAGCAATAACGCAAAACATAGATAGACAACACCACAAAACAGTCAATCAACATAAAGGGACTAAAGCCAAAACACTGTCAATGAAGCATTTTGCCAACTGAGCAAAGTTTGAAAAAAGATTTTATGAATATAGCAAGTTTCTGGACAACTAGGGAAACATGCATTCCTAATTTAAAAAGGCTATCAGGTTGTTGAAAATATAGCATGTAAGAAACATTCCCAAAGGAAGTACCATTTAGTACTGTATCTCCTGTTAGATTGAAGAACATGTAGCTATCTCAAAACCCTGAGACTAGAACTTGACTTAATTCTTTATCGGAAATCGAATGTGAATTCATGAATGTATAGTATAATCTAAAAAAGAACCAAGTAAAGATATTATGTGATTACATCGACAACGAAGTTGAGGCAAAAAACTGTAACTAACAACAAATAGAAATAAGAATGTAAGGTTTACCAATAACACTCCAAAAATTAAAGTCAGAAAGTCCTTTTCCCACTGAATTTTGCCAAATTGCTTCTAAAGCTCAAATAATTGGAGATAAATCTGTTCCGCTAGCAAGGAAACCAAGCCTCGTGAAATCATTTGCCATCTCAACATAGTCCTCATTTACCGCATGGACAACAACATCGATCAAAATTTGTTTATTTTGCTGGCACCAGAAAAGAAAAAGTTACCATTCGATACTTTGAATATATCTCATGAGATGCAATTGTAGCAAAAGATTATCCAAGGTAATGCAACCTTTGGTGACCTCAAATAGAAGGGCAAATCCCTCTAGTGACCTGATTCATGTTCATTTGTGTCCTTGGCTTTGCCTTTTCGGCATGAAAATTTCTTCAGTGAACATTGGTTAATAAGGAATTATGTGGTTTTCAATAATTGGAATGGTGGGAAACAGAAAAACTACTGCTGGTTGCAATATTGATAATTTTAATTGGAATGAAGGGCTTCTCTTTCCCCTTCGGCAATTTAGAACATACCCCACAAACCTCTGCCCAAAACACCTACCTTTTTAAATGTAGTAAATAACTCACATATTGTATGTAGACCACAACCCATGCACTTAGCAGGTTAGAAGTTATTCACTGGGTGAACCATAACCTATGAACACAAACAACAAATATGATGAAAGCATTTCCCACATTTTTGCAGCATTGGGTTCTTATTAAGGCACGTCAACTGAAACGCACTAGTTTTTTAGTGCTCCTTTACCCAACATGCCGAAGTTGCACCTCGACACTGGACCATCTCTCAAAAGCAATCATTTGAAAGCAGAGAATTTTTCAACATCGCCTTGTTAAATCATCACTTTGTTGAAAGCCACCAAGCAACTACAGGACTTATTTCAGCATATACAAAAAGAATGAATCAACTGCACCTTAACCGAATTTCTACTACAATATATGAATACGATGGTGCAACTAACCGCAAGAGTTGAAATGAATTCACCGGGAAAGGAAAGTTATGTGCCTGCATCCAAGACCAGCAACACATGACTTCAGGACTAGACATGCAGTTCTGAGCTCCAACAGTCACAGTGACAGATCTCTTCTTCAGAAACTTCAAAATTTGGGTTTCTATTTTTTTCTCAGGACATTATCAGGAAATCTCACCAAAATAAATCAACCTGATGTATAGACTAGTTCTCTTTGCTTGTCTTGCCATACAAGAATAATCATGTAACAAGGAAACCACGTCTTGATAAATTGTCCTATTAGATGTGCTTGTAAGCATGCAAAGAGTAAAACTTCAGTGTCAACAAATGTTCATCCCTCGCCTATGGGTATACAAATAAATTGAATAGCTTCTTTTTTGAAGAAAACTTACCTCATTCATCATCCTGTGGAGTTCATCCCTTGCCTCAACTACGTGGTCTTTGTCATTGCTGTCAAAAATGAGTCCCTGTGTGTTTTGGAAATAGTGCCTCCATAGCGGTCTGATCTATTTTCAGAGAATTCACCGCACCATATTATCAGCGAAATATAGTATAAAAATGCTTCAACAGTCAAAGAAGTAAACATGGATTATCAAACAATACAGACAATGGTGGTGAAGCCCTACCTTGTCCTGAACCCGACATCCCAAGTTGATATTCTTGTACTCCACCATATCGACATTGAAACCTGTGTTCCAAAAACCCAACAAGAATCATAAATAAAACAAAGTGCAGAAAAAGGTAGGTGTTCCGTTTGAAAGAAGAGGTTATCATTTGGTGCCTAGTGCAGCAATGCCCCATGCTACTATCTTTTATAAAAGTTGGACACATCTGTAACCATTGCCAATGGATTTTGGGCTTCACACATCTGTCAACCGCTGATCTTTTGGAAGTGCCATAGAACATTGTGTATCTCCTACATGATTTTTATTTATTTATTTATTTATTTAAAGGAAGAAAGAAAATGCTAAGAGAAAGCTCATTGACAAAGACTTCCAAGAATAAATGGCAGTAATCCAGTCTTCATTTACAAATTAGCTAATCTTTGACAGAGACTTCTTACCTCTAAAAGAAGAAATTCAAATTCAAATAGTTTCAATTATATGCAAAGATAACCGAGAGCAGCATTGCCACAAAATCTATACATTGAAGAGCTTTCAAGCAACAAAAAAGAAAGAGACTACTCAAAAGCATCAAGAAACAAGAAGGATTGGTCTCTCTCACTGTCATTTCCCCAATATGAAGATCATGTTGACAGATATAAGCCGATGTCCTTCGAGGGACGAACTCCTCCATCCCATGGCCATTATAAGTTACTCTTCCAGAAACCTGATGTTTGAGAAAAACCCAAATCAGCTTTGAATCAAACAGATGAAATAGTTCCCAAAATTTTCATTATAACTACAAGTTCGGTCTGCCATGATGAGAAGAAAAAACATAGTATATCTACCTTCAGTTCTTTATCAAGCTTTCTTAACAAAGCTAATAGCAAAGTTATCTTCTCTGATCCTGGAGGCCCTAAAAGCAGAGTCATTATGAAAATTCCACATTTGAATCAATCCAGAGCCTGCCCATTAACATTATAAACAGGCTTGCTGGTGCTCAGGTGGGTCAAAATGTGTATTGATCCAGCTTCAAAATCAAGACTATAACTGACCCACTGGCCGCTATCAAAGAAGTCAGAGGTGGGACCCTGTCATCCCCATCCACCATGTCCCAGGCACCCAGAACAACCCTCTGCTTATCTTATGCCGGAGGTCATCAATTTGAAAGTCAAGCAGCCGGAAAGGCCTAAGCTCACCAATCTTGGGCCATGTGGCCTGACTTGGCCCCTTGCCGCTGCCAAATATACTGCTGGGATCGCCTCCTAATCAAACATAATATCAAGGGTTAAAATTTTGGGGCACAGTATTGGCCTGAAACACAACGTCAATGCCGGTCAGAAACAGTGGGCGATGGAATGTCGTGTGGCACACACTACCACTAGTGTGCTACATTGGCACAACTGCAGTGAATCACCCCTTCAATCTCTTACTCCAAAATCACTAAACAGCATTTCTCACCATGATTCTAGAAAATGTGGCAAGCATATACATAAACCATAATCAACATTTCAATGTTACAGAACATATACAAGCACACACATGCTATACTGTTGATGAGAAGGTATGCGAACCGCCAGACGAACAGGCAGCAGGTTCTCGATGCATACTGCAACTGCCACAAAGTGGGCCACAACAAATGTTAGGAAACAGTCAGATCTGATGCTGCATTTACAGTTGGAAGGGCCCCAATCTCCTCCCACCCTTCCAGAGAGTAACTAGAATTTTACATAAATACATCGAATCACCTCAAATACTGGAACCTGTAGTTGCTTACCTCTGAAATTGTTCAATGTCTACAAACTTACTTTTAAAAAGAAAAAATTTAAAGAAAAGGAAAAATAAACAATAAATAACACTCAACAAAATAGTAGCATTGTCTGTCTCAATCTGTCGATTGGAATGGAAAATGGAAACAACAACGAAACAAACACTTAAAACTCACCTCTCATAAAGCCGAAGGACAGAGAGACCCAAACCTGCCATACTCTTTCGCCACCGCCAGTCAAGCACCCAAGTCTGCACCCAATGACTCCATACCATCCTCACACTTGAGGTCAAAATACTTACAAGACAAGAGATGCCACCACCACCGCCAGCAGCACCACCATGACAAAAATGACTCTTACTACCACTAGGGACGAACTCAGCATCTACTACTAGGGAGACCAAAGAGACTGCTACTACTAAAAACTGTATCACACTAGTGAATAGAAACAGAAGAACCATTCACTTCTTCTTGGCAGCCGACTTGGTGACCTTGACACCAGATGGATCCTTCTTCTCAACGCTCTTGATCACACCCACTGCAATAGTCTGGCGCATGTCCCTCACGGCAAAACGTCCAAGTGGAGGGTACTCAGAGAAGGTCTCAACCACCATGCACTTGGTTGGAATCATCTTAAGAAACCCAGCATCGCCGTTCTTCAAAAATTTTGGCTCCTTCTCAAGCTCCTTGCCAGATCGCCTGTAGATCTTGGTCAGGATCTCTCCAAACTTGTTGACACTCAAATCACCCCCATTGATGGAATCACCATCAACATGGATGCTTTCCCTGTTGCATAGAAGAGAGAGGAAGAAAAGATCGAAAATGGTAAATAAAAAGCCTAACCCTAGAAGAAGAAAAGGGGATGATCAGAAATTTAGAAGGAGATAAAACGGGGAAGAAATGGGAACGAGAGAGAGCACTTGAAAGGAGAAAAATAGGAAAAATCGGAGAGAGAGAGAGAGAGAGAGAGAGAGAGAGGTGGACGTGGGGGTAAGGAGGAGGCAGGGGAAAGGTGTGGGAGGGATATTTAGGAGAGAGGGAACGAAAACAAGGGCCCGCGAGAATGAAATACCTGGAGGGATTTTTTTAATGGATTTAGTTACGCTTATATATCATTTAGGTACGGATTTAATCCATAGCTACATAGCTACAGCTTTAAACCGTAGCTAAAAGCAAACATAGTCCATAGCCTTTGCTCAATTTTTTGGTAGTGTTTGGGGTAGGAAAATGGGTCTAACACTTGGCTTCTTTTTCTCTCCTTCGGATTTTTCTTCTATTGGTTGCTAGGGAAATAGAGGGAGAAGAGATGGAATGAGTGAAAGATGGGAGATGTAAGGAGAGAGGGATGGGTGTGTAAGAAGGGATGAGATGGAAGGTATGATAGTTTTTGACTTGGTTGTTAGGGAAATGGAGGGAGAAGAGATGGAATGAGTGAAAGATGGGAGATGTAAGGAGAGAAGGATGGGTGTGTAAGAAGGAATGGGATGGAAGGTATGATTGTTGTTGACTTTTGGATGAGAGTGGTGGGTAAGATTCCTCTCTCCCAACCTGGAATCTTCTGGGATACGTTGTGTACGGTGTTTACTCGAATTATTCATGGACCCACAACTCATAGCCTAGGTATCGCATTGGTGCGCAAGACCCGACGTTGGAACCGCGGCGACAGTGCGGTCGCGGGGGTATGACTTTCGAGTTGAGTTGACTCAGGTCTTCGGGGTGCATCTTAAGGTCGCGCGCATTTACTGTCTACAGGTCATGGGTCGCTGGAACTCGACGGAGAGGTTCGCCGGAGTTGGTGGAAGGGTACAGTACAAGGATACGGGTCTTACATTAACCTTGACCCAAAACAATTCTTGAACCTCTAGATGATCATAGCTTAATAGATAAAACTTTTTTGATCATCCATTAGCCTTAGGAGCCTAATTGAAACATGATAAGTAAGGCTAGAAGAGGTATTAAACTATCGTGAAGTCATATACCCAAAATAGCAGTTTTTTAGTGGTTCTCAATCCCATCAACAGGATGTTGATAGGACTAGATGGAATCGAAGGACTACTCGATGTGATCGAAGAATGAGTCTAGCAACCAACAGATATAATTCTAGACTTTCTTGATGGGATTGATGTACTTTCGATCCTATCGGAGAATCTTCGATCCTATTGAAGGGCCTTTCGATCCTATCAACATGGCCATTCACTAGATGTTTTATAGCAATTATAAATTAGTTTCTTATAAAAGAACATTCTGTCCTTAAGCAAAATGATGGGTTTTTGGTACAATAGAAGCTTAGGAGATTTTTTCACTCATATCCCATATTCCTAGCCTCTAAATCCATGAGATCTAAGTCATCTTCCTTATGATTCATCACTTGAAAGAAGATTCTAACCTCAATGAAGAAGACGAACTTGATCTCCACCATGTTCTAGATATTAGACTTAAACCAATAGTCAAATCCTTATCTAAACCCTCCAGAATACCCATTTAGGTGAATCCCCTAAGATTTCAACTACCTCATTATTTGTATGAGATTCTACCAACCTCACATCACCTTGGTCACCTTAATGGAGCATCGCATGCAAGGTGTTTGATCTTAGAGCTAAAGCATTTGCAAGAATCTATATTAATGATCGGGGGAGCAAAATGGAAGCTAATTGAAGCATGGGAGAGCATCGATCAAGCAACTCAAGAAGTTGTTACAAAAGGGACTCAATCCAATAAGTCATCAGTTGTAAGATCCACACACTCCTTCCTTGTGTAGGATTGAGTGTAGAGTTTGTAACCCAAACTCACGTAGGTTTTTGTATAGGACTGTATCACGACTGACATGAGTGAGTACATGTATAAGTCCTTGTATAGGCTACCGACATGGGTGTGTACGTGGGTAAGTCCTTGTGTCGACCACCGACACAGGTATGTACATGGTAAGTCCTTGCATAGGCCGCTGACATGGCTAAGTACATAAGTCCCTATGTAGGCCTCCAACAGGAGTGTACACTTATAAAGGTTAGAGGTAAATCTAATTTAAAACATCCGATAGTTAATACCGATACACTCAGGGAGAGTGCGTCCACTAAGAGCAGAGTAGAGAAACTGAACAACTATACATGCTTGTATTTGGGATTGTCATTTGAGCACTTTTCTAATTATGCTTAATGTGATTGTTTAGTTAGATTATATGTATGCATGATTAGATAAATGCTAGGATTGGAATAGTTATCACATCCTACAAAACATATATATTATCATTTATAAACTAGTTATCTACATGCCCTTTAATGTCTTAGTTTACTTTGATTGTTGAACAATTCATTGATATTTGCTTTGAATGAAGATTTATTTCTAGTTTACTTCGATCTATTGTTGACTTCGGCCACATTGGATGCTTAGGAAAGATAAGAATGATTGTTTATCTGTTTTGCAAGGGATTGATCAGTAAAATCCATTGATCTATCGTAGACTAAGGGCATGTAGATGCTTTGAATTCCCTACAATCAATACTTTGGCGCCTTATGTGGGAACCAATTCAGTTGAATTTCAAATCTATTTCTAGTTTATGAATGACGATTTAACCACTCTACTATCCGGTTGGATAGGATAGGATTTTGATTCTAATTGAGTTATATAATTAAATCAAATGAATTAAATATTAAGAATGGATATAAGGGTATCTTTGGCGCTCTAATGGTTTGTTGTATTGATTTTCCTTTAAATTATCTTAGTTTCAATCATACTTCTTAAAATCCAATCAGTTCCAATTCTAGTTCTAAAGTATTCTAGAAAATGCACAAATATAAGTCCCTGTGGGTTCAACATTGGTCTCACCGAGTAAAACTACATCGCAGCCCTACACTTAGGGGTTTACATCAATCAAGCTTTTAGCGCCGTTGTCGAGGACTTTGGAGATGTCTTTCTGAAATACCTTGGTATTAGAATTGGTATAAGATTAAGATTAGTTTTCTTTGTATTTCTAGATTAGGTTTTTTGTTGAAGGTCAAATATTACATATCAGACCCCATTTATTACTTGGTTTTATGACCATGATAATGCTTAATGTTCTATTTTAATCATGTTTGTGTTGCAAGGTGAATTTAAGAGCTTGGATTGAAATGAATGCTAAAGGCATGGATTTAACGCTCAAAATTCACCAAAGCCAGTGACAAAGCAACCAATCAGCCACCTGATCTTTGGATAGGTCTCAATTTTGGACTCAGCCCCTTAAATTAGATGGGAAACTGAATGGACGTGTGGATTTCTCAAGGTGGGCCCCACTTTCTCATGGTTGATGTACATGCAGAGTGCACCCGCTGTGTACCGAGCCACCAAGAATAGTCAAACGATGTTTGACCTGTTGTTGAGGCATAAAAAAAGAGAGAGAGATGGACTCCTATTGTGTGCAAAAATCATTGTGTGCTACAACAAGTCGGTACGCACAAGGATGTCCACACAGTGGAACTCGCGCAAAGGGGGTCTGTACAATGGAGTACGCACAAAGGAGTCCGTACAGTGGAACCCACACAAAGGAGTCCGTACAATGGAGCGCAAAGGGGGTCCGCACAGTAGAGTAAGCACAAGGATGTCCACACAGTGGAAACTGTACAAAGGGGGTCCTCATAGTGGAATCCATGAAAAAAGGTTCCGCATAGTGGAGTGCGCACAAAAACGTCCGCAAAAGGGGTACGCACGGAGGGGATCGGCGCACAATGTACACGTGGCATGTTTGCACGTGTGAAAGAACTATAAGTACCCCATGACTCCTCTAAAGGGGTCGTTACCACAAGATCAGAGCTGAGAAGAAGGAGAGAAGAAGAAATCGAGACGGACAAGGTATTGTCCGCACTCATTATACGGGACAAGTACTGTGTGGCGCACAACACTGTCAGTGCACAACAAACTTCAGCGCGCAATGTGTTTCAGCGCACAACGAGCTCCAGTGCACAGTGCTCCAACGCACAATGTACTCCACCGCACAACATTCCCGTGTGTTGTGTGCTCCAGCTTACAGTGCTACCAGCGCGCAATGATAGTTCTTCAATAGAGTGACATATGCGTGATTTCTGCAACAGTTAGAGATTAATGAAAAGCTTCAGATTAGATCAAAGGAGTGAACAAGATATATGTCATATCTGCTTTGTATTATAATTCTATAAATATTCTACTTTGGAATCAAAGGAGAGAAAGGATGTAAACGAATTCAGAATGAATAAATGTTGTGGTTATCCTCTTCATCTTCTTTTGTTAACTATCAAGTGAACAAAATCCCCCTAAATCAAATGCATTTGTTTCTTGTTCGAAACAAAATGGCGACTCCACTGGGGACAACATTGTATTCACTTAATATTAACTTAAGAATCATACAAAGGATAGCCACTACTGTTTGGCGTCATTAAGGCGCCAAAATGGTGACTCTTAGTGGGAACATCCTCCCTTTCATCTCTAAAGTATAATGTAATTTAATTCAAGTACTTGTGTCATTTTGTTATATGAGAGGATTCAGGGAAATTACAAACGATCAATGGAAATCATTCAAAAGAATACAGTCTTCTACTTCACCGCGACGAGGTTCGTCATCGAATATGCCAACAAGCAAGCCGAGTGTCGCAAAAGAAGAGCGGTGTCAGTCAACCATACAGAACCACGAGCAGTTGTTGTATTCATAACCGCTTTGCCGGTAGCACAGGAAGAAAGAGATGACTGGATCATTGTCACTCACAGGAGAACAAGGACCTGGAACACCACTGCTGCAGGAACAAGTTCACCACTGAGAAGAGCTAGGGGACCGATAACATGAAATACAGCTAAAAAACATCTCGAGCTCGCTCCACCAGCAATCTACCCTAGGCAACTTGCCATTCCTTCAGTGATACGCGATTTTCCTGCCCTGCCTACCAGGGACTCCCAGTGGAAAGAGAAAGAAGGGCAAGGCGTCACTGACGAACTCACTAAGATCCACGTCACTAATCTCCATATCCCCCTGATCAACTGGCTACTTTGGAAATACATGGAGATCAGACGAGTCTCCTCTTTCAGCAACCCCTATAACATCAATACATTCTCATTCAGCCTCGACTACCGCCTCGTCAGGGAATGAAGAGGTTGTTGTTTATATGGCTGGGACAAACCGAGGGTCTTCCCCAACCACAGAGGATCGCATAGCTGAAATGGCAGAGGCACAGAAAACAATAATGAAAGAATGCAGAAACCTCTGGGAGGCCTTGGGTACTCTTGCACATAACGTAGCCCAGATGGCAGCACCCCTAGTGACCGATAACATGAATGAATGAGAACAGCACCCCGAAGGGTCACAACTACCGAGGACAGGGTCACACGGATCTACCCCCACGATGAGAGCAGTGACACAGGAAGAAGTACAACAAGTTGTCGAAGAAGCAGTCAGGTCAGAAAGAGAACGTGAGGGCATAGGAAGATTCAGATATCGAATGTTGTACCCGAGAGATGTAGAAGATATCCTGTTCCCGAACAATTTCAAGCATCCTAATTTTTAGAAGTTTAACGGGGATGGGTCACCGGAAGAACACCTGATGCACTTCATCACCAGTATGGGGAATTTATCCACTGTGCCCCAGTATTGCCTCCGATTATTCGGGTCTTCTCTAACAAATAAAGTGTTCAGGTGGTATTCTAGCTTAACACCTGGGTCGATAAGGACGTGGGAACAGATGCAAGACGCGTTCATGTCAAACTTCTTCTCATCAGAACGTGATGTCAGTATCACAAAACCAGCTTCAGTGCGACAGAGAGAGAGAGAGAGAGCCAGTGGAAAAAATTTTAGCCAGATGGAAGACCTTGTGTAACAGCCCAAATTTTTTCCAACCTGGAATTAGACGTCCTTAGGTGATGGGTCAATCCTAACACCGGTTTAACTTCTCAAACACTCAATTAAAGCCTCAAATCCCTTTTCAAACCATTTTCTTCACAAATCTCACCTTTCACTATCTCGTTCTTTAAATCCTTCTAAGTACTTTCACATTAGACACTATCTTAAAGTTTAGGTGATGAAGAACAATACTTAAACTAAACATTGCTACAAAGGTCTAAGTACCACCTCAGACCGAAATCACTCAGGACTAAATCCTTTAGAAAGCAGGTGAGATTTAGCTAGTTTTAAACTAGAGTGCCTGTGAAATTAGCACCAATCGCTTTAAATACGATCTGCAAGGCCCAAAACTTGTGGAACCGTTGACGCTACATTACCCTAAAATCGAGGATCAATCTCATTACCCGGCTGCTCTCCAGAGCATCACGAAACACCGTATCAAATCTGGACCGCACGTTGGAAGTCCGATTAACACGAAGTTAAGGATTTAGGACCGCCTTACTGGGCTTGACAACAATCTCGAAAATCAAATCCAGATAGTGTCCCAGTGTAATTCGCTTGAGCTCGGAGTGAAGAGTGTGAAAAACGTGAAATTAATTCAAAATAAAATAGAAATTTATGAAATCTGGCACCTCTCGCTTGCGGATCAGTATTAAGCAACTAGACCGTCAGAATCAGACCAAATTACACCCTCGGATCAGGGATATTTCCCTAAACATTTCCATGTACTCGGAATCTCCGATCGAGATCCGCTGACCGTTGAACTGAAACTGGTCCACCACGCGTGATCTGAGAACCCTACTGGAACAAAAACTTAATGGAACCTAGATCCATAGTCTGTGAGCTTAAGTCTGAACTTTGGCTCAAGGAGACCCGTCAGAAGTCCTCCGTTGAGCTGAAACTGACCCGCTTTGGTTATAACCTAAGTATACTTTGACCTGAAGTCTATTTCGGTGAGTTTTTAGGCTATATAAGGACCTTAAAACCCTCTCTTTCACAGCCATACGAATTTGAGAGAAACCCTAGAGAGAAGAAAGAAAAGAGAGAGAAAGAGTGAGAGAAGTGGGAGAATCTCCCTACTGCTATTCCCTGCCACTACACAAGCTGCACCACCCCTTTCTTAACGCTTTTCCGGCGATTCCGGCATCATTTCTAGGTAAGAAACCCTAATCCTAATCTGATTTGGTGTTTTGATAGTTGTAAGTTATGAAATAGCTAACCTATTTCATCACATAGGTTGCCAAACCGCCGTATACGAAAGCCTAGCGAATCTACCGACTCCGTTACGATTCTATGACAAAAGGTGCGGACTTTAGGTGTATAGGTTATGGTTTTCAACGCTTTTAATGTCAGATAATGATAGATTCATGATCTGTATGCAATTGTACATGTACAAAGTGTTGTCTGTTTTCCGTTTCGATGAAAGATGAAGAATATGGAATTTTACATACTCTAGGTATTTGTAGAAAGTACCATATACGTATAAATTTTGGAAATGTGTTTGTCATGATTATTTGTTGTATGAATATATTATATATGGATAAAATACTTGTTTGGCGAAAGGGCTCGCCCTAATACATGTTTTGCTAATATACACTATGTATGTTGAAATAGTGTATTCTAAGTGTTTGTGAAAATGACTGAATGAGTATAGAATTCTCATTCGTGCTCGCCATGACTAATTTTCATGGATATATGATTGTTGTTGTTGGCGATACCCCTTTGACGAAAGGATTTGCCTTGAATCACGCCACGGCCACTATATGCTATATATGTTGAAATGTGTAGCCTAAGTGTTTGTGAAAATGTTCAAATGAATATGGAACTTGGATTCCTACTTTCCATGACTATCCGTTGTGGGTGTACGCGTGTGATGATTGGGGCAACTCCCTAGTGAAAGATTTGGCCTAATGCTTATGTGATCAACATATGTTATGTATGTTGATGTATGTATTTTAAAGTGTTTGTTGAAATGTCTAAATGACTAGTAGTTAGTAAATTGTAATGTTGAAGGGTGTTGAGATATGATTCTCAACTTCTTTAACTACATGTATGATTTCCTTAGATATCCATGTGATTAGGAATTGAATATGTACAAACTCATGCTTATGTTGTACTTCATAACATGCTCAATTGATTATATGATTTTATCTATGTAATGCATATGTTTAAATTCATGTTTACGTTGTATGATCCATCATGGGTGATGGGGAAGTGGAGCAACGAGTGCGTGCAACAGCCCTGGCAGCCCTAAACGGATAACATCAGACTTGATTGTATGATTTGAATCTTGATCCACAACTGCTTTAACTATCTGCAATTGAATGTGATTAGGGCTATGATTATAGTCCAGGCATTCGGTAACGGGATTGAATTCGTGGCTGTGATTCATTTGCCACGTGAGATGTGTTCGACGAACCCGAGTCATACTTTGGTTGGCGATAGTGGTTGGCCACACGAAGTGCTTATGCGCTTCATATCGCTCAACTTGTGGTGCGCTCGAGCTAGCCGAGCTCGTCAAGTAACCCGATCTGTCTTATGTATGTTCACCATGTTTGGACGCCTCTGCTTGAACCTAGGGTACCAAACTTACCAGTGAAATCTCCTCTAACCATGGTACCTCGATCCGCTAAGACTCATGAGCCGGGCATGGTGGTATGGGACACCATGGTCGAGCTGTCGGCCTACACTGGGGCCATGTGCCTCCCCGTAGTAACCATTGAGCAACCAGACTCGTGAGCCGATTATGGTGGTATGGGACACTATATTCGAGCTGTCGGGCTACACTAGCGTAGCCTGGCTGTGGTCCTCAGTCAGGTTGCATCCGGGTCCTATTGTCAATAAGTGGACTGGTCGGACTTCAAAAATAGACTGCCAGTTGGTAGGATGTTAGTAGAGTGACCTCGAGCATACTCTAAAATCTGTGATTGGCGATAAGCTGTAACGCCCTGAAATTTGGGGGTCGAGTATGAACTCAACTCCCGAGTTCCAACGCATCACTTATGCAACATACACAATGATGGTTAAATGTTGTCTGAGTTAGAGCAATAAACATGAATGAGATTATACCAAAACAGTAATTCATACTCCAGTTCAACTGTATAAAGACAAGCGGAAGACTGAAACTGTATATTTAAAGTATGTAAAGAAACAAAATTTCCATGAACACCTGAGTATGAACACTAACTGAGTACCCATATACATGTAATGTTTTTGAGTCAAAAATCAAAATACAATATACAAAATGAGTCCTGAAATCCCCGCGATGTAGTCGGCCTAAGCAAAGCCGTCAGAGTACTGCATAAATGAGAACTCATCCTGGTCCTCGTCGAAATCGGGCTCCGACTCCTGAACCGACGCGCCGTCTATACCTGCGACAGAGTCTGGTTGGTGTTGCAAACACCGTCCCGTAACGTGGGAGTGAGTAGCTAACTCAGTGGAACAATAAAGCATAGGTTAACATGTTATCAATACAATCAAGCAGTAATGATAAAGCAGTACAAATCAAACAATTCTAAATACTCTTATTAATGCAAGTATGAATGTAGTCATGATGTATGCCCTTGCCAAACCACCCTCATGCGACATCATCTTACGTTCGCGAATGCATAACTCCCTCAGTGCTCCACATCTACTAGGCACATGCGGTGCAATGATGAGCATGATTACCGAGTTGTTATTAGTCCGTTTCAAACAGCAGTATTGGGAAACTAAGGTATCTCTCTTGTATCATTCCCAAACATGATCCATTCTAGGGCCGTCAATCCTAGTTAAGCTCATACGGTATTATGGTTCGAGAGGCATCGCGAAGGCATCGCAAAGGGCTCGTCACCCGTCAGCACGGATACAGATCTCACCGTATGCGGCTCAATCGCTGACCGTCAGCTCGAGTACAGGTCTCACCATACTCCGCTCAATCACTAGCCGTCAGCTCGAATACAGGTCTCACCGTACTCGGCTCAACTCATACTCTAGTTGCTGTGAAAGACTCGTCGCCAATCACAGACCTTGGAGTATACTCGAAGATACTACAGAGGACTCGTCGCCCGTCAGCACGAGTACAGGTCTCACCATACTCAGCTCTCGCCGTAAGTATCGACAGCTCGAATACAGTATCCCATACCACCGTATTCGGCTCACGAGTTTGGGTTGCTCAATGGTCACTACGGGGAGGCACTTGGCCCCAGCATAGGCCGACAGCTCGGCCACGGTGTCCCATACCACCATGTCCGGCTCATGAGTCTTAGCGGATCGAGGTACCATGGTTAACGGGATTGCCACTGGTAAGTTTGGTACCCTAGGTTCAAACAGTAATGACTAAACATGGTGAACACACATTCGACATATCGGGTTACTTGACGATCCTGATGTAACATCCCAGATTTTTGCCAACCTGGGATTAGATGTCCTTAGGCAATGGGTTGCTCCTAACACCTTATTATTTCGTCAGAACTGAACCCCACAGTCTAAAATCGCTTCTGAACCCATTTCCTTCACAAATCCCACCCTTCACTACCTGGTGCTTTCAATTTTTCAAAGCACTTTCGCCCTAGACACTAATTTAAACTAGCTAAGTAGTGAAACTTGGATCACTTTATATACAAACTACAAAGGCCTAAGTACCATTTCAACCAGAAAACAATTAGGATTAAATCCTTTAGAAATTTAACAAAGTTAACTAAGTGCAAAACTCGATTAGCCATGAAATCCGTTGGGATCGCTTTAAATACGATCTGCAAGACCCAAAACTTGCAAAATCAGTGACTCTAAGTTACCCTAAAGTTTAGAACCAAACTCTTTTCCCGGCTACTCTCAGGAATGACTTGAAACTTCGTATTAAGTCTAGACCGCACATCGGAAGTCCGATTAACACGAAGTTAAGGAACTAGGACTGCCTCACTGGGCCTGACAATCATCTCAAAAATCAGGTCCAGCCGATGTCCCACGGCCATTCGTTTGGATCCGGAGCGAGGGAGTGTGAAAAACACTATTCCCTTTACAAAATAAATATCTGGAATAGTGATTTGGCACCATTCGCTTGCGCATCAGTATTAAGCAACCAGACCGTCAGAATCAGACCAAATTACACCCTCGGATCAGGAAAAATTTCAGGAACATTTACATGTACTTGGAATTTCGGATCGTGGCCCACTGACCGTTGAACTGAAACTGGTCCGCCACACGTGATCTAGAAATCCCACTGAAATAAAAACTTAATAGATCATAGATCCGATGTCTGTGAGCTTAAGTCCGACCTTTGGCTCAAGGAGGCCCGCCAGAAGTCCTCCGTTGAGCTGAAACTAGCCCACTTTGGCTATAACCCAAGTATACCTTGACCTGGAGTCTATTTCGGTGAAGTTTTAGGCTATATAAGGACCTTAAACCCTCTCCCATTTCAGCCATACGAATTTGGATTTGAAAGAGAGAAAAGAGAGAGAAAGTGTGGGAGATGTGGGAGAATCTCCCTGCCGTCCTTCCCTGCTGCTATCCATGCTCCACCGCATCGTTCTCATCGCTTTCCCGGCGATTCCAGCCCCGTTTCTAGGTAAGAAACCCTAACCCTAATCTGTTTTAGGGTTGTATAGGTTGTAGGTTATGAGATAGCTAACCTATTTCGTTCTCTAGGTTGCCAAACTGCCGAATACGGAAGCTTAGCAAACCTATCAACTCCGTTACGATTCTACGACAAAAGGTGCGGACTTTAGGTGTATAGGTTATGGTTTTCCACGCTTTCAATGTCAAATAATGATAGATTCATGATCTGCATGCAATTGCACATGTACAAAGTGCTTTCCGTTTCCTGTTTCGATTAACGTTGTAGAATATGGAATTTCACATACTCTAAGTATACGTAGAAATACCGTATACATATTTTTTTTGGAGAAATGTTTGACATGTTTATTTAATGTATGATTATACTATATATGGATAAAATACTAGTTTGACGAAAGGAATCGCCGTAATACATGTTCACTTGTAAATGCTACGTATGTTGAAATTGTGTATTCTAGAAATACCGTATATGTGTAAGTTTTGGAAATGTAATTGTCATGATTATTTGTTGTATGATTATGGTATACATGGATAAAAAACTCGTTTGGCTAAAGGATAACCCTAATACATGTTTTACTAACATACACCATGTATGTTGTAATAGTGTATTCTAAGTGTTTGTGGAAATGGCTGAATGAGTATAGAATTCTCATTCGTGCTTGCCATGACTAATTGTCATGGATTCATGATTGATGTATTGGCGATACCCCCCTTTTGACGAAAGGATTTGCCCTAAGTCACGCCACGGCCAATATACACTATATATGCTAAAATGTGTGGCCCAAGTATTTGTGGAAATGACTGAATGGATATGGAACTTGGATTCCTGCTTGCCATGACTATCCGTCGTGGGTGTACACGTGTTATGATTGGGGCAACTCCCTAGTGAAAGGATTTGGCCTAATGCCTATGTGATCGACATATGTCATGTATGTCGATGTATGTTTGTTTAAGTGTTTCTTGAAATGTCTGAATGTGTAGTAGTTAGCAAATTGTAATGTATAAGGGTGTTGAGATATGATTCTCAACCTCTTTTAACTATGTGTATGATCTCCTTTGATAGTTGTGTGATTAAGAATTGAACATGTACAAACTCATGCTTGTGTTGTGATTCATAACATGCTCAACTGCTTTATGATTTTAACTATGTAATGCATATGTTTAAATTTATATTTATGTTGTATGATCCGTCATGGGTGATGGGGGAGTGGAGCAACGAGTGCGTGCAACAGCCCTGGCAGCCCTAAACGGATAATACCAGACCTTGACTGTATGAGTTGAATCTTGATCCATTACTGCTTTATCTATCTGCAATTGATTGTGTTTGGGGCTATGATTATGGCCCAGAAAAATCGGTAACGGGATTGAACTCGTGGCTGAGATTCATTTGCCACATGGGATGTGTTCGATGAACTCGAGTCGTGCGTTGCCTGTCGGCAGTGGCTAGGCCACACGAAGTTGTTTATGCACTTCATGTCGTGCAGCTCAACGGGCGATCGTGCTAGTCGAGCTCGTCAAGTAACCCGATCTGTCTTATGCATGTTCACCCTATTTAGACGCTACTGCTTGAACCTAGGGTACCAAACTTACCAGTGAAACCCCCTTTTAACCATGGTACCTCGATCCGCTAAGACGCATGAGCCGGGCATGGTGGTATGGGACACCGTGGTCGAGCTGTCGGCCTACGCTGGGGCTATGTGCCTCCCCGTAGTGACCATTGCGCAACCGAACTCGTGAGCCGAATACAGTGGTATGGGACACTGTATTCGAGTTGTCGATACTTACGGCGAGAGCCGAGTACGGTGAGACCTGTGCTCGTGCTGACGGGCGACGAGTCCTCCGTAGTATCTTCGAGTATACTCCAAGGGTCTGTGATTGGCGACGAGTCTTTCACAGCAACTAGAGTATGAGTTGAGCCGAGTACGGTGAGACCTGTACTCGAGCTGACGGCCAGCAATTGAGCCGCATACAGTGAGATCTGTATCCGCGCTGACGGGTGACGAGCCCTTTGCGATGCCTTCACTATGCTTCTCAAACTATAATATTGTATGAGATTAACTAGGATTGACGACCCTAGAATGGATCATGTTTGGGAATGATACAAGGGAGGTACCTTAGTTTCCCAATACTGCTGGTTGAAATGGACTAATAATAACTTGGTAATCATGAGCATCATCGCACCGCATGTGCTTTGTAGATGTGGCGCACTGAGGGAGTTAAGCATTCGCGAACGTAAGATGATGTCGCTTGAGGGTGGTTTGGCAAGGGCATACAGCATCATGTCATTTCATTCTTGCATTTAATAAGAGTAGTTAGAATTGTTTGATTTGTACTGCTTTATCATTACTGCTTGATTGAATTGATAACATGTTAACCTATGCTTTACTGTTCCACTGAGTTGATCACTCACTCCCACGTTACGGGACGGTGTTGTACACACCAACCAGATTTGTTGAGTTTCAGGTGGTGTCGATGCTTGTGAAGTAGAGCCGGACTACTTCTATGATGATAGGAGGAATTCTCCTATCTGTATCTCTCTGGCAGGTCAATGAAGACCTGATATTGTATTGACGGGGCTATGGTACATGGGATAGGAGGCATTACACTTCCTCACATTTGATACATTTTAGAACTGCACTTGTAGTTATTTAACCTGGTAATGTTATCACACTCTAGAGACTCATCATAGGTTATATATTTTATCTATCTATCACAGTCTTCCGCTTGCAAATTAACTGTCTCTGGAGTATGATATGCTGTTTTGGCTTAATCTCACTCATGTTCGATGCACGAATACAGTCAACATTCAATCATCATTCATTTTGTTGCATAAGTGATGTTCTGGAACTCGGGAGTTGAGTTTATGATCGACCCCTGATTTTCAGGGCGTTACACCTGACTAGCTCGAGCGTACGACAAGTTGGGCGATATGAAGCGCAAAAGCACTCCGTGTGGCCAACCACTATCGCCAACCGAAGTACGACTCGGGTTCGTCAGACACATCCCTTGTGGCGACATGAATCTCAGCCACAATCTCAAGTCTGGTACCGAATGTTTGGACTATAGACATAGTCCCAAACTCAAACAGTTCTCATCAATAGCATGTGGAGTTAAGCATGATAAACAAAGTAATACAAACATGCTAGTAGGCATGTCATAAAGCATGTTATAAAGCATGATATAAAGCATGTTGTAAAGCATGTAATAGAGCACTATACAGATAGGGATACAAACATATATACATTATATGTGAGTGGTTGAAGTAAACAACCACATGGAGGGAATCCTACACGTCTCTAAGGTGGTCGAGAATTCCATCTCAGCACCGACCTACGGTGCTAACATTCAAGCATTTACTCTCACAAGCATTTACACAAACACTTGGAGTACACTATTTCAACATACATGATGTATGTTAGTAAAACATGTATTAGGGCTATTCTTTCGCCAAGCTAGCAATTTATCCGTGTATATCGTAATCATACAGCAAATAATCATGACAATTGCATTTCCAAAATTTACTCATATACGGTATTTCTAGAATACACAATTTCAACATACATAGTATTTACAAGCGCACATGTATTACGGCGATTCCTTTCGCCAAACAAATATTTTATCCATATATCATATAACCATACATCAAATAAACATGTCAATCACTTTTCCAAAAAAATACGTATACGGTATTTCTACGTATAGCTAGAGTATGTGAAATTCCATATTCTACAACTTTAATCGAAACAGAAAACGGAAAGCACTTTGTACATGTGCATTTGCATGCAGATCATGAATCTATCATTATCTGACATTGAAAGCGTTGAAAACCGTAACTTATACACCTAAAGTCCTCACCTTTCACCTTGGAATCTCCACAAATCAGCAAGGTTGGATGAGCCTCCGTATTCGGGAGTTTTCTAGCCTAAAGAGTGAAATCGGTTAGCTATTTCACAACCCATAGCCTACACACTTCAAATCAGACCTAGGGTTAGGGTTTCTCACCTTAAAATGGAGTGGATACCGCCGGGAAAGAGCCTGGAAAGAGGCGGTGTAGACCGTGCAATGATTGAAAGCAGTAGGAGGAAGGTGCTCCCACAAATCCTAAGTCTTCTCTCTCTTTTCTTTCTCTCTCACTAGGGTTTTATCCCAAATTCGTATGGCTGTGAGAGGGGCTGTTCAAAGGCCCTTATATAGCCAAAAACCTCACCGAAATAGACTTTTGTTCAAGGGGTACGTCTATTATACGTATTTCGGCACTTTGCCAGCTCAAAAGAGGGGTTCTGGTGGCCCTCCTTGAGCCAAACGTCAGACTTAAGCTCACAACACATGGATCTACGTGGGATTACATTTTCGACTCGATCGGATTCCCAGATAACACGTGGCAGACCAGTTTCAGTTTGACGGTCAGTGGGCCACGATCCGAAATTCCAAGTACATGTAAATGTTCCTGAAATTTTTCCTGATCCGAGGGTGTAATTTGGTCTGATTCTGACGGTCTGGTTGCTTAATACTGATGCGCAAGCGAATGGTGCCAGATCACTATTCCAGATATTTATTTTGTAAAGGAAAGAGTGATTTTCACACTCCCTCGCTCCGGACTCAAGCGAATAGCCGTGGGACATCGGCTGGACCTAATTTCCGAGGTGGTCGTCAAGCCCAATGAGGCGGTCCTAGATCCTTAAGTTCGTGTTAATCGGACTTCTGATGTGCTGTCTAGACCTAATACGAAGTTTCAAGTCATTCCCGAGAGTAGCCAGATAATGAGTTTGATCCTAAACTTTAGAGTAACCTAGAGTCAATGATTTTACAAGTTTTGGGTCTTGCAGATCATATTTAAAGCGATCCCAACGGATTTCATGGCTAATCGAGTTTTGCACTTAGTTAACTTTGTTAAATTTCTAAAGGATTTAATCCTAATTAATTTCTAGCCGAGATGGTACTCGAGCCAAAGTACGAAAATTTACGGGTCGTTACATAAGCCCTTCGCAGTAACTAGAGCATGAGTTGAGCCGAGTACGGTGAGACCTGTATTTGAGCTGACGACCAGCGATTGAGCCGAGTACGGTGACACCTGTATTCGAGCCGACGGCCAGCAATTGAGCCGCATACGGCGAGATCTGTATCCGTGCTGACGGGTGACGAGCCCTTTGTGATGCCTTCGCGATGCCTCTCAAACCATAATATCGTATGAGATTATCTAGGAGTGACGACCCTAGAATGGATCATGTTTGAGAATGATACAAGGGAGGTACCTTAGTTTCTCAATCCTGCTGTTTGAAATGAACTAACAATAACTCGGTAATCATGCTCATCATAGCATTGCATGTGCCTGGAAGATGTGGAGCATTGAGGAATGAACGCATGCCGCAAACATAAGATGGTGTCGTATGAGGGTGGTTTGGCAAGGGCATACATCATGTCATTTCATACTTGCATTAAATAAGAGTAGTTAGAATTGTTTGATTGTACTGCTTTATCATTACTGCTTGACTGAATTGATAACATGTTAACCTATGCTTTATTGTTCCGCTGAGTTGACCACTCACTCCCACGTTACGGGACGATGTTTTAAAACACCCACCAGACCCTGTATCAGATGCAGGTATCACTGGAGCACGGGACACTGAGCCCGACTTCTATGACGATCAGGAGGAGTTCTCCTACATGCAGTTCGCTGGAGGCTTCGCATAGGCTGTCCAGTGCTACGGGGCTACAGGGTTGATAATTTTAGTTGTACTATTTAGATATTTTGATTCAGAACCAACATGTATATATACGGTGACTCAGTTAGTGTTCATACTCTGGAGATTGAGAATGTTTTGTTTTATATGTATCTATATACACCTTTCAGTCTTCCGCTTACATTTTATACATGGATCTAGAGTATGAATTACTGTTTTGGTAGAATCTCACTCATGTTTATTGTACTAACACAGACAACATTTAATCATCGTTATCTATGTTGCATAAGTGATGTTCTGGAACTCGAGTGTTGAGTTACTACTCGACCCTCGAATTTTGGGATGTTACAGTTGGTATCAGAGCATGATTTGGATTAAACCGGACCTGGGTTATGGTCACATGATGCACTCTGATGCACTCTGACTTAGGAGGGAGCGACGGAATGTAGAAACAGTCATAGGTATCTCGATTTCGCCAATTGACGAAGTTCACTGAAAATGAACGCCGAAATCGAGTCTGTATTCAACCATGGTCGCACAGGTCTACCTTAAAACATTCCTAGGCCGTCTATTGCTGATTATAGATTACAATCCACTTCACCCCAACCATTGAAAATCGGTAGAATACGGGATAAGCATGATGATGATAACTACTCCGAATCCTCGGAGCTTCTCTGGACTCCTCACAGAGACTTCTCGAATCCACGAGGAAAGAGAGCAGAAAATAGAAATAAATACTAATAAATTCAAAATTGATTAATGAATGACAAAAGAAAAATGAGTTCACAACCCTTTAAATAGGGATACCAAGTAATGGGAAAGAAATCAGAAACAAACTACAACTAAAACTCCTAGAATTCGCGACTTACTATAAGGTCATGATGTCTATTAGTGCGCAAGATTTTCAGCCAAAAATAGTAAGTGTCCTATTTGGCTTCACCAAACCGTTCTCCTAATTATTCTAAGCTCTTTTCACAATGGGCGTAACTCCTAAAGCCCAACAGAGGAGGAGTAATCAAACTAAAACTACTATTTTTAGTAAAACGAAATTGAAATAGGGAAACGACCATCAATCAGAGGGTTTTTTCACAATTCGGGCTGCGCAACCCAGTATAGTAGGGTTGGTTGGCTTCATTAGCTTGTTCTACCCGAAATTCATATATTTTACGTCAAATAACTCATTCCGGATTGCAAGATACGTCCGAAGTTGCCAGAAACTACCCGAAATGGAGCGAATCAGGGTCGAGGGCCTACCCACATTAATCTAGGAGTACCCAGGGTGGGACCCAGGGTTTTTTGGGGCCTAGGGGACAGGAGAGTCTCGCCCATGGGGCCCCCCCTCAAAATCTGGCAAGTTTTTCGGCGAGGCCTCGCCGGATTTTGGGCTGGGCCGAGCCCGGGCTCGGGCCGATCCTCTTTGGGGGTTTAATAAACCCCCTGATATGCCTCCCGTCCATTTTCACTACCCCAATCGAGTACTTCCTTCACAAACCACCCCTCCAAGCTCCCTTTTCTCCTTCGACTTGTTGTCCTCTCTCTCAAAACTCCCTTCTAATCGCCCAATCTGCGATTTTCGACCACAACCCATTCCTTTCCATCATGCACAACCATCCCTACCTCCCTTCCTCTTCATTCCTCTCTCGTTTCAGCTCGTACGCCTTCCACTTCGTCCCAAATTGTGCACACCCCCTACCCCACTCCATCTTCTCATTTTTCTTCTTTATTCCCTGTTAGTGGTGCCTCTACAAACCCTGTTGATACCCAAACTCATGAAGAGTCGGCAGCTTTAGCCCTATCTCTCTCTTCTCATCACTTTTCGTCACTTTCCATGGCCCTATTTAGGCTTGTGTATTGCTATGTTACATCTTACGCTTTCCAACACAAGGCTCATTTTCCAAAGCCTATACCGTTAATTTTAATCCCCACCCACCCTCCTACCAAACCTATCATTCCCAATCCCGAAGTAGGATTAGCAATGCAGTTCCATTTAGTACAACTTAAGATCGCTGGCCAAATAGGCCCTTGGAGTTTTGGACTTAGAGAGGTGCTCCTAGATTTCGACAGACATGACTGTGTAAGAAATCTAACAAATTTATAATGTGAACCTTAGGACCCTCTTAGTTGGAATGAGCATATGTGAAATGCTCGAGCATAGTTAAATTTAAGTTTGGGCGACTCTTCGGCTAATACTTCTTGCTCGAGCAATTGGAGGCAGCCCATTGGGGTCCGCTGTTTGAGGCCAGAGGTCGCGCCAAGCTGGTATTGTCCGAGCCTTCTACGCCAACATTCATGAGCCTACACTGGAACTGTTGCAGTTCCGGCTCTTAGTTGGGGTGGATCTGTTTGCCACTATTGATGTGAGGGTGATTGCGCGGCTTATGAATATGCCCCTTGGTGACGTACATGCTAGCGAACAGAATCTGGGGACTACTCGTGAAAGGGATCGCCGCACTCGGTTCCTTTGTTCCCAGCTGGTTCCGTGGCAGCCAAACAAGAGTCTGCTAGCTTCCCATATGACAGATGAATTTCGTCTACTACATCACATCTTCACATACAACCTCTACCCCAGATACAGTTACCGCATTAGGCGGCTTATGTTTTCTTGTTGATGGATGTAGTAGTAGTTGGTAGTATGTTTTAAGTATTTGAAGCTTGGTTGTAATTAGCTCACATGCATCTTCAATCATGATTCATGTAACTTTGTTATCCATGTATTGTGACAATTTTGGGTAAATGAAGAGCATGCAACTTCTTTTGCTATGGAGCGTGTAGAATGCTTAAGTGCTTGTGTATTGGGTTGAATTGCTTCATCTCACATGCGTTGCACCCTATGTTGAATAAGGCCTGCCGCGAAAATATACGCGGAGCACAGCACACCACCTACTCACTGATACGATGGACTAGGCTCCTTCTCAGGGTGATGGTCGCAGAGACCCTAGTTTGGGCCCTGATCGCAGGACTATACCTGAGTCTCTGCCTCCCACTGGTCCTACAGTTGGACTACCCCCTTATACACCACCGGTTCGCAAGCAGAACCGGGCATCCTCTTTGACACCGTATGAGCCACAGGCTACTCCACCTACTGACAAGTTTGAGCAGATGATGATGCTGATGCAGCACCAGCACCAGCAGCTTTTGGCAATCCTATCTCAGCGTGGCAGTGCGACTCCACCTTCACCACCTGCACGTCCTGCTGAGACACAGAGCAGGCCTATCCTCGGCAAGAGGCCACCTGAAGATTCGCCTCCCAGGCTTGAGACTCTCCTGACCCAGCAAAGGCGAGCGAAACGTCGGTGTACGTATTGCAACAGAGGGGGACACACTGACCCCTTTTGTTTTACCAAGATGAAAGACAACGGGATTACGCCACCTCAGAAGACCGACCGTCTGCCGTCACGTGATACATCGGCTCCACCCTTACGACCTGCACCACCAGCGCAACCATTTTACCAATCGTCTGTACCTCAGAGTAGGCCACCTCAACGAACTATGGCAATGCAACCAAATCATCCTCAACGAGCCCGTGTGCATGCGCTTGCCGCGGAGACACCTGAATCCGCAGCTGCAGTGCCTTTGGCCTTTGAGGTCACTGCCCACATTCAAGGTACACCTATTTTTCCTAATGGTAAACATTGAGCCTATTAAACCAATTCATATGAAAGAAAAAGGCCTAACATTAGATTACTACAAAAGTAATACGGTAACTAGAGGTGACACTTATGTTATAAATAATAAGAGGGTTTAAATGAAGAATTTCTACGTGTTGCCAATTGGGTAGGTCACTAGATGGTCACTAGCTAGGGGTTAAACCATCCTTAGATCGTTAACGTTGAAATTACTGGAATAAAGACAATTAGGGTTCAAGTATTACATTAATTCGTACTACTAGACTTATCAATAGTTACGAGTTAGGTCACAATAAATAAAGTTAGTGTATTCACAAATGTTAATAGAAACCATAGCCAATTCTATACTCTTGGAAACCTCTTTAGGATGATCTATTAGGACATGGATTTACCTTGTCCTTGAATATAGATTATAATAAGGACTCTCTTAAACCAAGACCTACAGGGCAACCTTAGAAAGAGGATATTTAAACATTTCAGCGATGGTCATTCCTTAAGCTTTTAGAGTGATCGGACTACGGAGTTACTGAAATATACAACTGCGAAACATTTGCTACTTGACCCAATTCTCAATCCTGGGCGACTGCCAACGGACTCACTGCTTAGTCGAGCAGAAGACCAGGATCCATCAGGATTAGGAAGGGATACGATGAGCCTTCTACCCTGGCAAGGTAGATGATCAATGTATCGGGATCAAGCCCACTACAATCGTCTCTCCGTGTTGGTCAAACAATGAAAACAACTATCTTACTCTAAATAAATGAGAATTATCATCAAGACTCCAAATTGGTAAAGAAATAAATTGTAGCAAACCAACAGGGTATGAGAAATGGATAAAGAAATAAGTTTTAAGGGGGGTAGACTAAAATGAACCAGACAATATATGCCCTACCACGCGTAGAAACTCGAAATCAATAAAACTTAGGCAAAAGAAATAATTAAATCTTTCTTTATTACCCTTAGCCAATTTCGGGGATGAAATTTAGTTTTAAAGGGGGTAGATTGTAACAACACGGATTTTTCCCAACCTGAAATTAGACGTCCTTAAGCGATGGGTCAATCCTAACACCGTTTAACTTCTCAAACACTCAATTAAAGCCTCAAATCCCTTTTCAAACCATTTTCTTCACAAATCTCACGTTTCACTACCTCGTTCTCTAAATCCTTCTAAGTACTTTCAGATTGGACACTATCTTAAAGTTTACGTGATGAAGAACAATACTTAAACTAAACATTGCTACAAAGGTCTAAGTACCACCTCAGACCGAAATCACTCAGGACTAAATCCTTTAGAAAGTAGGCGAGATTTAGCTAGTGTTAAACTAGAGTGCCTGTGAAATTAACACCAATTACTTTAAATACGATCTGCGAGACCCAAAACTTGTGGAACCGTTGACGCTACATTACCCTAAAATCTAGGATCAATCTCATTACCCGGCTGCTCTCCAGAGCATCACGAAACACCGTATCAGATCTGGACGGCACGTCGGAAGTCCGATTAACATGAAGTTAAGGAATTAGGATAGCCTTACTGGGCTTGACAACTATCTCGGAAATCAAATTCAGATAGTGTCCCAGTGTAATTCACTTGAGCCCGATTGAAGAGTGTGAAAAACATGAAATTAATTCAAAATAAAATAGAAATTTATGAACTTTGGCACCTCTCGCTTGCAGATCAGTATTAAGCAACCAGACCGTCAGAATCAGACCAAATTACACCCTCGAATCAGGGATATTTCCCCAAACATTTCCATGTACTCGGAATCTCCGATCGAGATCCGCTGACCGTTGAACTGAAACTGGTCCGCCACGCGTGATCTGAGAACCCTACTGGAACGAAAACTTAATGGAACCTAGATCCATAGTCTGTGAGCTTAAATCTGACCTTTGGCTCAAGGAAGCCCGCCAGAAGTCCTCCATTGAGCTGAAACTGACCCACTTTGGTTATAACCTAAGTATACTTTGACCTGAAGTCTATTTCGGTGAGTTTTTAGGCTATATAAGGACCTTAAAACCCTCTCTCTCACAGCCATACGAATTTGAGAGAAACCCTAGAGAGAGAAGAGAGAAAAGAGAGAGAAAGAGTGAGAGAAGTGGGAGAATCTCCCTACTGCTATTCCCTGCCACTACACAAGCTGCACCACCCCTTTGTCATCGCTTTCCCGGCGATTCCGGCATCATTTCTGGGTAAGAAACCCTAATCCTAATCTGATTTGGTGTTTTGATAGTTGTAGGTTATGAAATAGCTAACCTATTTCATCCCATAGGTTGCCAAACTGCCGTATACGAGAGCCTAACGAATCTACCGACTCCATTACGATTCTACGACAAAAGGTGCGGACTTTAGGTGTATAGGTTATGGTTTTCAACGCTTTTAATGTCAGATAATGATAGATTCATGATCTGCATGGAATTGCACATGTACAAAGTGTTGTCTGTTTTCCGTTTCGATTAAAGTACCATATACGTATAAATTTTGGAAATGTGTTTGCCATGATTATTTGTTGTATGAATATATTATATATGGATAAAATACTTGTTTGGCGAAAGGGCTCGCCCTAATACATGTTTTGTTAATATACACTATGTATGTTGAAATAGTGTATTCTAAGTGTTTGTGAAAATGACTGAATGAGTATAGAATTCTCATTCATGCTCGCCATGACTAATTGTCATGGATATATGATTGTTGTATTGGCGATACCCCTTTGACGAAAGGATTTGCCTTGAATCACGTCACGGCCACTATACGCTATATATGTTGAAATGTGTAGCCCAAGTGTTTATGAAAATGTTCAAATGAATATGGAAGTTGGATTCCTACTTTCCATGACTATCCGTCGTGGGTGTACGTGTGTGATGATTGGGGCAACTCCCTAGTGAAAGGATTTGGCCTAATGCTTATGTGATCAACATATGTTATGTATGTTGATGTATTATTTTAAAGTGTTTGTTGAAATGTCTGAATGAGTAGTTGTTAGTAAATTGTAATATTGAAGGGTGTTGAGATATGATTCTCAACTTCTTTAACTATGTGTATGATTTAATTTCCTTAGATATCTGTGTGATTAGGAATTGAATATGTACAAACTCATGCTTATGTTGTACTTCATAACATGCTCAATTGATTGTATGATTTTATCTATGTAATGCATATGTTTAAATTCATGTTTACATTGTATGATCCGTCATAGGTGATGGGGGAGTGGAGCAACGAGTGCGTGCAATAGCCCTGGCAGCTCTAAACGGATAATATCAGACTTGATTGTATGATTTGAATCTTGATCCATTACTGCTTTAACTATCTGCAATTGAATGTGATTGGGGCTATGATTATAGTTCAGGCAATCGGTAATGGGATTAAATTCATGGCTGTGATTCATTTGCCACATGAGATGTGTTCGACGAACCCGAGTCGTACTTCGGTTGGTGATAGTGGTTGGCCACATGAAGTGCTTATGTGCTTCATATCGTTCAACTTGTGGTGCGCTCAAGCTAACCGAGCTCGTCAAGTAACCCGATCTGTCCTATGTATGTTCACCATGTTTGGACGCCTCCGCTTGAACCTAGGGTACCAAACTTACCAGTGAAATCCCCTCTAACCATGGTACCTCGATCCGCTAAGACTCATGAGCCGGGCATGGTGGTAGGGACACCGTGGTCGAGCTGTCGGCCTACAATGGGGCCATGTGCCTCCCCGTAGTGACCATTGAGCAACCAGACTCGTGAGCCGATTATGGTGGTATGGGACACTATATTTGAGCTGTCGGCCTACACTGGCGTAGCCTAGCTGTGGTCCTCAGTCGGGTTGCATCTGGGTCCCATTGTCAATAAGTGGACTGGTCGGGCTTCGAAAATAAACTGCCAGTTGGTAGGACGTTAGTGGAGTGACCTCGAGCATATTCTAAAATCTATGATTGACGATAAGCCCTTCGTAGTAACTAGAGCATGAGTTGAGCCGACAACGGTGAGACCTGTATTTGAGCTGATGGCCAGCGATTGAGTCGAGTATGGTGAGACCTGTATTCATGCTGACGGCCAGCAATTGAGCCGCATACGGTGAGATCTGTATCCGTGCTGACGGATGACGAGCCCTTTGTGATGCCTTCGCGATGCCTCTCAAACCATAATATCGTATGAGATTATCTAGGAGTGACGACCCTAGAATGGATCATGTTTAGGAATGATACAAGGGAGGTACCTTAGTTTCCCAATCCTGCTGTTTGAAATGAACTAATAATAACTCGGTAATCATGCTCATCATAGCATTTCATGTGCCTGGAAGATGTGGAGCACTGAGGGATGAACGCATGCCACGAACGTAAGATGGTATCGCATGGTAATCATGTCATTTCATACTTGCATTAAATAAGAGTAGTTAGAATTGTTTGATTGTACTGCTTTATCATTACTGCTTGACTGAATTGATAACATGTTAACCTATGCTTTATTGTTCCACTGAGTTGGCCACTCACTCCCACGTTACGGGACGGTGTTTTAAAACACCCACCAGACCCTGTATCAGATGCAGGTATCACTAGAGCACAGGAGACTAAGCCCGACTTCTATGACGATCAGGAGGAGTTCTCCTACATGCAGTTCGCTGGAGGCTTCGCATAGGCTGTCCAGTGCTACGGGGCTATAGGGTTGATAATTTCAGTTGTACTATTTTGACATTTTGATTCAAAATCAACATGTATATATACGGTGACTCAGTGTTCATACTATGGAGACTGAGAATGTTTTGTTTTATATGTATCTATATACGCCTTTCAGTCTTCCGCTTACGTTTTATACATGGATGTAGAGTATGAATTACCGTTTTGGTAGAATCTCACTCATGTTTATTGTACTAACACAGACAACATTTAATCATCATTATCTATGTTGCATAAGTGATGTTCTGGAACTCGAGTGTTGAGTTACTACTTGACCCTCGATTTTTCGGGATGTTACACCTTGGGGGCTTCTTGCAGACAATTGCCACAAGAGAAAGAACAGGTGAAAATGTGCCTAAACTCTATGAAAACCGGAGTAGCATTCGGTCTCACAAGTGCTGACATCAGAACCTTCCACGACTTGGCTACGAAAATGCATGCGGCTACGAAAACGCACGTTCTAAAACTGATGACTCGAAAAATGTCGGCATTTAATTATGAAATGGTTAGAAGAGGATCTCAGAAGTTGATCACAAATGTGGTTGAGCACGAACAGAGAAGCCAGGATGCAAGACAAGTAAGGGGCAAAAGGACAGAAAGGAAGGAAGAGTCGAATCGCCCCAAAGAAAGGTTTTACAACAAAAAATCCCGATCGTTGAATTCTCATGAGGGTTTTGTGTTTAAAAAAGAGGACATACTCCCTATGATGAATCAGTTGCTAAAATCCGGAACAATTGAACTTCCCCTGTCAAAACGTCCCGAAGAAGCATCTAAAATGAAGGAAAGAGACTTCTATCATTATCACCGTATAGTAGGGCATCCGACAGAAAATTGCTATACACTAAAGTGTATTATACAAAGGATGATAAACAGGGGTGAGATAATAGTCGGGAAAGAGAAAGAAAGAGACAGAAGAGCGACAGCAAACGTACTTACCATGCGAGAAGACTATCAAGGAAGGATAACGGCAAATAATCAGAAAACAATGGGGATAGTTCAGTGACTACCTTGCGATCAGGGAATAAGATGGCTAACCCACCAAATTTGAAAAATGAAAAAACAAAGACAGAAGCAGTCAAGAATCACGCCAGCAGAAATAACAATGCCGAGAAAAAAGGGAAAGGAGATAGGGAAAGTGACTTATGACATTATAAGCCACTTGAAAGGCATTCTAGCTTGATTGAGTGTCTATGATGCTCTGAAATTGTCAGAAGACTCCCAACAAAGCCTGATTAAAGCCTTATCTAATGAAGGTATAAGGGGAGTGTTGCTGACTGAGATGGAGAATGAGAAACGAGAAGATTGTATGCCAGTTATCTCCTTCTCCAATGACGACCTGGTTTGTGATGGGGAACATAATAGGTCGTTGATGATAGTGGGTCATATTCGTGGTAAACAAGTAAAGCGAATAATTCTTAATAACAGGTCTGTTGTAAACCTGTTGCCATTGACAATGCTAAATGAATTGGGCTATCGACGCTCGAACCTACGTCCTAGCGGAATGATGATACAGGGCTTTAATCAAGACGGACAGCGTGCACTTGGTAAGATCACAATAATGCTAGAGATAGCAGAATTAACTACAAACATTGTCTGCCATGTTATAAATGCAATGACTACATATAATCTCTCCTGGGATGACCATGGATGCATCAGTATGGCATCATACCTTCTACCCTGCACCAGTGTTTCAAATACTGCAAAGACAGGGTGCAACACAAGGTATTGGCTGATGCGAGGCCACATACAGAAGTTGAAGCCTTCTTCGTAGATATCAGTTATTATGATGGATTCGCCAACAGAGAAGAGGAAAGAATCAGTAAGAGGGAGGCTCCAAGAAATGTTTGCATAGAAATAGTAAAAGAAAGAGAGATAAATCGTCTGGAACAGAGAATGCAAAAAAAAAAAGAAGTTTTATTTCGTGTTAAAGTATTTGTGACAACCAGGACAGCCACCATTAACATTGTTGTCACCAGAATAGCTGGAAATTCTGCAGTCTAATTATACAGTGTCGCTCCCATATGCTGAAAGGAGTAAACCATTTCCGCTTATCCTGAAAAGATTTCAAGTTAAGCCCAATGTAAAATACCCAAAGCCAATTGAATTTTATACCCCTTCAGAAATGAAAATAGAAGAAACAGTCGACAGCAACATGAATCATGGGAAATTAACATCCGAATATCTTGAAAAGTACAGTCCGGCCAGTAGAAAAATCATGAAGAATATGGGCTTTGATTATGATGAACCAACTGGCTTAAACTATGGAAAGGGAATTCAGATTCTGATCGGAGTTAATCAGAAAAGGTGAGAGAAGTTCCGAGGACTGGGGGCAGAAGCTTCGGTAAACATGGTTACAATCAACCAAACAGAAGAAACAGACTCCGAGATGGTCAGAAATCCGCAAACAGCGCTAAAACAGATGGAAGATGGAGGGCAACCAACAATTGACAGTTTGCGAGAAATAAATTTGAGAACAGAAGAAGAACCGCAAAATACATTCATAAGCGTCAGTCTGCCGAAAGAAGAAATCGATCTGTATATTAAGTTACTAAAAGAGAACAATCTGTATATTAAGTTGTTAAAAGAGAACAAAGATATCTTCGCTTGGACATACACGGAAATGTCAGGCCTAGAACCGTCAGTGGCAATGCACTCCAAAGATAAGAGGCCTATTAAGCAACCACGAAGGCGATTCCACCCGGACCTGGTCCCTCAGATAGAAGAAGAAATAAGTAAACTCATAAAAGTCGGGTTCATCAGAGAAGTCAAATATCCTAAATGGATATCGAATATTGTCCCAGTAAAGAAGAAGAGTGGATAGATCAGGGTCTGCGTAGACTTCAGAGATCTGAATGAAGCTTGCCCAAAAGACAATTTTCCATTGCCGATTACTGAACTATTAATTGACAGTTCGACGCAGTGTGTTGTCATGTCCTTCATGGACGGTTATGCCGATTATTATCAGATAAGGATGGCCCCCAAAGACGAAGAATCAACAGCTTTCCGAACTTCGCTTGGAATATGTTGCTATAAAGTTATGTCGTTCGGCCATAAAAATGCGGGTGCGATGTATCAGAGGGCAATGTAGAACATATTTCAAGACATGATGCATAAACATGTTGAGTGCTACATGGACGATCTAGTGGTTAGATCAAGCCACCACTAGGAGCACCGCGAACATCTAGCTTCAGAATTCTACATACTTAAAAAGAAACAGTTAAAAATGAATCCAGTCAAATGAGCATTCGGAGTATCGTCAGGGAAATTCCTCAGTTTCATTGTAAGGCACTGGGGAATGGAGATCGATCCAGGAAAAGTTAAGGCTATTCGAGATATGCCACCCCCAAAAACGTTGAAAGAATTGAAAAGCTTGCAAGGGAAACTAGCATATATTCACCGCTTTATCTCAAACTTGGCAGGTAGATGTCAGTCATTTTCTCATTTGATGAAGAAAAGAACAAAATTCATATGGGACAAGCCTTGCCAGAATGCCTTCGACTCGATAAAAGAATTGTTGAAACAACCTCCAGTGCTAACGGCCCTGGTGAAAGGTAGACCTCTTATCTTGTATATATCAGCAGCTGAGAGTTGTTAGGGGCCCTATTGGCACAAGAGAACGAAAATGGGAAAGAAGTGATGCTTTATTATCTGAGTCGAACCTTAATAGGCGCGGAATGCAATTACACGCCAATTGAAAAAGTATGTCTGGCATTAATATTCGCAGTCCAGAAGTTAAGACATTATTGTCTATCCCATGACATAACCTTGATATCTCGAGCAGACCCCATCAAGTTTTTAATGACAAGGCCGATGTTATCAGGAAGACTAGCGAAGTGGATGTTGCTGCTATCAGAATATGTGATTACGTATGAACCGGCAAAGGTAGTAAAGGGGCAGGCAATAGCAGATTTTCTAGCAGCCCATCCTATAACAGATAGCGAAGTCATTCTCGATGAATTTCTTGACGAGAAAGTCATGATGGTTGAATCGCCAAATTCATGGCAAATGTTCTTTGACGGTGCAGCACGAACGACAGGAGCAGGTGTTGGGGTGATATTTATCACCCCTCAAGGCGATTTATTACCTTACTCCACATTGAGCACCGCATGCACAAATAATGAAGCTGAATATAATGTCCTTATCATTGGAATGGAAATAGCCAGTGAGATGAAGAAAAGGACACTGCAGATTTATGGGGATTCCAAGCTGGTCATAAATCAGTTGACGACCGAGTTTGAAACAAGAAAACAAGAACTTCTGCCATACTTTTGAAAAGCACAGCATTTATTGGAACAATTCCTGCACATTGAAATCAAGCATGTACCATGGTGTGAGAATGCGAAGGCAGACGCTTTGGCTAGTTTAACAGCAGCATTATCTTGCCCAAATCGAAGCCCCCTACAAGTTACAATTGAAGAAAGAAGATTTTTATGGCAGAAATGGTGGCTCATCATTTAAGGCAGCCTAGCCAAGCCCTATACGGCCAACTACGCATAAGACCTATATATTATTTGGGACAGCAGTGTGCAGCCAGCAGCCCTAAAAAGCCCATATAGGCCACATCACAGGCATACCCATGCGGGCAGCGGACGGATCCAGTGACTAAAAGCCTCAAAAGGCCAGAAGTCCTCAACGGCCAGTCACGCATGAGACCAATGCCGTCTGTAAGCTCTCTGACAGCGTCATAGAAGACGAGGATGAAAATACCCTCCTATGAATGGGTCCGAACTTATAGAAGAAGAAAAATGGGGAATAGAATAAGACCTCCCATGTCCTTGGCTTGATTTCAGTATTAACTCATGAGGATAGGGTCTCAATAAAAATACCCCCTCATTAATGGACTAGCGGCCCTGGATTTGGTACCAAAGGTAGCCTTGCGTGCCCCGTGAACTCTAAAGAGTTACTGTGGCCAACCCTACGCGTAAATCCCATTAAGTTCCCAGCCCCGATAGCTTCACTGGGCCCCTCTGATGGACCGCGGTCTATGAACTCCCCGACCGCGATAAGTCCAGAGAACTCAGAAGAGTTAGAGAGAGCATTCACGTAAGACCTGACTCCAACTGCTTATGAGTCTAAAAAACTGTGATTGCTCCACTACTCAAGAGCTTAAACTATGTACAAAACTAACTCTACTAACTTTAAAATAGAAATAGTTTGCCCATTAAAATAAACACCACATAGGAATGCTTTATAATTCATAAATATGATGAATTGTAGATAAAATGAGGCATGACTATGAAAGTGTAGCATTAATATGTACCCCAAAACCAATGATTGTATTGCCAAGAATATGTTTTCTTTAAACAAAACTTTACAATTCATCCGCACACTACAACACAAAAGGAAGCAAAGAAAGTTACATAAATAATAATAATAATAATAATAATAATAATAATAATAATAATAATATAATTTTATAGATCCGCAAACATGCCTAATACAGCTACATAGCGCTGTAATTCCTCCTTTAACTGAATTTGTGTTGTAGCAGTCGTATGCTTAGCCTCAAGAATAATCTTGACATGATCAGGAACGCTAGCTAATTCTAACTCCAAAGAGACAATAGCTTCCCTATTTTTCACTTGTTCGGCCTTCTCAATGTCGGTAATATGAGTATTTGTTTCAAGCTCCTCCCTGACTTGACGAATATTCGACTCCTCGTCTTCTCTTTGAGCCTTGAGCAGCATAATCTCTCTCTCCAGAAGGGCGATTTGGTCATCAATGATTGTCTTAATTCTATCAGAAGCTTTCAACCTCTCATGAAGAGATTGATTAAATGTCATCAGTTTGAGAAAGTTTCTCCTTGAGCAGCAATAGTTCTCTTTGACGATTCAAAATCTTTAGAGTAATGACTACACTTCATGCTGCCTCTAAATTTTTGGTGGAATCATAGAACTGTGATAAGGAGTCATGAAGGGATTGAACATTGACATGGGCTAGACGAGCTGAGTGGTCGAGAATGACTAAGGCACTGTCCAAAAATGGCCACTAGGCTGGATCCTTAAAAGCACTTATAATAACAGAGATTGCATTCTTAAAGAACACCAGCATGAGAGGTGACACCTTTTCCAATGAAATTTATCAGAAACTATAGCTACCGAGTTAGAACCTTCAGACCCACTTGGAGTTGGTACAACCAAAGCTGAAAACAAAAGAAGAATTATGAATTAAAAAGAGGATACATATATCTAGCAATATGTAAAAAGAAAAAAAAAAGTATATACCCTGCCCGGAGGCAATTGCAGAAGTAGCTTGAATAGAACAGGCTCCTAGTTCTGCAAATGTGGGTATGTCTGTAGCCACGGCGACATTGAAAGAAAGCTCCTGAGCTCCTCCGGTGCTCAAATCCAGAGTCTTCAAGTCGGAACATCGATCGGGTCAGAAAAGAATTCCAAACTCTGGGCTACTGGCTGGATAGGAGGAGGGCGTACAGTAGGAGATTTATCAGCATGAACGGGAATATTAGATGTTGCGGTGACCATTGGCAGGACTTCTGCAATGTCCAGACTCACCTCCGTGCTTTGGGGAAGAAGTATATTTTCCATTCCTACCTAAATCTCTGACGATGGGGCTTCTACTTCTTTCAGTGTCGATGCTTCATGAGCAATTACATCAGCGGTTGATATGATGCATGGAGAATATGAAGCATCAAAAGAAATGAAAATATTCACACTGGGGGAGCAGTCAGACCCTCCATAATCAAGCTGTTCTTCTTCAAAAGAAATCACCGTGATAAAAAAAGGAACATTTGGACGACTGATTTGGATTTCAAGGGGTGGAGATTCACCCCTAACCTCACCCGCTTCTTCAATGTTTGCCTCAGCTTCAGTTTCTTGATCCACCAGAACGTCTTCTTCGTTAGTCAAACTTGTAGAGGAAGAAGTGTCACTACTTGGAGTATTAGTCGAGTATTCTGACGAACTATCTTCTTCCAACATGGTTTGTTTCTGCTTGTAAACAGTCTTCACAAGGAGAAGTCGAGCAGTTCAAACACGAGAGGGAACTTGTTGTGCTAGGATTTCAGGAGACAATGATTTAGCACGTGAGCGAGTCATAGGCAATGTAGTAATAATGACCTGATCTGCAACAGGGGAAACTACAACCGTGGCACGACTTGTAATAAGAGAGACTGTAGTTGTTGTATGACCCATGGTAGGGATGACCGCGGTAGCCATATGATTAGCAGTGCGAGAAGTTGCAGTTGTGGCAGGCTCTGTGGTAGGAGAAGTGGCAAGAGCAGGATGTTCAAGTTGGTCTCCTCCTTTAGGAGTAGGGGAAGGCAGGATACGCCCGGAGTTTTGAATTCATCACGAGGAGTAGCTGGTCTTTCTCCCCATTTTATCAAGTCCAAAGGAGAGCCGAAAGCAATCCATCCCTCCAAAGTGTTCGGCGGCTTTATCTCTCTAATCGGTTCTTCTACAGAAATTTTGCAGCGAAGTTGCCCCGGAACAGCAGCATGATCTTTCTCAATAAAATATTTGATCCCTTGCTCCAGCCTATAGTTTCTCAAACGCGGAAGTTTCTCAAACGCGGAGGAGGAACCCAGATAGGACGATCCACGGGAAAGCAGTTGTGCACCAAATAGTAATGATGCGTCCACCATCGTATCCAAGAGTATGAGGCCGTTACCCAATGATTGTACCCTGGGAGAAGGAAGCGGGAGCCGAAATTTCTCGTCAAAAGTTGTTTCCATATTATAGCCCAATTATAAGGGCCAACTCCACAACTCCTCATTATCCGTGTGACTTCTTCTCCTGCTTGAGGCACGGCTTGGTCATATCTAAATTGTCTAGCAAATTTTCTCGGATAATATGGCTCTCTCCAGAACTCTACACCTTCTCGCATAGGCAAGCTACAGGAACGGATGTAGAGGAAGAAAGTCCTTTCGATGGGCTCCAAATTATTATTATCTTCGACTTCCCTGTCCTCAGCTTGGTGAGCCAGATAAAAAGGAAAGAAATCAATAGATTCCGTATTTTCGATCTTGTCTACTATCCATACATATGCCTTCTTTATCATTTTTCACCTGAGGAAATACCATAAAGGTAGATGGTTGGGATGAACATAGGCCTTCTCCGAATCATCGTAAGTCTAAGGGAAATATACGCCAAGCCAACCCGAGAAGTAATGCCATGGGGTGAAAGAAGATGTGGCTCCAATCGCTGGGCTTGAGCAATGCGTCGTAGCATTTTCAAAAACTTTATACAATGAACATAACACAAGGGGAGCCAGAGAATACTTTTTTCTGCCTTATGCCTTCTGCCATAGCGCTTGCTGCTACAAATAAGGTTGGTCGGACAAAGTCTGAACATTTCGAGCTGGGAAGAACGATCGGGCTTAACCAATAAGCCAAGAAAGCATCTAGTTCGATCTCAGTAGTGAATTTGGTTGGACCTTTTATCTTTTTGCGGGTGACTTCCAAGTCAGCACAATGGCTACCAGGAAATCTAAGAGATGAAAAGATGAGAAGTAAGGACACATATATGTAAAGATGTATCCGAAAGAGAAGAGGGATGTTAGAGAGTTTACATTAGGTATCGCGAGAAATGTGCGAGCCATTAAAAGGGCGATATCATGTGAACGTCAGGAAAACAAGACATCTCGCGAAAAAGTTCAATAGTAGATGTTGAATTCTTAGGTGCTCTCCCAGGGGCAACATAAGCAGACTCTTCATTTGTAGGAACATACTCATCCAAAAAGGATCCGGAAATAGGCAAACCTGCCATCCTGTGTAGATCCCACGGAGTGATGCTCACTTCACCAACTAGGAGATGAAAAGAATTTGTGGTAGAAGACCAGAATTTTAGGAAACCCTTGTAAATTAGGGTGTCCTTGTGGAAGAAATTGGAGGTGGCTTCTATAGCCGAGTATATGTTCATTGCGGCCAGAATATCTTCATATTTCTTCCAAATTGCTTTAGTCCATGCACTATAATATGGGCGATCAGCCCAAAGACCCCGCGTTCTAAATTCATCCTTACCCCACAAGGAGTCGGGGTCACGAAAGCGTTGCTGAATGGTCTCGAACTAATGAGTAGGGTATATGGCATGAGGATTGTAGCATGGTGTAAGGAAGCGCATGTACGTTATCTGCCCGATCTTCTGAATTAGGCATTTCTCAGTGAGATAGTCTTCGAGGATTTTCGGTTCCTTGATGACCCAGTTTGACACATATAGGAGCCAGTTTTGTGTCATGTAGTCAGACGGTTCACTTTCGATCATCGACAGGTGACGCTGGAGATGCAAAGGGATGATGATAGTCTCATCTCTGTAAGGATTTCTGAATTTGATGGCATCAGCGTTAGACTTAATCGTGTCCCAAGCGTTCTGGAAGAGTCTCTTATTGTGCTCCCGAATTTTCTCTCGCTTTCTTCGAAATTGAAGGAGAAGGGGAGGCTTCAGCAGGGGCAAGACGAGTGTCGTCTATCTAAAGATTGGCAGTGGATTTTAGCCAGCCTTCCCAACCCAACTCTTGACCCTCGGTAGGGGGTCCTTCTATTTCTCTCATCAGGACGGCTATGTGAATGTGGTCAGACAAACGTTGTATACGGTCAGCAAAGTTGATAATAGGAGTGGCTTTCTTAAAGAAGGAAGAATAGCCTTCGGCAGATCTAGCTCTCTTCCGAGTGTGAGTCTCAGGAGGTTGAGGGTTGATGGTCCAGCACATCTGGGGAAGCATGAGGTCTTTTGGAGCGAGCCATTAGAGATCTGCGAAATTTACAAATGCATGGAAGTCAGTGAACAAATTAAAACAGGGGAAAGAAGTTTGAAACATGCATAGAATTCCATGTCTCAATAGCTGGAAGAGTACAGCAAGTCCTGTTGTGTGCATTATAATTGTGCGCAGGGAGAAAACAAATTCTGATTGGGCATAAGTTTTCATTATGCATTATCTTTTACTTGTGCACAATATCATTGTGCGCAAATTCATTATGCGTGATATCACCGAGCACAGGAGAGTTAATGAGTTTTGACTGTGCATAGGATTGTTGTGCGCAGGGAATTGACAAGGCCTAAAAAGGGGTATACTAAACACAAGTTCTGTTTGTGCGGGAAGTGTTGTGCGCAAATTTTTTATGGTGCGCGACTTTTTGTTATGTACAAGATGTTGTTGTGCGCAGGAAGGTTTAGCGTGCAAAAGACTTGGACGAGCGAAGGGTGAAGTGGAGTGAAGAATGAAAGAAACAAGCACTAACGATGTATTTATAGACTTGGGCGATCCATCGTGCATTATCCATTGTGAGCAAGTCATTGTGCGAAGATTTGTAAAATGCGCACAATGAAGAAAAAGGGAGTAAAATTGGTTAAAATATTGAAGGATTGATCCCACATTTTATTATTTTGTAGATAAAAAATCAAAAAATGCAGAATCAAGGGGGCATCTGTTGAGGCATAAAATAAGAGTGAGATGGACTCCTGTTGTGCGTAAAAAGCATTATGCGCTACATCAGGTAGGTACACACAAGGATGTCAGCACATTGGAACCCGCGCGACACAGTGGAGTACGCACAAAGGAGTCCATGAAATAGCAGTGAAGACCGCTTGAGTAGAAGTTGGAATATGCCAATATGTCCTAGAGGGGGGTGAATAGGACTTTTTAAAGATTTATGAGTTATTTAAAAATCCTATCACACTAATCCTATCATGTATGCAATTTTTCAGGATTACTCAAATGTAACTCTACTGGCTTCGAAGCCAAGTAGAGGATCCAATCACAAACTAATCAAGATATAGCAATATGCAACTTAGTCTATGTTGGATGTGACTGTGTGTGTGTGTGATGTGATCAGATATACGAATATGAAAGCATTGACATAGAACACACACATAGAAGAATAGCAATCGCAAACACAGTCATTTTTATAGTGGTTCAACGATAAGTCTACTCCACTCCCGGCTGCCGCACTCAACCCTTGAGTGTACCGGATTTCACTAAGGAGGTTTTTCAGGGTTCACCTCAAACCTAAGGTTTTAAATCAGGTTCACCTCAACCTTTACACGGAGGTTTCTACTCGGTTCACCTCTAACCCTGGAGTTTTACTGGTTCACTCCTAACCAGATGTTTATGCTCTTCATAGAGCAAGGGTCCACACAACGCACCCAGAGGTTTCTACTCGGTTCACCTCTAACCCTGGAGTTTCACTGGTTCACTCCTAACCAGATGTTTATGCTCTCCATAGAGCAAGGGTCCACACAACGCACCCACAACGTACACTCCCGCCGGGGGCCTCCTTGAGGACTTCAAAGGGTGAGAACCACTTAAGACCCAGTCCTATAAAGGAAAGATCGCAAGTGTCCTCCTGGACTCTAGATACTTACAGATAAGTTGATGAGTCCCGTTAAGCACAACGCCGAAGATCTCCTCCTCCTTGTTGACGAAGAGTCTTCTGCTTCCTTGATCCGCAACACAAAAGATATACCAAGACTAGGCTTAGGGTTAGGTCAAGGTGAAGATGGAATCCTACTCTCTAAAATTTTTCCTATAAGGAAGGTAAAGTAGTTCCAATCTTATGCATTCAAGGCATCCCAGCATAATGATTTGCCATTAAGGTAGTAGCTGGAGGATCCTTGAATGCGGAAGTTCATTCTCCAATCCACTCTATTAATATCAATGGTGAGGGTGGATTGGAGGATGAACTCCCTCGAGAGAAAGGGCTTAGGGTATAAGATGTAAGTTGAAACACACAAAAGCTCTCTCTTTTCTCTCTTACAGCAACAAAAGACAAGTCCTCTATATATAGGCAAAAAGCTCCAACGGATATAAAATGGTCACATTTATGACAGAGTTCGATATCATCGAACAAGTTCGATATCATCAAGCGTATACTCTCGATAGCATCGATGGTCTGCTCGATGACTAAGACTCGATGTCATACGCTTTTGAAACTCTTTGTCAATTGGTCGATGAATCGAAGCTATTGTCGATGTCATCGGATTTCAAACTCCGATTCCATCGATGACAGGTTCGATCCATCGACACTTGAAAAATGAGAGAGACTTGACTTTGAGATATTTCAGGTTTTCATGAATGATCGGGGGAACCGTTGAGGTCATCGAAATTTGAATGTCGATGATATCGAGATCAGAATCGAGGCATCGATAAATCCAGCTGATTTATCTTTGAACTTGCTGGACAGTTTATAGCTTTATTCGATGCAATCGATCTGGTGTCGATATCGTCGATATTTGAATATCGATTAAATCGAAGGGCCCCCGATCATAGTTAAAAAAACAACCTGAAATAACTGCTGTAAGAAATGCGCACCCACTGTCGATATCATCAATGGACCTCCGATCTTATCGATATTTGAATTCAGATTATATCGGACGATCATCGATATATCGAAGAATTTTGAGATTTTCATTAAAAAACAGGGACGCCGAAAATCTGTCTATCGATCTTATCGAGCCACTCTCGATGGTCTCGAGATTTGAATATCGATGATATCGATATGTGTATCGATACATCGATAATTCGTCCAGATATATTGTGAAGTTGCTGGACATATTTAGTACTTTTATCGATGATATCGATAGGTGTATCGATATATCGATAAATCCGTCTAGATGAATATTTAATTGCTGGACATTTTGGTCCTCTTATCGATAATATCGTTAAGGTATCGAGGATATCGACAGTGCAGGTCGATCATATCGAGGGTGCTTCGATAAAATCGACAAGGCGAGAAAAACTTAGAGATTTTCCTATTTTACAAAAAGTTTTCTCACTTTAAAAACCCTCAGATGTCTATCTTGTTTTAAGGGTTTTAATCATTTGGTGTTTTGGGACACGGGATGTGAGGCTATGATTTACCTATTGTGAGCTTCCACACATCCGGTTGAGGCAGACGCTTGAGATAATCTTCCTATCGAGTTCTGCAGCCAGTCTGACTCACCACACACGTAACTTGATAAACCAGGGCACTAGCAGGTGCACTTTCAGTCCACACAGTGGAACCTATAAGTGTTATAGTTTCCTGTTCCTTTGGTTGTCAAATTTTGTGGTGCCAAAAACACAATCTATGTCTTGTATAGAATGTTGATCTGTTTGTTCGAGGCACTGCATCATTGCTACAAGTTAAGAACAGTGATCTACTTCAAGAAATGCAAGGTCAAGTTCTTTGTCCACTTCTGTAAACTTCAATGTTCAGAATATTTCAAGAGCTACATCAAAAGACAAGTGCTTGTTCAAGACTCAAGTATAACTCGAGATAATGTTCAACTCAAGATGAAGTACAACTCAAGAAAGATAAATCCAAGCTTTAAAAGATCTCAAATTCAAGGTACATCAAGTATAGAGATCTCAAGTTTCATAATCTTCAAAGGTCAACCATCATCTGAAGAAATGAAGTTTCAATGTCCATACTTTACATTCAAGGTAAGAATGACCTTAGATTGACCTTAGGGTAAGTCATTTTGTATAGATAATTCAAATTGAATCATTTTATAAGTGTTTGGTCTGTTCTAAGACTAGTCCTAGACTCTGTTCGACTAGTCCTAGAACTGGCTCGACCAGTCCAAGAAATTCCAAGACCAGTCCTAAGTTGTTGCAAATTTTTAAAAATTTTTGGTTGAGCTTCGACTAGTCCTCGAGTCTGCTCGACCGGTAGTAGGAATAGTGCCACTCATTCACGACCAGTCCTGCAACTACGACTCAAACTCCAGCAACCATTCCTGGTTCCTTACGACTAGTCGTGGATATGTCACGATCAGTCATAGAGGCCTCACGACCAGTCGTGGACACCCTATGACTAGTCGTGGAACGGTTTTATCCGATCGCGCTTAAAATTTCAAAATGCAGTTCATCCTTCGACCAGTCATGGTGGCCACACGACCAGTCGTAGATGTGGTTTCTGCATCTATAAATAGAACACGAATTTCAGAGTTTCATATCTAATTCAAGTAAAATCAAGGCATCACTCTGAGATAAGTTTGTGTTATTTTTAAGCTACGTTGTGCATATTTAATATTCTCTTTTGTTAGCTTTGTCAATTTGATTTTGTTTCTATATTCCAATTTGAATTGAAAAGAGGAATTGTTGTATTCCTTCTTCTTGGAATTAAAATCAAATAGAGCTAGCCCAACTGGTTTAATTTAAAATCAATCTAGAATCTAGAACCATTTCAAAGTGAGTATTGGACAATTGAGCTTCTATATTCGAACTTCTATTCCGATTGGTTCTTCCGGGCTACTACAAAAGGAGAAATTCAGGTATTTTACTTTTGTGTAAATTTCCTTTATTTTGGTTTCTTTTGAGATTGAGCCAGAAAAATCTCATTGTGTTGGTTATCTGTGGAGAGCCAGAAAACTCAAAAAGTGGGGTTTTTGAATTGTGTAAGCCCATTTAAAAGACACAATTGTGTAGGTTTTAGGTGAACCTGTGAAACCTACTTTCATAGTGAACACTGATATCCCCTGTGTGAGGATATTAGGAGTGGAGTAGCAAGCTGTGTGGCTATTGTTTAACAGTTGGTGTACACACAGGCGAACCATTATAATTCTTTGTGTCTTATGATTGAATGTTTATTTAATTTCTATATCCTTTATCATTGAAGTTTGTGGGATGTATGTGTGGATGTGAATGTTTTAATCTTTTACATTTCAAGCATTGTGGGGAATGTTGGAATAACTTAGATTTCATTTCTTTGTTATTTATTTACTTACTCCTCGGTATCTTGTTTGGGTTTTTGATACAAAGACCTTTCTAGGAATCAGGTTGTCCTACCATAAACCTTGGTTTTTGGTGTAATGTTGTCCTTAGAAAAACATTTGTATCAATCTCTCAATACTGATACATTTGAGGTTGCTTTTCATTTCAGTATTGTGAATTGATTATAGTGTTATCTTTCTTTTATTTGTTTATAAGGCTATCTTGTTGTTTATACTCCGTTGTTAAAGTTTTAAATTTGGCATAGTCCTATTCACCCCCCCCCCCTCTAGGACATATAGCTATGCCTTTTCAGAACCCGCACAAAGGAGTCCGCATAGTGGAACCCGCGCAAAGGGGGTCCGCATAGTGGAATCCGCGCAAAAGGGTTCCGCACAGTGGAGTGCGCGCAAAGACATCCGCAAAAGGGGTCCGCTCGAAGGGGCTCGGCGCACAATGTACACGTAGCATGTTTGCACATGTGAAAGAACTATAAATACCCCATGACTCCTCTAAAGGGGGTCATTAGCACAAGATCAGAGCTGAGAAGAAGGAGAGAAGAAGAAATCGAGACGGACAAGGTATTGTCCGCACTCAGTTTACGGGACAAGTACTGTGCAGCGCACAACACTGTCGCGCACAACAAACTTCAGCGTGCAATGTGTATCAACGCACAATGAGCTCTAGCGCACAGTGTACTCCAGTGCACAACGTTCCCATGTGTTGTGTGCTCTAGCGCACAGTGTACTCCAGTGCACAACGTTCCCATTTGTTGTGTGCTCCAACGCACAGCACTGCCAGCACGCAATGGTAGTTCTTCGATAGAGTGACTTATGCGTGATTTCTCCAGCAGTTAGAGATTAATGAAAGGCTTCAGATTAGATTAAAGAAGTGATCAAGATATATGTCATATCTACTTTGTATTATAATTCTACAAATATTCTACTTTGGAATTAAATGAGAGAGGATGTATACGAATTCAGAATGAATAAATGTTGTGGTTATCCACTTCATCTTCTTTTGTTAACTATCAAGTGAACGAAATCCCCCTAAATCAAATGCATTTGTTTCTTCTTCGAAACACCCGTGAAAATTCAAAATTCGAATTCCGCCTGCATAAGCAAACAGCGACTTGCGGGCAAACTCTAGTGGGCCACTATCATCATCCATTTCGATGATCCAAACTGTTCATTGAATTCAGGAGGTCAAACCGACCGTTCCCTGATCTGCAGCTCGATTTTCTCGAACATTGCTTGTATATGAAGGTTCAAACGGAAGACAGACGGTGCCAAGAGAAATTCTGTGGGCCACACCAAATCCAATCCAAAACTGTTCATCTCCGACCGGTTTCTCGAGGAGAATTTAATGGATGGAGTGGATTTCCTCGCCAGAGCTTATCATGGGCCCACCAAACATCAAAGATCCGAAAAGAATGTTCGCAGGGTCTGCGAACGTGACTTGCGAAAGGTCCTGATGGGCCATAAATCTTGGATCATCAATCCAATCCGTACCATCCAAAATTACGGAACGTGAGTCCCGACCCCATCCAAGAAGTTGGATTTGCTAGACCGCACGATCCTTCGTCCCATATTCACTTTAAACGCAACCCATCTTTGCATTTTCAATGCACAGAAACAGAGCTGCGTGTGCGTCCGATTTTTCTATGCACTAAATTGAGCAACAGAGTCGATTCTTGCAATCTTCCGCCGACCTGCTGGCCACACCTCTATAAAAAAGGAGAGAGAGAAAGGACTGGCGAGTCATTCCTCTAGCTGGATGCAGAGAGAGATCAAGCGTGGATAGGCTGCCTTCATCAAAGAGTTTTTTTTCCTTAGTTGTTTTTCTTTATGATTTTCTTAAAGAGATTTTATATCAATCATGTCTATGATTGGCTAAACCTCTTAGCTAGGGTTAAGAAGTGAAGCTTGTAGCGTGATGGGTTGGTTCTCGATTGCTTTGATTCATTGTTGAACTCTCTTTGATATTAGTTTGATTATAAGAAATACTTTTAGTTTTTAATGATTTAATATGACTTAACTTACAATGAATTTGCGATATCTTTGACTATGCGCTTTTTATTGGGATTTGTGAAATTAGGAAATCCTGTTGTTTGCCATCGTCTCCTGGGCACGGTTGGTTGATAGAATCCTCCATAATTTTCACAATTCTCTCAGATTGGTTGTAGATTGCTAAATTCTGTTGTTTGCCTTGTCTCATGGGCATGGTTTCGTGATGGGATTAATTCTAGTTTTCATACCTATCATCCATTGAGAACTAGATCAAAGGAAGTTCATATTTGATTTTACTGAAATATCTTCCAATTGGATGAAGATGGGACTCTGATTTCAGTTGTGTTCATGAATCAAGCATAGATCGCCCTGATCTCTACAAGTGGATCCTTGGAAACCCTAGTTTCCCACCTTTGAATTTCTTAAGTTTTTTATTAAATCTCTCACATTACTCTCTATACTTCCAGACTTAGGTTTTCATCTTTTTCTAGTTCTAGTTCTAGTTGCTTTCAAAAAACACACAAGATTAGTTGATGTGGATTCAACCTTGGTCTCACCGAGATTATTACTACATCACAGCCCTACACTTGGGGTTGTGAACAAGTTTTTGGCGCCGTTGCCGGGGACTAACAGTTGCGTTTTCTAAGATTAGCTAGTTTTGGGATTAGTTTAAGATTAGGTTTTTATACTTTCTAATTTTAGGATTAGGTTTTTCTGTTTGATTTTAGAAACTAACCTAACTTTCCTATTTTGTAGGATCCTGTTATGGACTTTCTAAATTGGTAATCTCTTTCTAATTTTTCTGTTTTCTGTCAGGGTTTGTTTTCTATTTTTAGAAACTTTCTAATTCTAGGATTTCTTTTACTTTTAAAAACTAACTCACTTTCTAATTCTAGATTTAGAAACTTCTTATTTTCTGTTTTTAGAAACTGACTAATTTTGTTTTGTTTTACAGGATTTTAATTAAGAACTTCTAAATTGGTAACTTCTTTCTAATTCCCTTGCTCTTTCTATTTTTAGATTTCTATTTCCTTTCTCTTTTAGTTTTAGGTTAGAATTTGAATTGGAGGGCAGAGAGTGTTTCATGCCCAAGTGGGTCCGTGACAACACTCAACGTCTTTTAATTGAAGGAGAATTGGTTAAGGGGTTATCTATCCATCGTAGGATTAGACACCGCTCGAGATCCCCAGAGTTAATTGTGGTTATGCTGCAAATCAACTAGTCAATCAACCAGGAAGACAACCTCAACCTCGGGTTAAGGAAGTCCAGGATGAGAATGAGATGCATCAAGCAGCGGGGGTGAGCACACCCTCATGCATGGTTTTTCCAGAAAATACGAGACACGTGGATATCAAGCCAGGGGTGATCCAACTCCTTCTAAAATTTCATGGACTTGAATTTGAAAGTCCATATTTGCACTTGAAAGGTTTGATGAGATCATAGCCACTTTATATTTTCCAAACGTGTCTGAGGACACGGTCAGACTGAAACTCTTTCTCTTTTCTTTGAAAGAGAAAGCTAAGACGTGGTTGCATTCACTACGTCCCAGACCTATTGGCACATGGAATGACATGATAAGGGAGTTCATAAAGAATTTTTTTTCCACATCATAAAACGAACACCCTTAGAAAGTCAATCATGAACTTTGCCCAAAAGGAGGATGAAACATTCTTCCAATGTTGGGAGTGGTTCAAGAATCTTGTCAGTTCATGCCTACAACACGGTTTTGAAACGTGGCGCATTACACACTTTTTCTACGATAGTCTGACATCTTCCATGCACCAATTGGTCGAGACAATGTGCAATGGGGAATTCATGAATAAAAATGTCGATGATGTGTGGGACTACTTGGATAGACTTGCTGAAAACGCACAATCATGGGACACTTACCCAAAATCAAGCATCACTTCTAGGCCCGCTCAATCAAAGGAGAGGGGCGGATTATACCTTCTGAAAGAGGATGATGATATCAATACTAAAGTGTCTAATCTCATAAGGAAATTTGAGGCCATGGAACTAAAGAAGGATAAGGTTAAGGAAACTGTTTGCGGTATTTGTGCTTGCAACGTTCACACAACTAAAAATTGTCCAACAATACCTGCCTTTCAAGAGGTGTTGAATGAGCAATCCAATGCCGTGAATAATTACTAAAGACCTTTCAATGGACCAACCTCCAATACATACAATCCCAGTTGGAGAAATCATCCAAATTTCAGTTAGAAGAATGGAAAACTGCTACCCCTCAAGGTTTCTTTAATCAAATTCCAAATCAAGGGAAACCTCAAGACGATCCGGTTCTAAAACATATTCAAGACCAAGAGCTACTAAATCAGAATTCGGCATAAGCATTCCAGGATATCAGATCAACATTAGGAACGCTTGCATCATCTATTCAAAGGATAGAGTCACACTTAACAATTGGGGGAAAGGGGATGCTTCCAGCTCAACCTTTTTCCAATCTAAAACCACAATATGAAGTTAGCGACCCGAGCTCTTCAAATCAGATGGAGCAAGCTAAATCTATCACCACTCTTAGGAGTGGGAAGACCATTAACAAAACTATTCCAGTTAGGGTTGAACAGCCTAAGGACCCGAAAGAGGACAACGAGGATAGACCTAGCATTGCTCCACAAGAATTAGAATCGCAACTTCAAGGCCAGCCAATTGCCCCATTCCCCCAACGGTTGGTTGCACCAAAACCTCTCTCTAACTCTTAGGACATTCTAGAGGTGTTGAAATAAGTGAAGGTCAATATTCCTCTACTGGATGCGGTTAAACGAATACCTTCATATGTCAAATTTCGGAAAGACTTATGTACGACCAAAAGACGGCAAAATATTCAAAAGAAAATCTTTTTAACTGAAAAAGTGAGTGTCATCCTTAAGCAAGATGTGCCACAGAAATTCAAAGATCCCAGTAGCCCAACCATCACTTGTGTAATTGGGAACTACCGAATTGAGCATGCACCTCTTGAATTAGGAGCAAGCATAAATCTGATTTCCTACACGGTCTACAAATAGTTAGGTTTTAGTGAATTGAAACCCACCCTAACCACATTACAACTTGTTGATCGCTCAGTTCGTGTACCAAGAGGGATAATTGAGGATGTGTTGGTCCAAGTAGATAGATTCTACTACCCAGTAGATTTTATCATCTTGGATACGGAACCCATCAGTAACATGAGCACTCAAATTCTCATCATTCTTGGTCGCTCATTCCTCGCTACTTCAAATGCAATCATTAATTGCAAGAATTGAGTCATGAGTATGTCTTTTGGGAATATAACATTGGAGTTGAATATCTTTTTCAACACAAGCTATGTCTTTTGGGAATATGACATTGGAGTTGAATATCTTTTTCAACACAAGCAAACGGTTAGTGGATGATGATGATTTCCACTACATTAACATGATTGACTCTTTCGTAGAAGATAGAACATTTTTAACCTTATCCTCTGACCCTCTAGAGACGTGTCTGGCCCACTCCCATGATTTTGATGATGACATGATTAGGGAGACGGGTGTCATGCTTGATGTTGTGTCGGTACTTGAATTAACTAGTGGAGGCCACAATTTGAAGAGTTACCCCAAACTGATGTAGTGCCTCTACCGTCTAACCTCAAGGCACCGAAGCTTGACCTAAAACCATTGCCCTTAGATTTGAAATATGTCTATTTAGGTCAAGATGAGACATACCCAGTGGTGATTTCATCCCACCTTGAGCAAGAACAGGAGAGTATGCTCATCTCTACTCTCATTGAGCATAACTCTCATTGAGCATAAGGCAGCCCTTGGATGGTCGATTGCGGACCTCAAGGGAATTGACCCTTCGATTTATACTCACCACATTTATCTTAAGGATAATGTGAAGACCTCTCGACAATCACAACATAAACTAAATCCAAACATGAAGGAAATGGTTAAGGCCGAGGTTCTTAAGCTGTTGGATGTAGGTATCATGTACCCTATATCCGATAGCCAATGGGTGAGTCCAACTCAGGTGGTTCCTAAGGAGTTTGGAATCACCATCGTAGCCAATGCCAATAATGAACTCGTACCAACTAGAGTTACTACTAGTTGGAGAATATGCATTGACTACAGGAAGTTGAATACCATCACGAGGAAGGACCACTTTCCTTTGCCCTTCATTAATCAAATTTTAGAAAGGCTAGCTGGTCATTCATATTACTGTTTCCTTTACGGATATTCGGGCTACAATCAGATCAAGATAGCCCTTGAAGATCAAGAAAATACCACGTTCACATGTCCTTTTGGAACCTTTGCTTACTGAAAGATACCATTTAGACTGTGCAATGCTCCCGCCACCTTTCAGCAATATATGATGAGTATTTTTTCTAATATGGTGGGGCAATATCTAGAGGTCTTCATGGACGATTTCTCAGTTTTTGGTCCATCCTTCAGCGAAGCTTGGAAATTTTAAAAAATGTGTTGAAGCGATGTGAGGAAAAGAATTTGGTACTCAATTGGGAGAAGTGTCATTTCATGGTTCGTAAGGGAATTGTCCTTAGACATATCATCTCGTCTAAGGGAATTTAAGTAGATAAGGCTAAAATTGATCTTATCTCTAACCTACCTCCACCTAAGAACATACGAGACGTGCAATCCTTCTTAGGACACGCCAGTTTTTACAGGAGATTCATAAAGGACTTTAGTCATCTCTCTCATCCTCTATGTAATCTACTTCAAAAGGATGCACCATACGAGTGGACTGAACAATGCTAAGAAGATTTTACTAAGCTCAAAGGCATGTTAACTACTGCGCCTATCATGCAGCCACCCGATTGGAACCTTCCTTTTGAACTTATGTACGACGCGTCTAACTATGCTCTTGGGGCGGTTTTAGGCCAGAGAAAAGAAAAGAAGCCCTACGTTATTCATTACGCAAGTAGAACTCTAAATCTTGCCCAAGTGAACTACTCGACTACGGAAAAGGAACTCTTAGCCATAGTGTTCGCTTTGGAAAAATTTAGGTCCTACTTGATCGGATCTAAGATCGTCATTTACACAAATCATGCAGCGCTCAAGTATCTTCTTTCTAAGAACGATGTTAAGCCCCGCCTGATAAGATGGATCCTCCTACTCCAAGAATTTGATCTAAAAATAAAAGATAAAAAGGAAGTAGAAAACGTAGTGGCTGACCATCTTTCCCGCCTTAATCTCTCTAATTCCCTTGAGACGACACATATCAAAGATGCGTTCCCTGACGAACAACTGTTCAAAGTCTCTCATTCACCTTGGTTTACTGATATTGTTAATTATCTTGCTACAGGTTTCACGCCGACACATTGGACTGCGCAAGATAAGAAAAAATTCTTTGTCGAGGTTCATAAATTCTTCTGCGATGATCCGTATTTGTTTAAATATTGTCCAGACCAAATCTTAAGGAGATGTGTGCTAGACAATGAGCATCAAAGTGTCATCTCCTTCTGTCACTCACAGGCCTGTGGTGATCACTTTCTACTAAAAAGACCATGGCTAAAATTCTGCAGTGTGGCTTTTACTGGCCCACTATGTTCAGGGACACTTATGAGTATTGCAAAGCTTGCGAGCATTGTCAGAAATTGGGAACATTGTCCCGTCGAAATATGATGCCCTTGAACCCTATTCTTATCATAGAAGCATTCGATTGCTAGGGCATCGATTTCATGGGACCATTCCCCCAATCCTTTAGAAATTTATATATTTTGCTTGCAATAGACTATGTCACTAAATGGGTCGAAGCGATTCCATGTCAAAACAATGACCATCAAACGGTCATTAAATTCTTAAAAGAAAACATCATTTCCGTGTTCGGAATGCCTCGAGCCATCATTAGTGATGGGGGCTCACATTTGTGTAATAGGCCATTTGCGAACTTAATGAAGAAATATAGCATCTCTCATAAGGTGAGAACTCCATACCACCCACAAACAAGTGGGCAAGCTGAGATTTCCAATAGGAAAATTAAACATATCTTGAAAAAGATGGTTAACCCTGACTATAAGGATTGGTCAATTCGATTGACTGATGCCTTATGGGCTTACCGTACCGCATTTAAGACTCCTGTTGGAATGTCTCCCTTTAGACTTATCTATGGGAAAGCTTGTCACTTGCCTGTGGAGTTGGAACATAGAGCCTACTGGGCAATTAAAAATTTGAACTTCAATCTGGACAATGCTTGCACGCTACGTAAACTTCAGTTGAATGAACTTGAAGAAATCCAGAACGATACATACGAGAACTCGAGAATTTACAAGGACAAGATGAAGTCGTTTCATAACCAACATATTCTTCAAAAATCATTCACACCAGCTCAGAAAGTCCTCTTATATAATTCTCGATTACATCTCATTCCAGGCAAACTCCGATCTCGTTAGACTGGTCCTTTCACTGTTACCAATGTTTATCCTCATGGAGCTGTCGAGATTCAGAATTCAAACATTGGCAATGAATTCAAGATAAATGGACATCAATTAAAGTCATTTGTTGAGAAATTTGATTCAGAGGACATGTCCATGGCTTTGAATGATCCTATTTATCAAGATTGATCTCCTAGTCTGACGGAGGTGTAGTTAGGTTTTCTATTTTCTATTCTAGGATAGTTTGCTTTATGCCGTTTTAGGATAGTCGGCTTTATGCTGTTTAGGGTAATTTATTTTCTGCTACATTAGGATAGTTTGTTTTAGGTTGATAAACTCTTGTGCTAAACCACCTTCACGCTAAGATCCTTTGGGAAAAACCTCTTGATTCCTTCCTCAGGTACTACCTTTCCATCACTTCTCCTTTACTTTCATTGTCTCATGTGCATTGCATGCTTATATCTTTTACATTGAGGACAATGTAGATTTTAGGTTGGGGATGGGAGATTAAGTTACCTATTCAGTGTTTTATTAGTCGTGAGCAAAAATTCTGAAAAAAAATTTAAAATTTTTCTGACAATTTTGTGATTTCAAGTGATTTTGAAGGTCATCCTTGGTTTAGAAATATAAGATACTTAATGTTGGTGATTTATGACTCTTGGACTCAATTACCTGTTAGATTTCACAGTTAAGTTTGAATTATTAATCTATGGTTAGAAGTTTTAAACATTGATTGAGTCATGATTATCACATGTCACATCTAGCTTACACATTAAGGTTTCAGTTCGATATTGAATTGTTAATTTGCTAATCACTAAGCATGGAAGGAACCAGTCAGGGGATTTTTCCATCATGTTATAATTTTTAAAGAGAGAGAGAGAGAGAGAGAGAGAGAGAGAGAGAGAGAAGAAGAAGAAGAAGAAGAAGAAGAAGAAGAAGAAAAGACAAAAAAGAATACCCAGTTAAAAAACAATTGTCATCGAAAATGGCTACTTATTAAAGATCTTTTAAAAAGTTGACATTGCATGAAGCCATCGATGGAAAAATCAAAAGCTGAAAGAATAAAAAGGCTGAGCTGTTGGGTTTGGCTATCTGGAATGTTCTTTCTGGTTATCAATGTTATCGTGAAAATTGAAAATTAGACCTTTAATTGTGATAAGTCAAGGTTGCACTATACACCCATGGAACTCAATGTTTAGAATTGTTCTAATTGATGGATTAATACTTTGAACTTGACCATGAAGTTTACCGTGCACTTGAGTTTAGGAGAAGGTAATGCCCAACATTGATGCATCTTGGAATTCTATTATCTGGACTGTTTTTCAAAAACCACTTGAGTTTATAGAAATTTTCCTGTGGTTCTCGAAATATTTTTCGCATACTTTGCTCGGGACTAGCAAAATGTTGGTTGCGGATTGTGTTAAGGGTCAAATATTACATATTAGACCCCATTTATTACTTGGTTTTATGAACATGATAATGCTTAATGTTCTATTTTAATCATGTTTGTGTTGCAAGGTGAATTCAAGAGTTTGGATTGAAAAGGATGCTAAAGGCATGGATTTAACACTCAAGATTCACCAAAGCCAGTGACAGAGCAACCAATCTGCCACCTAATCTTTGAATAGGTCTCAATTTTGGACTCAGCCCCTTAAATTAGATGGGAAACAAAATGGACGGTGTGGATTTCTCAAAACATCAAGGTGGGCCCCGCTTTCGCGTAGCTGGTGTACATAGCAGGAGTGCACCCGCTGTGTACCGAGCCACCAAGAACGATCAAACAACATTTGACTCGTGAAAATTCAAATTTTGGATTTCCGCCTACATAAGCAAACAGCGACTTATGGGCAAACTCTGGTGGGCCACCATCATCATCCATTTCGATGATCCAAACCGTTCATTGAATCCAGGAGGTCAAACCGACCGTACCCTGATCTGCGGCTCGATTTTCTCGAACATTGCTTGTACATGAAGGTTGAACCGGAAGACAGACGATGCCAAGAGAAATTTCGTGGGCCACACCGAATCCAATCCAAAACTGTCCATCTCCAACCGGTTTTTCGAGGAGATTTCAATGGACGGGGTGGATTTCCTCGCCAGAGCTAATCATGGGCCCACCAAACATCAAAGATCCGAAAAGAACGTTCGCAGGGTCTGCGAAAGTGACTTGTGGACGGTCCTGATGGGCCACAAATCTTGGATCATCGATCCGATCCGGACCGTCCAAAATTACGGAACGTGAGTCCCGACCCCGTCCAAGAAGTCGGATTTACTAGACCGCACGATCCTTCGTCCCAGATTCACTTCAAACGCATCCCATCTTCCCGTTTTCGCTACGCAGAAACAAAGCTGCATGTGTGTCCAGTTTTTCTACGCACTAATTTGCGCAAAAGAGTCAGTTCTCACAATCTTCCACCGACCTGCTGGTCGCACCTCTATAAAAAAGGAGAGAGCAAGGACTGGCGAGTCATTCCTCTAGCCGGACGTAGCAGAGAGATCAAGCGTGGATAGGCTGCCTTCATCAAAGAGTTTTTTTTTCCTTCCTTAGTTATTTTTCTTTATGATTTTCTTAAAGAGATTTTAGATCAATCATGTCTATGATTGGCTAAACCTCTTAGCTAGGGCTAAGAGGTGAAGCTTGTAGCATGATGGGTTGGTTCTCGATTGCTTTGATTCATTGTTGAACTCTCTTTGATATTAGTTTGATTATAAGAAATACTTTTAGTTTTTAATGATTTATTATAGTTTAAATTACAATGAATTTACGATAGCTTTGAGTAAGTTCTTTTTATTGGGATTTGTGAAATTAGGAAATCCTGTTGTTCGCCATCGTCTCCTAGGCATGGTTGGATGATATAATCCTCCCTAATTTTCACAATTCTCTCAGATTAGTTGTGGATTGGTAAATTTTGTTGTTTGCCTTGTCTCATAGGCATGGTTTTGTGTTGGGATCAATTCTAGTTCTCATACCTATCATCCATTGAGAACTAGATCAAAGGAAGTTCATATTTGATTTTTTCCTGAGATATCTTCCAATTGGATGAAGATGGGACTCTGATTCCAGTTGTGTTCGTGAAACAAGAATAGATCACCTTGATCTTTACAAGTGGATCCTTGGAAACCCTAGTTTCCCACCTTTGAATTTCTTAAGTTTTTCATTAAATCTCTCACAATACTCTCTATATTTCCAGATTTAGGTTTTCATCTTCTTCTAGTTCTAGTTCTAGTTGCTTTTAGAAAACACACGAGATTAGTCCCTGTGGATTCGACCTCGGTCTCACCGAGATTATTACTACATTGTAGCCCTACACTTGGGGTTGTGTGAACATTTTTCTAATATTTTTATTTACTAACATTGCTTATGTTTCTTTCGTTTTATAGAATCTAACCTAAAGTTACCAATCGGGTACTATCCTTCCAAGCCCCTTGCTTTAGTTATTTTAGATTTCTTATTTTTCTTTAGTTTTTATTTTAGAAGAAGTAGGTTTAGTTTAGAATTAGATTTGAGAGTAGTTCATGCCCAAGTGGGTTCGTGACGACACTCTGACTCTTAAATGAAATAGGATTAGTTGAATAATTGCTTATCCATCGCTGGATTAGACAACACCTAAGATCCTCTGAATTGGCCAAGAATATGGCTAAGAATCAAAAAAATCAAGTCCGAAGATGATAGTGATGATAATAATGAAGATGAGGATGAAATGAATGAAATGACTAAAACCTTCATGAAATTGTTTAAAAAGAATAAAGGGAAGGATTGTGACAAAAAGAAAAAAATTTCTTGAACCTAAGCATATAGGAAAACCCTTCAAAAAGTTGAGAGAAATCTAATGTCACAACTGTGAGGGTTATGGACATGTTGCCTCCGAATGGACAAGTAAAGTAAGATCCAAAGGCAGAGCTATGGTGGCAACATGGGATGATACGGAGGAGTCCAGATCCGATTCAGGAGACTCTCCTATTGATGAAAACCTTGGACACATGTTCTAATAGCCTCCACCACTGCTTCCCTCCCTCGAGACTTGGGAGGAGATTCCAACCATAACACATTAGAAGAAGAGGAAGAAAAATAAGAGTCATGCTCCAAAGAAGAAGAATGAGATGACGATTTGCAAGAAACAAATGACTAACTTTATGCTAAATATATGAAATTCATAAAAAAAGTTAGGTTTGGTTAAGGAAAAAAGGAATTAATTGGCTGATGAACTCAAAATAGTAAAATCTAAAATTTTATTCATTCTTTAGTAAAAAGAAAATCTTGAGTTTGATCTTGAGGAGACTCTAGGGAGATATACAGGTCTTGAATTTGAGCTTGACTTAGTTAAATCTGAAAATCATGACCTAAGACTAAAAATCAGTCAACTTAAATCCTATCTTTCTAAGGCTAAAATTACCCGAACAGACGAAGCAAGTAAATCTATTAGTGTGGGTAAACCTTTAAGAGATAAGAGAAGTTTTGAACTTGATAGTCATACTAATGCTACATCCTTTATCCCTCCGGTAATCCAAAAGAGCTCGTCTGCTTCAAGAACTCAATCGATAGCCTCCCCTATGTGTCATGCTTGTGGAGATGTGGGGTATTTAAAATTCGAATGCTTGATCTCAAAAAGGCCTAAATCCACCGTAGACTCAAACCCAATAGGTAAATATCTAATGACTGAGAAATTGGCACACCAATGGAGAAGCCCCCCTAAAGATCGTCGAAAAAGAAGAAGTTTTCAACCTATCAAAAATCGACCAATCACATGAGGTTGTTGTTAAAACAAGTTGCCCTCTTAAATGAGAAAACTAGAAAAATACTTAATTGGGAGACAACAACTAGGGTAGGAACAAATAGGAAAATCTCCTACAGAACATAGATCTCCAAATTGGACATCACCTGAGAGAGTTGAATCTGAAAAATAAAACCTCTCCTAAAAACAATCCGGGTCCTAAGAAATTCACACCCAAGTATGTTGTGTAGAGGGATAGGTGACCTTAGAATGTCTATATGAGCTTATAGGTAAATCTAAGGATTTCAGCCTCATTTTACGTGTGCTTAATAGGTAAATCTGAGAATTTTAGCCTTATTAGCGTTTTGATAGTTTATCTTTTATATTTCATTCTGGTATCATTTTGTTTGCTAAACTATCTTAGTTATTGTTACTTGATAGGTATATCCTTGACATGACCATATGTTGCATACTTCATGTTTTTAATGTTAACATGCACCCCTATATTATCTCCTGGTAATCTGTCCTTATAGGTATATTGAGCTTTTCTTAATTATGTGCTTTATTGGTATATTTATTGAATTAGCTCTTTGTCAATTGCTAACAAAAAGGAAAAGAAAATATCCTACTAAAACATAAAGAATTTTGTGTTACAGGTCTCTTTGTTTTAAGGGGGAGAAATTTAGGGGAAGCATTGAAGCAGTAGTTACATGTCTCGAGTCCGGTATTTATTTTTGTAAATCATTATAATCTTGGACATGTAGCAATTACATGTCTCGAATCCGGTATTTATTTTTGTAAATCATTGTAATCTTGGACATGTAATATTTTTTAGTTGTTTTGGTTGTCATTTGTATGGACCATGACAAGGCCTAAGTTAGTTTTTTATCACGTAATTGACAAAGGGGGAGATTGTTAGTTCACTAATTCATGCACTTATGTGTCAATCACGTGGGTCAGTGTGTCAGTGGGTTGGTTGAGCCCTCAGAAGTTAAAGACTGAAGACACATTAAGACATGAAGCATCAAGGAGTGCAGTAATAGGTAAATTATGGTGTCTTGGTGATTCTAACCTTAACCCAAAACAACCTAAGCTCTAGATGATATGTTCCCTAATAGGTAGACCTTTGTTTGATCATCAGTTAGCCTTAGGAGCTTCATTGGAATATGCTTAGATAGGCTAAAGAGGTTGGAAGTTGTTGAAATCATATAGCCCAAAAATAGCAAAACTCTGAGTGAGTTCAATTGATCCTCGATAGATCAAGCGAATCCTTGATCGATCAAACGATATCGTTCAAAAGTGTCCAGCAAGCTAAATAGAAAAATCTGGAATTACTTTCATTATTTGCCCGTTTTTCTATCCGTTGCAACTTGTTGGCTATATAAAGAGCATTCCGTATTTAGACTTTTTTATGACTTTTTTATGCAGATAGAGTGTAGGTGATTCTCCACTCTTAATCTCTCTTCTTGACATACTAAAGAGTTTCATGCCAATCTTCTTGTGATTAATCACTCTAATGAGCATTCCAAGCTCCATTATTAAGATGTGGATGGGCTCTCCCCTTTTCTAGAGAATGGATAGAATCTCATAAGTGAATCCTTAGTCTGTTAACCTCTAAAATGCCCATCTACGTGAATCCCTACTAGGAACCAACTAAAATCATTAGTTATAAGAGATTCAACCCAACTTTCATTGCCTTGGACACCTCATTGGAGCATCATAAGTAAGATGATTGATTGTGGGAGCTAAAGCATCCACATCTACGATCGTGGGAGAAAATGAGAAGTTGATTCAAGCACGGGAGAGTATTGAAAAACATCTCACGAAGATGCAATAACAGGGCTCAATTGAACCACCAAGTAAGGGTCAATTTTAAAGTCCATGTATACTTTTTCCTTCCTTGTGTAGGATTGAGTATAGAATTTATAATCCAAACTCGAATAGGTTCTTATGTAAGATCGAATTCATCGAACATAGGTGCAGACGTGTTAGTCTCTATGAGAGCCTTTGGCAGGAGCAAAACATAGGTCCTTGAATTAAAACCGTAGTGGTTTTTAGTTAGCCAATAAAAAACTAAGTCTCCATGGGAGCCACTAACATGGGTGGAAACGTGTTCCACCAACACGAGTGAGTACATGTAGGTCTTTATATAAGACCGTCACCGACATGTGTGTACATATAGGTAAGCCTGTTAGAAACCATTGTAAAGGTTAGAAGTTAATCTAATCGAAAATCTCCAAGATAGTGAAAATTGGTATAGTCGATGAGAGTGTGTCCATCAAAAGTAGAGTAGGCAAGTAGCTGAACCACTTTATATTCTTTTGTTTCCGATTATGATTTGAGCATATTTATATTCATGACTATGAGTTTAACCAGTTGAATTATATGAATGATTGAATGGATTGTATGCTAGGCATTTGATTGATAGCGTGCGCGCACACACACAAGATCATGTATGATGGAATATTTAACACATAAACTAGTTACTCAATTACTTGCATTAATATTAATATATGAGAATTGGACTCATATGCCTTAATTGTTCATAATTGGTAAATTAGATAATTAGGTATAAAAATTTTAAGTAGCCATATTCACTCTAATGAGCATTTCAAGCTCCATTATGAAGATGTGGATGAACTCTCCCCTTTATCTAAAGAATAGATAGAATCCTAGAGGTGAATCCTTAGTCTATTAACCTCTAAAACGCCTATATAGGTGAATCCTTACTAGGAATCAACTAAAACCATTAGTTATAGGAGATTCAACCCAACTCTCATTGGCTTGGCCACCTCGTTGGAGCATCATATGCAAGGCGATTGATTGTAGGAGAGGCATTCACATCAATGATCATGGGAGCAAATGAGAAGCTGATTTAAACATGGGAGAGCATTGAAAAAGCATCTCAAGAAGACTCAATAACGAGGCTCAATCCGACCACCAAGGGTCAATTTTATAGTCCATGTATACTTCTTCCTTGTGTAGGATTGAGTATAGATTTTGTTATCCAAACTCAAATACGTTCTTGTGTAGGACTGAATTCACCGAACACAAGTGCAGACGTGTTAGTCTCTGTAAGAGCCTATGGCGAGTGCAAAACGTAAGTCCTTGAATTAGGATCGTAATAGTTGTTGCTTAGCCGATAGAAAACCAACCAAGTCTCCATATGAGCCACTAATACGGGTAGAAACATGTTCCATCAACACAGGTGAGTACATGTAGGTCTTTCTATAGGATCGTCACCGATATGTGTGTATGTGGTCCACTAACATGGGTGTGTACGTGTAGGTTAGTGGTGAGCCTACTAGAAACCACTGTAAAGGTTAAAAGTGAATCTAATTTAAAACCTCCAAGATAGTGAAATTCGGTACACTCGAAGAGAGTATGTCCGTCAGAGTGGAGTAGGCAAGTAGCCAAACCACTTTATATCATTGTATTTGCGATTGTGATTTGAGTACATTTTTATTCATGATTATGAGTTTAACTAGTTAGATTATATGAATGATTGAATGGATTGTATGCTAGGCATTTGATTCATAGTGTGCGCACACACATACAAGATCACTATATCTAACACATAAACTAGGGTTGAGTGTGAAATATTGCATATTTTTCCTTTGTTATTCATTGGTTTTGAGAACATAAATACACTTAATCGATCTATTTTCACATATTTTCTCTTGCGAGGTGATTTTGAGAGCTAAGGAAAAAAAACGCTTAAAGAGAATATTTATGTTCAAAAGATTACCAAACAAAGAATTGGAGATTTGGAAGCCATTAATGAAAAATTCACATGCCAAAGATCCAAGGAAACCAAGAGATGAATGAAGAGAATCAAAAATTTGAAGTGAAGAAAAGGAATCCTAAAAATTGGCCAAGAAAAAGAATCCTAAAAATTGACCAAAAAATGATAATTTGAAACTCTTAAGTCTAGAAAGAGAATTTTTGAAATAATTCCAAAATTAAACTCCGATGGCATCAACAATCTATGAATTTCGAACTCAACTCGCTGGACAGTTCTAGACGAGTTTTGATGACATCAAAGACTGTTTGATGGCATCGAAGGTGCAATCGAAGACTATTCGATGGCATTGAAGTTTGCAATCGAAGATGCGCAGAGTGCATAAATTTGAAGCGGTTTGGGAACTTTTTTGAAGCTATGTGAAAGTTTAAGTTGCAAAACTATTTAAAAGAGTCCCCAGGCTATTCCAAATCATCTTCTGTAAAAGGGCATGTAAGCCAAAGAATATAAGAGGCGGCCTACACCTCAGACATGGGCCTTATGACTTGTAAAAGTTGATTTATCTTCTATAAAAGGGCATGTAAGCCAGTTAGATAAATCAACTCTGGGCATGATATATCCAGAGTTGCTTTAGCCTGAGGCTATTCCAAATCATAAGGCATGATGATTTGGAATAGCCTGGGGATATATCCAGAGTTGCTTTAGCCAGGTAGATAAACCAACAAGTCATCAGCAACTCTTATCTACCTGGTTAAACCAACTCTGGATTTATCTACCTGGCTAAAGCAACTCTGGATGCATGATATATCCAGGGCCTTATGACTTGTAAAAGTTGATTTATCTACTTTTACAGTGAAATCACTAGCAGACATGGGCCTTATGACTTGTTGGCTCTTGCAACTCTGGATATATCAACTTATTATTCTATCTAGATGATGACAGATGATAACCATTTACCCTTTCCTTTCCTTGTATCCAGGTACGCACACGTACTTCATAGCATTTCAATGTACCTTTCGCACCAGCACAAAAACGAACATCAGAAGTTGGGAGTGTCAACTCAGCCTAGCACAAGCAGGATCAACCAGGACCCGCCTAAAAAATGAAAATCCGAAGGTATGGTGTCAGATTGGGCTGGGTCTAATCCAAAACGAATGGTCTCGGCCTGGTTCCGGATTTTGAGCTGGTTGGGTCAGCCTATTCAAAATATTGATTTTGCCAGGGCCTACTTACCCGAAAAAGCTCCCAGCCCATCTCAAGGCGCAAGTATACTCTGACATTCCACAACTAATGTAAATTTCCTTACACAATCAGCCAAATTGTTAGAGGATTGCAAGGACACCATCCCACGACTACCTAATGCACCCATGCCATGTCATCCTCATGGTGCAAGTGGAAGTATGGTGATTGCCTTGTCATCCCCGGCCCTACAAGGCTGGCACTAGCGAAAGAGTGACATGATTGAAAGTTTGAAATAATCCAAATCTAGGAAATTGTATGATTGTATCACATCCCCTCTAATCGCATGATATAAATAGTTAATGATGATGGAAATGACCCCCAATTCAAAGGTGCTTTTAAACTACGCACGTATATTGAATGGAGCCACTAACAAGTATCTTCAAATGCCCCATTCATTTGAATAACACTGGTCAACTTCATGACTTGAACAGATCAATCAGCCCGACCCTGGCCCAGCCCAGATACTAGTCCTAGATTTCAAGCCAGGGCCTAGCCCTCGAGACAAGTTTTAGAGCCTGGCCCTGCAGGGCAAGGTCCGGCATGACAACCCTACTTTATTGGGATCTTGTAACGAGTGCTGAAATGTGTCAAGTTTCCGGTACCGTTGATACTCGTCCACATGGGCTAGGAACAATCGTAGGGTGGGGCACATCTGACAATCAGATACAGTTGATTTTTACGAGTGTTGAAGACCGCTGCTCTTCCATACGTTTTTTATGGCCACTGATAGAATGGATGATCTATTTTCAGGTACCTGGCCTATTCACAAGATGGCCCATTATTTTAAGAGAGTTGGCGTACTCTAGTGCTAAACCCTGCCTTGGGTCTGCTACAGACCATGAACAACATCATCATCATTTAAGTGTTGACCTAACTAATTTGGGTCCGCAACAGATCCTGCTCCACCATTCCACTATCGTCCAGGAGGCCCATAGTTTTGAAACTCCCAATAAATAAACAGTTGAAAAAGAAAATACAGCCAAGCCAAACGTGAATACCTAAGTTTATACAGCTACCATATTGTAGCTTGGTGTTTTTTCTTTACCATACACGGGCCATCCATTTTGGATGGCCATGATGGGCCCAAAAGTGCAAAACAGAAGCACAGGGTATTGTAAAAACCATCCCAGCATTTTACAGTGGATGTGCCCACCGTCGATCCAAAAAGACAATGGCACACTAGCATCACTACTGAACAGTAGGAAATGTGAGGGGCACTGAGAGGCTTTCAGTTCGCTGTGCAACAGCCAGCAGTACCACCGGGAAATCCTGACCATCCAACAGATGCTTACCTGGTTGTGTATCTGGACCGTGGGCGCTTGTAGGTTTTTACCATCCTTTTGAAGGATACAAAATTTGGATGAAGATGTGGATCATCGAAAGCGGGACCATACAAGCAACATTAAGAGAAAAAAATCACAAATGGCGGCAATGGGTAGTCATATAGGCGAAAAAAACGAGTAATTAAGACTAATATCATGGCAAAAGAATGACCAAAAACAAAGCAAATAGAGCAGAATATGGTAGTCACAACCACGACCTAAAAGCAACAATTTAAAAATCAATGTCTCAAGAATCCGATTTCAGTACATCAACCAAAAATCCAGTCAACCAAATAACTCGCACTCCTACCATGTCTCAAATCAATGCCACTCCTAAAAATGTATGTTTATTCAATGATGATTCTCCAAACAGGTCTACTGCATAAAAACTCCTCAACCCACACAGATGGATGAAGAAAACAGAACTAACCTGCCTCAGGAAACGAGCGTGTCATTCAGAGAGAGCGCCGATAGTTGGTCAGTTGGGGCACTAGCCTGCTGCTGCTGCTGCTGCTGCTGGGCAACATTCCTCAAAACCTCCATGGCTTCTGCCACCTTCGCCTTCAAAGCATCCGGAGACTCCAACAGGTGCAGCACCTCAGTCTGGTCCATCTCCAGAAGCATGCCTGTCACCTTAGCTGCCATGTCATGCTCCAGCTGATCCACAAGTGGATAGAGACTTTCACCCAGCATCTGTGCACATGCAACAGACAATGTCAAAAGGTTCAACAGTTGCACCAAGGACTATTATTCTTTTTAACTTACAGTCCTCCACCTAAAAATCATATGCACTTGTACAGACGTCGTGAAGCGAGGTGAAACCAGGGCAGACCAATCCCCAAGTCAATACCAGTATGGAATCTGGCCTTTACAGAGTAGGTTTGTGGCAATCCCAACATGCTGCAATGTGATGGAATCTGCCTTTCCAGAGAAGGTTTCTGGCATCCCAACATACTGCAATGTGATATCACCTATGAATCTAGGTCGTCTTCCAATTATCCAAACCGTCTATACTACATGCCTCAGATTGTATGGTGGCTACACAACTGATAAAATATCTCAGATTCAATTATTTCAACCATTTGAAATTTGACTCTTTTGCTTAGAAAATGGACGGTCACCATAAACTTCCTATAATCAAATATTTGAAATATTCAATCTCAGAGATTTTTGCAAAATCCCCCATCTATGGGAAGCCCTATAACATAAACAGTTTGGGTCATTAAAAATGGCTAATTCCAATGGCTGGACTCCCAACGTATCAGATTGCAGTACATTAAGATGTATCCGAGTAAAATCATGGCCTACCACAGCATCAAGCTGGTCCCACGTGTAGTGCAAAAGTCTATATACAAAATACACATGGATCCCACCTGATGAGTGGTCGTTGATTTTGGATCAGGCATGTTCATGGTGGTTACCACCTCATGATTGCTCTGGATCCAGCACCCACATTGGAACATGTGCATTGAATTCTCTTCAATCTCTCCTCACAATGATCAACTCAGTATTTCTCACGCATGTATGGCTGAAAATCAAAAGCATACCGTCCTCTGCTGTTCAGGATTTGCATTTGCCAGAGCAGATGCCAAAGCTCCAATTGGAATGGGCTGTGAAATTCCAGCATCTCGCAACGGCATGCCACTCATATCATATGGAACAGGAAGCATGCTTCCAGCAACACCAGGCAGAGGAACATCGGGCATGTTACGCCCACCAGGTGGATAGCGGTGGTAGACTCGTCCCCTTGGAAGCATCTGTCAGGCAATCAGACAACAACACAATTGTTATTGCGAGGCAAAATAACAAAAACTGATAAGGGCCTGCATTTGAGTGTCAACTCCCACCAATTCCTGATGTGGGGCCTAAGTCATCATGAACTGTCATGAGTTGCAATTCAAATAGGTAACTGCAAAGAAAATAAACCCCAACCGTTGGAAGGATTGAATTGAACATCACCAACCTGCTGCTGAAGCAGTGGCACAGGCTGCTGGGTCTGCTGCACTGGGCCTGCTCCTGCGCGTCTTCCCCCAGGGCGCTGTGCCTGCTGACCTTGTGGGACCAATGGCACAAAGAAGTTTGGCATTGGGGCCCCTCCAGGCCTCATCCCAGGGACAAGTTGTTGCTGGTAGCCAAACCCAGGCTGTCAAGTATATCAACAGAAGAAACAGAGTCAGTAAGGTGTCCAAAGGTCAACACTCACAGCATGCACTTGCTAATTGAAAATAAAACCAGAGAAATGCCTACATAGAAGACCAAGTGATCATACCTAAATTCAAGCTTCAAGAATGACCTACCAAATATCAAACAACACATGGTAGAGAGAGAAACTACGGAACTGATTTGTTCAACATGACTCATTTTTCCCCGGAGAGAGTATATAGGGATATATTTCACATAGAACTTAGAATAGCAGCTTTTTCTGTCTTTCCTTCCACACGAAATGTAGCTTCAGTATACTTGTCAAAAAAGAAAGAGCATTATTGCTCAGAAGCAATCATCAAATAGCATGTTCTCTTCAACAGTGGTCTTTTACGGCCCTCATGCACTAGTGCAGGGTAAGTTGGTCCCACCGCGGGGTGCAACATTTTGTTGGATAGCCATGGGTAACGTTGGTTCATCTAGAGAGAGTAATACTGCCTCCCAGTGTCTGTGTTCATGTTGAATGCCAATTGTGTAGCACCATGCCCTATTTGTGAGTTCTTCAGGTAATTCAAGGCTCCATCACTGCCATGGTTAAGAGTTGGAACCGTGGGCTGCTTAACGCAGGAGCAATATCCTCTGAAAGCTTCTTGTATTCACCATTCCTTGGGGTATTGAGAATGACAGAAACAAGCACATTCCAAAATAAGGTATATCCAATGGAAGGTAAATTTATTAAGATGAGCACAATCAAGATTTTGGCCCCTTGCTAGGAATTCAACGATGTCTCAGTGGGGACTTAGAAAGGAATTTAAAAGAGGAGCTGAGTGAAGGCATTAGATCGTTTTTCAGCTTGGGCTTCTTGGGAAGCTCATTCTATTGGTGTTTGGAAGCTTTCAACTGTTTAGGCCACTTCAGCACCCACATTTGAGGTATTTGTCTCAAACAAATCTCTTCCTACTAAGACTCCCAACTAAATCAAGTGGCTCAGATGAAGTATTTCTAAAAGCAATCCCCACAGATAGGGTGCTCCTAGACATCTCTTCCTCTTCTGACACAACCATCTTTACCAAAATGACTTGTGGAAAAGCAAAAGGTATGGGAAATGTTCATGTTTGATTGGGTCTTGAACAGCCAAAAGCAGGTAAAAAAATAGTTGTTGAAAAAAAAAACACAAAAGAAATGAGAAGTTTCAGGTTAATATGGTTTCAATTGAATAAAAGGAATTTTTTTTTTTTTTTTTTTAAGGCTACATGTGCATGTGTGTGTGCATATGCATGTGTCTTATATTTAAACAAGGTTAAGTAAAAAAATCAAATTAAAATGATAAAATTCCTATATGCATAAACAATTATGTATATAGATAATCAAATAGTGGGTTAATATTCTCCTGTCCATGGGTTTGAAAGGGAGAAAAGGGGGGGATAACAGCAAGGGGAATTGAGGAGATGAATCCTCGAGTAGTCTCAGAGCAACAGGAACATAGAGAAGGGGGAGTGGAGACACACCAGGGGGAAGGGGGGAGGAGGGAGAAGATGGTGAGGGAGTGCCATCAGGAGGAGGTGGGGGGAAGAATGCACGGAAGTCAAAAAAACGGAAATAGTGGATGGAGATAGGTTTGGCAAAGGAGCTCTCAAAGCTACCAACTCTGTTTGTGGTTGGTCTTTTTGCCAGAGGATGGTTGCCGATTAACTTCTATAAAGCTTTTGAACAGACAAGGAAGGTAATGGAGGTGATTATACCTCACGAGTGGAAGTCCAAATCCTATCAAGGGTTGCCTTTGTGCAAATCAGCTCAGAGGAGGTGATGAAGGCGGCATTAAGTTGCAGGTCTAGAGGGCTCGATTTGGCCCTAAGGTGAAAAATAGGGAAGGGGAGATGAAGATGGGAAGAAGAGAGGAGGAAGGAGGGCAAAAAGGTGAAGGTGGGGTGGTGTGGGTGGGTGGGTGGGTGTTCGAAGGAAAGAGAAAGGAGGGATGGGTAAGGGTAGAGGGGTTGGTTCAAAATCCTTTTAAGGATGCAGTAGGGGAGTTTTATCAACAAAAGCCGTAAGAGGTGAAACAAGGTGTGCCAAAACGGTTACGTATCGGCCGTATCGGCCGATACGTAACGATAACGGCCTGAACCGATACGCGATATGGGGTCGTATCGGCCGATACGGTCTTTTGCACCCGTATCGGCCGATACGGGCCCGTATCGGGCCGATACGGGGCGTAACGGTCGACCCGTAACGGGCTGACCCGTAACGGTCGAAAAATGGCCATTTTGTTTTGCCATTTTAAGCTCTTTTTTGCTGTTTTTTTTTCAAATTTCTTGCTTCCAAAGTACTTCTCACCCCTTCTACTGCCAATTTCGACCAACCTTGGTTGGATTTTTGTGATAAAAACGCATTGTATTGCGGCTTTTGTTAAATCGAAGCTGGGGGGGCCATTTTTCAGAAATTCCGAATTCGTCAAAAATAGGTATTTATACTTTTTTAACATATTTTGTTGTTTTAATCATGCCATATGTTGTGTTAATCATAGTAGAACATATTAATGTGCATTTTGCAGATTTGGGGTGCCATTTAATATTTTTTTAATATTTTTTTCTATTACGCATGTATTTTTACCCTTTTTTAAAAAATTCGAAAAATCAAATTTTAATGGTTGTTTTACTGTTTTAATCATGCCATATGATGTGTTAATCATATTAGAACATATTAATGTGCATTTTACAGATTTGGAGTGCCATTAATAGTTTTTTTTTCTATTTACGCATGTATTTTTACCCTTTTTTTTAAATTCGAAAAATCAAATTTTAATGATTGTTTTGCTGTTTTAATCATGTCATATGATGTGTTAATCATAGTAGAACATATTAATGTGCGTTTTACAGATTTGGGGTGCCATTTAATATTTTTTTAATATTTTTTTCTATTTACGCATGTATTTTTACCCTTTTTTTTTAAATTTGAAAAATCAAATTTCAATGGTTGTTTTACTGTTTTAATCATGCCATATGATGTGTTAATCATATTAGAACATATTAATGTGCATTTTACAGATTTGGAGTGCCATTTAATATTTTTTATTATTTTTTTCTATTTACGCATGTATTTTTACCTTTTTTTTTAAATTCGAAAAATCAAATTTTAATGATTGTTTTGCTGTTTTAATCATGCCATATGATGTGTTAATCATAGTAGAACATATTAATGTGCATTTTACAGATTTGGGGTGCCATTTAATATTTTTTTAATATTTTTTCTATTTACGCATGTATTTTTACCCTTTTTTTTTAAATTCGAAAAATCAAATTTTAATGGTTGTTTTACTGTTTTAATCATGTCATATGATGTGTTAATCATATTAGAACATATTAATGTGCATTTTACAGATTTGGGGTGCCATTTAATATTTTTTAATATTTTTTTCTATTTACGCATGAATTTTGACTCTTTTTTTTTAAATTCGAAAAATCAATTTTTAATGGTTATTTTGCTGTTTTAATCATGCCATGTGATATGTTAATCATAGTAGAAAATGTTAATGTGCATTTTACAGATTTGGGGTGCTATTTAATATTTTTTTTGTATTTTCGAATTAGTGACTTTATATTTTTATTTGCTTATATTGGACAGGTTTTGGAGCTTCTAAGGGTTTAGTATTTTACTTAGAACATAAAATCATCTTTATTAACATAGGTCATACAGACATACACTCATCTACCTAAACTTAAAGAAATGTCTGGGTCTGGCCAACAACAAGTGAGGATATTGGATGGCAACATTGTGAGAGGGTTGGTGGTACTAGGCACCAAATGAAGTGCAACTATTGTGATAGACATGTGACTGGTGGAATTACCCGTCTCAAACAACATTTAGCACATCGAAAAGGTCAAGTTGCGCCATGTGCCAGAGTACCGAGAGAGATAATGCTTTTAATGCAAGCTAGTCTGGATGAGTCGAAGGGTAAACGTGTTGCTGTACAAAAGAAGAAAGATGATATTTTGGATGCAGCTCGACAGGAGGTGTTTGGTCCTGAATATATGGGCGTTCGTGGTGAAGATATTATTGATTCTGACGAAGATTTAGATCGGGAATTAACTATAGCTAGGAGAGAGAGCTTGCGTGTAGCTCGTGAAGAGGAAGAACGCCGCCGCATGTTTGGCACGCATGGGTCAGTGCGTGATAGGGGAGGGGGCAGTGGGAGTGCAACTGGAAGTGCAACTGCTTCTGTAGGTGGGACTGAGGGTCTGGGGGGTGACGACGTATGTTTGGGAGCCGACGACAAGCATCTTCACGTGATGCCCCTATACGTGAAGATGAAGAAGTAAATGAGTCTAAGAGACCCTCTATTGATCCAATCCTGTTTAGGAAAGAATCAACTAAACAAAAAAAAATAAAACAAATGTGGAGTAGAACTTCCGTTGAGAAATTAGGTAGAGCAGCAGCAAAGTTATTTATACATGCTAACATACCTCCTAATGCGGCCAATTCTCCATATTGGCAGGTGGTAATTGATGCAGCAGCAGCAGAAGCAGGTGAAGGAATAAAAGCTCCCACGGCTAAGGACATTAGAGGGAAATGGACAAATGCAGAGTATGCGGATGTGAAAGCATACGTGGCTACCTTTAAACCTGTATGGCAAGCCAGAGGATGCACGATTTGTGTGTGATGGTTGGACTGGCCCAACCAGACGTAGCATGATCAACTTCATGGTGTACTGCCACTTAGGAACTATATACCATAAGTCAATTGATGCGTCAGAGGCAACAAAAAATGCTACTTATATTAATGAACTAATGGATAAAGTTGTGGACGAGATTGGAGAGGAGAATATAGTGCAGATTGTGACAGATAACGAAGCAACATATAAGCTTGCAGGACATGTTAATGGATAAGAGAAAACATCTTTTTTGGTCACCATGTGCTGCCCATTGTATTGATCTTATATTGGAAGATATTGGGAAGAAGAAGAATGTTAAGGAAATGGTCGAAAGGGTAAGGAAAGTGACGACGTTTATTTACAACCATAATCAAGTAGTCGCAATAATGAGAAAGTTCACGAAAGGACGAGAGTTGTTGAGGCCTGCGGCGACTAGATTCGCAACAAACTTTATAGCATTAGAGAGTTTATTCCAGCATAGGGGAGAGTTGAGTGAGATGTTCGCTTCCCGAGAATGGCTCAACACAAAACATGGGAAGAAGACATCAGGGACACCGGTCGACGTTGCGAACACCATACGGGACAACAAATATTGGAAGAAGGTTAAGGCGATCCTAAAGGTGATGGAGCCACTAATGAGGGTACTCCGTCTTGTTGAAACCGATGAAGCACCTACCATGGGCTTCCTATATGATGCCATGGATAAGGCAAAGCTTGCAATTCAACGTGATTGTAGAAGTTGGGAGACTTATTGGAAGATGATCAACAAGAGATGGACAAAGCAACTCCATCACGATCTTCATGCAGCAGGTTACTACCTAAATCCTAGGTATAGATATGCCCAATCATTTGTTGCGGATGATGAAGTTCGTGTCGAGCTAAAAAATGTGATAAATATATTAGAGTCTGACTTAGACTGCAAATAAAGGTGTTGAATGAATTAGATACATTTGGAAACCGCCTTGGTAGCTTTGGAAATGCTCTTGCACAGCATGCAGTATCTAGGTTGCAACCGGCCGAATGGTGGATTAATTTCGGAGAGAGTACGAAGGCTCTCCAAAAAATTGCAGTAAAAGTTTTGAGCCAGACAACGTCTTCCTCTAGTTGCGAAAGGAATGGAGTTGTTTTGCGCTCATTCATTCAAAGAATAGGAATAGATTGCAGACTAGAACATTAGATAGACTAGTCTTCATGCACTACAATATAAAACTAAGAATGCGACGACATCATAGGAGCATTAGCTGCTGATGACGGAGACTACTGTCCAATAAACTTGGACAATATTTATGATGAGGATGACCCACTTCTACCTTGGTTGGAAACAAGGAAAAGCAAATTGAAGAGGATAGTGAAGAATTGGAAATTGATGACCCAGAAATACGCAGAGCGCAACAAGAGAGTCGCGCAGATGTGTTGGACCCAGTAAGAGGGGCAGCGTTTATGCCACGTACGGATACGGCTCAAGATCAACAAAAGAGTACAAGCAGTGGTAGCGTGACCGTGTCAGATGATGACGACCCCCCTGCCCCTAGTGCTGGCACTTCTGGTGTTACTTACCCCCCTATACAGCCGTCTACAGATCGCGATGGCGATGAACATCGATGACGAGGTACACGAGGTTAGACTTACGAGTGTACCGAGTCACGATACAGCCAGCCGGAGGAGGGTACATCTAGTGGTGCACGGGGACCGGGAGGTCCGGAACATCAACAGGCTCATGGTCTTGGTTATTATGATGGATATTCTTATGGTCAATTGGATTATAATTATGGTGGTTATACTGAGCCTGTTCCATCACATTCATGTTGGAGTAGCCCTCCCGATCAATATCCATATGATTATAGATATCCAGATTCAAATCCAAGTTACTCATCACAGCAGACGCACTCTCAATCTCAAGATTCTCAACAGCCTGAGTATGGGCACCAGTATGGCTATTCGACGGGCACTGGTGGATATCCTTACTCGGGGTCAGAGTTATTGCCTAGTCAGGATCAGTCATCCTCTGGTTTCGTTGATCTAGTATTTCCTTATGGCACTGGATATTATGGATATGCGCACCTATAGGTCCTACACCTATTGGACAGTCTCAGCCTGATGGTGACGATGACGATGATGTGGAGGTCGAGCAACCACAAAAAAAGCAGATTTTCATTTTGGTGGTGGACTTGTGATTGTGAGTATATTTGTATTAAGGTAAGTATTTGCAGCAGACAGCTCACAACAGTATTATTGCAAGAAGCCATGTAGTCATGTACACACTTGACACTACCGAACTTGTATTTAAAATAACTCCCCTGACAACCAATCAAGTAATCCTTAATCAAGTTGCAGGGGAGTATATCAGACACTACTAATTTACTTTTTTAAATATTCTTGACTTGAGGATGACAGGTTATAGACAGGAATCACAATCACGTGCACAGGTATGTTTGAGAAATTCCTCAAAAATAATTGCAAACACCTAATGTAAGATATTTTCATATTACATTCATTCTAATATATCTATCATTGATAGTAGATAGTTAAAAAATTAAATATATGAATTTTGTAGTCAAATTTAGGTTATCTGATTCATAAATTCATCAGACAATCCGATACAACTTCTCACCAAAGAGTGGACCGTTACACCACCGTAACCATGTTCCAATTTATAAATGAATGCATATTTGGATTGGTTAGAATATTCCAGATTTAATCCATATTTTTTCATATTTTTTTGGCAAAAAAAATTTTTTGCGCCGTTACGGGCCATTACGCCCCCGTATCGCCGTTACGCCCCCGTATCCGTATCGGTTTTGGAGGTCACCGTTACGCCAACCGATACCGATACAGGACACCTTGAGGAGAAAAGAGTAGAGATGGAGAACGAAACAAATAAGGAGAAGGAAACAGAAGCGATGAAATGGATATGGAGAGAGGGTTGTGGAGATGATCAGGTGGTCTGCATCAGACCGGAGGCAGTGGAGAACGCGTGGAACTCCATTCAACAATCGATGGTGGCTGAGACCTCTAAAGGCACTATCATGATGCAAATAAAGGGATGGTTACAAGATTGATGTGGTCTGGCAGAGGATGACATCAACCTGATTGAATTGAATGAGGTCTGGACATTTGTGAAGCCAAGGGCAAATATCAACCATGCATTGGTGGTGGCAGTATTTTTTCCCAACAGACCCATAAGACAAATTACAAGATGGACAGAAATCTTTCTACAAGTGGGAGGTATGGTTTTTTATATAGGGAAGTCCCTCTCAAGCTATGGTTTCAAGAAGTGTTTTTATCCATAGGCTCATGCTTGGGTGAAGTGGTGGCGATTGACGCTGCAAGGAAAGATGGGGCGGAGATTGGAATAGCTCAATTATGGATAAAAAGTAGAAGGGCGATAGCGGACAGCCTCTGTTAGGGTTGCAATTGAGGAAGAAACCGTTGATTTAAGGATGAAAAAGGAGAAATGTTGGGGAAATCAGCCTCGATGAGGGGAGACATGGCATAGTAGGGAAGTTGGAGACCCGGCAAGTAGAGTCTCTCCCAAGCAAAGGACAGAAGATGGAGCACAGCTTCAAATCTCCAATGGAGTATCAAAAAGCGAGGGCATGTGTAAAAAACATATCAACATCGATGGAGATGGTAGAGGAGTTAGTGAAGTGGGGATGAAGGAAATGTAGGTGTACCGGAACTTTTGTACGCATCCCTAAGCCTGAAGTTGGTTGAAAAATTCTCGCTTGTGTGTCAGTGGGGATTGCCAAGACCTATTTTTTATCATCCTCCCATTTTATTAGAGGCGGTGGATGAGGATTGGGGTCCAAAACCTTTCAAGTTTGAACTAGCCTTAATGGAGATTGCCAGGTTTGAGAAGCTGGTTTGTTGATCGATGGTCTTACTTCATGGTCAAAGGTTTTGCTGAATTTAGATTAAGCCAAAAGTTGTTGAAAGAAAAAGGACAAATTTGGAGAAAAAAAAAAAGTTCTCGAGGTCTTCACCGTAGGTTTGCTCCCTATAGGTGAGGGTTCGATTCCCCTCCTTGGCTTTACCCGATACACGTGATTGTGGGTGATTGTGTGTATCCGCAGCGATTAGTCTCACTTCAAAAGGAGGTGGGGACACCCTGTGTCTTCAAAAAAAAATATTGGAAAAAAAAAAAAAAAAAAAAGTTTTCGGGGTTCAACAGGTTCAACATATTACTGAAGGAGATTAAGGAGTTCAATATTGAAAAGAGAGCCGGTCAATTGGCAGTCGAAGAGCGAGAAAGGGGAACTTCCTTAACCGTTAAATACTCTAACCGTATTAAAGAGGAGGAAATTAAGTAGAGGCAAAGATCAAGAGTATTGTGGCTCAAAGAAGGGGATAAGAATACTTGTTTCTTTCATAACATAGCTAGCTCAGGGGCATGGGGGCAATCATTGTTGTCAACTGCGATCGCATACGCTCATATGTGTAAAGAAATCGCATATGAAATTTTCACACATTATGCGATCGCATACAGCATATGCAATTGCATATTGGCCCAACGGTCAAAAATCTGACCGTTGGGACTTTTTTTTGGCTTATAAATGTGACCCAAATCCCCCCATTTTCACTATTCTTCATTCTTAACTCTCTCTCTCTTCTCTCTCTCTCTCTCTCTCTCTCTCTCTCTCTCTCTCTCTCTCCATTCTATAAGTCTACAAGGTCCTAAGAAGACAACAATTCTTTTGTCAAGAGCATACAAGGTTTCTAAGATCAAGATTCCAGGCTCTACATTCTCTAGTACATACAATCATACATCCTCATTCCACCCATACTTTCATTTATTATTCTTATTCATTTAGTAGATAATCATAGTCTAATATCTAGCCTCTACATGTGTAAAAAGCAAACAAAACTACAAATGTACATGGCTATATGCTACACGATTCAAGAATCTACAAGTGTAGGCTAACAAAATTCAAGACTCAAGAGAAGAACCAAGATTGGCGACTCTACTACAAGTGTAAAAGCATCATGTCTTCTTCTTCCCAATCTTTGAAACCCAAGTCAAATGACCCGGGTTGGAAATACGAGCACTATCAAAGTGCTACTGAAAATACTCACATAGTGTGAGTTGTGTGATTCAAGTGTCAATGGCATGACACAGCAGAAGCAACACCTTGCACATACATCAGAATCAAATGCAAGAGAATGTCCCAATATTACTCCAGAAATATAAAGAGTAATCATGAAGTACATGGACAAAAAATCAACAAAAGAACACGATAGTGTCGTAATTCGAGAGGAATTTATATGAGAATAGAGAGATGTGCTTGATGTGGAATTTATATCCAAAGAAACACCTAGCCATCAAAAAGACTCGCATAGTGTAACCACCAACTTTGAAAAGAGCTCATGGGCAAGGGCCCATGGATAGGTGATGTAAACCACACCTCGATGATGTGATCGACCAAAGGACACGATAGTGTCGTACTTCGAGAGGAATTTATATGAGAATAGAAAGATGTGCTTGATGTGGAATTTATATCCAAAGCAACACCTAGCTATCAAAAAGACTCGCATAGTGTGACCACCAACTTTGAAAAGAGCTCGTGAGCAAGGGCCCATGGATAGGTGATGTAAACCACACCTTGATGATGTGATCAACCAAAGGACATGATAGTGTCGTACTTCAATAGGAATTTATATGAGAATAGAGAGATGTGCTTGATGTGGAATTTATATCCAAAGCAACACCTAGCTATCAAAAAGACTCGCATAATGTGAACACAATTTGAAAAGAGCTCATGGGCAAGGGCCCATGGATAGGTGATGTAAACCACACCTCGATGATGTGATCGACCAAAGGGGTCGGGGCAAAAGACTGGCTCAAACTACATTATAAAACCAATACAAGCAAAAAGATGGAAAAACAACAATTCAATATATCACAAGTGGTTCTACCAAGCCGGCGTTGTGTTCAACACTATTAAGTTGAAAAGTTTGAAGGTTACGATTGAGACAATAGGTCAATTTGGACTTAGTTTACGCCTCCTTCATATCACGAAGTGCGAGAGACTTGCCTCGAAACAGAGGTTGATTATACAAAAAGTTTCATAGTAGACTATAAAGAATAGTGGAAAACCTATGGTTATACTCACATAGTTGACTGATGGACCAATAAATCCAATCAAACTAATAAACTTTCTAGTGAATTGTCCAATTAGGACAATGTTCTTGAAGCTCATGGATGAATCAGGTCATCCTCATATGGCTTATTATTTGTTTAAGCTATTTGATAGTGTAGTTGAGGAACTAGGAGAGGGATACGTTGTCCAACCTCTCATATAGTCGTCGATTGCTTTCTTATGAAGATGCGTCATTATGAAGATTGCTTTCTTACTTGTGTAGATTTTATGCTAGAAGACATCAGTAGGTTTGTATTTAAAAGTGATTGTAAGAGCTAGAAGAATCACGGTCTTTATGTACAAACATGTCATTTCTCCATCATATGAGAAAATACATTGAGTCTAACTTACTACATCCAGTTGTCACCCATTTCGCCACAACCTTCTTAACATTAAATCTGAACTTAGCAGCTTTATAGTGTCGATCGATTGGACTAATGGGCCTTGGTCAAAGAAGTCTGAAGGGAAACTAGTCCAACGCACCATCCTTTTGCAATCTTTTTTGACACAAGTGTTATAAGCCCTAAAAGTGTCAAAACCCTTGACTGTGTTGCAATTGGTCGACGAAGGTGAGAAGTCACCAATGGGTTACATTTATGATACAATGGAGAGGATTAGAAATAGGGTTGTACATCGAGTCAAGTCGAGTCGAGGTGGGTTAAGCTTGGCTTGGCTCGTTCGTGCTCTCCTTGAGTTCAAGCTCGAGCTCGAGCTCAAGCTCAGCCTCGAGCTTACGATTGGAGCTTGGCTTGTTTACCAAACCTTTCGAGTCGAGCTCGAGTTGAGCTAAAGGCGAGCTAGTGGATCGAGTCGAGGCGAGCTTACCTCGAGTCGAGTCGAGTCTACTCCCAACCTGACCCAACTCAACACCCAACCTGCACCTGACTCAACCCGACCTAATTGACCCAACCCCCAAATCAAATATTCAATTAATAATGTGCGTGTGTGTATATAATATTAGATAAAGCCATAGAGGGTACCTTATTGTTTGTGCTGAGAGAGAGAGAGAGAGAGAGAGAGGGGAGAGCACGGGTGAGTGCAGGCCGTATGGCTGAGATAAGTCGGGCAGACGCTGAGTCAAGCTCGAGCGAGTGGCCGAGAGAGAGAGAGAGAGAGAGAGGAGAGAGAGAGAGAGAGAGTAATGCAAGGGCAATTTCACACCGGGCTCAAGTAGGGTAGCCCGTGGGATGCGGGGACACACTTTGGGTGGGTGACCCATGTGATTTGGGGCCCGCAGGGAAAGTCTCGTGTTCGAGACTCCTCACCAGGGGTGATTAATGCACATTTCACACCGGGCTCGAGTGGGGTAGCCTGTGGGATGCGGGGACACACTCGGGGTGGGCGGCCCGTGTGAGGCGGTACCCATGTGATTTGGGGCCTACGAAGGGGGTTCGGTCAAGGTCCTAACTCATGCGATGTGGGGCCTGGGATATGAGATAAAGGGATTAATTCGTCATACTATAACAGCTCGAGCTTTTAGAGCAAGTGGTTAATTGTCCAGCATCAAATTGGTATCAAAGCGAGAGTTCTCGTGTTCGAGACTCCTAACCGGGGGTGATTAATGCAGGGGCATTTTCACACCAGGCTCGAGTAGGGTAGCACGTGGGATGTGGGGACACACTCGAGGTGGGAGACCCGAGTGATTTGGGGCCAACGGGGAAAGTTTCGTGTTCGAGACTCCTCACCGAGGGTGATTAATGCGCATTTCACACCGGGCTCGAGTAGGGTAGCCTATGGGATGCAGGGACACTCGAGGTGGGTGGCCCGTGTGAGGCGGTACCCATGTTATTTGAGGCTCACGAGGGGGGTTCGGTCGAGGTCTTAACCCATGAGATGTGGGGCCTGGGCTATGCGATAAAGGGATTAATTCGTCATACTGTAATAGTTCGAGCTTTTAAGGCAAGTGGTTAATTGTCCTTCATCAGAGAGGAGCTCAAGCGCGGCAAGTTAGGTAAGGAATGGAAAGGGTAAGAAAGGGACGGACGGGTATGATATGGTTTTAAGTTTTAATTTTTAAATATAATATATATAATATAATATAATATAAAATATATTCGAGTCGAGTCGAGCTCTACTATGTTCGAATTTGGCATGTTTTCAAAACGAGCTAGGTCATATGAAGCTTGGCTTGCCTCGAGCCATTGTTCGAATCAAGTCAAGTCGAGGTAGATCGAGCCAAGCCGAGCGAGCTTTTTGAGCTAGCTTGGCTCGTGCACAACCCTAATTAGAAATAAAATCATGGACTATTTTAACTATTGAGAGCATGATTGCATGCCCACTTTAAATATTATAAATAGAAGATGGAGCAACCAAATGTCATCTCCATTGTGTTTGGTTGCCTACATTCTTGATCTAACCACATTCTTCGATTTTGCTGATCCGACAGAGGCAAAAGTAACGCATATGGTTGGCTTTCTTGTTATGTTGGAAAGAATGGTTCCAAATAAAAAAGAATTGGACAACATTTAAGCTCTTGAACGCTTTCTTGTATTTGTACATTAAATATCTTGTTGATTGTTTTGTTAAATAGATTGTTGATGTACTTTATTGTTTAGTTAATTTTATTTCTCTCAAACGAACCTGAAATAAGTAAAATAAGTTTTCTAATCACTTGTGGAAGTTTCTCTTAATATTTTTACAATTTTTTTCCTATATTTTCATTTTTTAATTTTTCAAAGAAAAAAAAAACATATGCGATTGTGTGATCGCATAAGCGCATAAGCATATGCGATCACACACACTCACATATGTGCACACACTCACATATGCGATTTGACAACAATGGGAGCAACAGAATTAGCAGCTTGTAGCGGAGGGGGAAATGACAACAGAAAATGGGGAGATATGTGACTCGATGATTCATTTCTACAAGTTATTATCCTGTGAACAATGAAAGGGGCTGCGACTAGATAATCTAGATTTTCATCAATTGTCTATTACAGCTGCAATATACTTTGAAAATATGACATCTAAAGAGTAAGTTAAGGAAGCGCTTGATATGGTGTGTGGAGATAAGGCCCCAGGCCTAGACGAATTCCCGATTATGTTTTTTCAAAAAAAAAAAAGGGGGAATCAGTTAAAAAGGCATGTGGTGGCGTTCATATCGAAATTCTTCGAATGAAGCTATTTATCTCTTATTCCAAAAATCAAAGGGGCAAAAACATTAAAAGACTTGAGGCCCATAAGTCTCATTGGGGGCCATATAAAACATTATCCAAGGTTTTTCCTTTGAATTTTCGAGTGCTTCCTAAGATTATCTCTGACAGCCAGGGGGCTTTTATGGAGGGCAGACAAATTCTAGATAGTGTCCTCATTGAGAATGAATGCATTGATTCCAGACATAGGGAAGGGAAGCAAGGGCTAGTTTACAAGCTTGACATCAAAAAGGCATGTAATCATGTAGACTGGGAATTTCTAGACTACATGCTTGGGAGACAGGGTTATGGTCATAGAAAGAAAGGATGGATGCGATCTTGTGTGCAGTCTTGGGAGACTGGGTTATCGTCAAAAATGGAGAGGATGGGTGCAATCTTGTATGCAATTTGATGTCTTCTCTATATTGGTTAATGGCTCGCTAAAATGTTTCTTTAAGGCGTCTAGGGGTATTAGGCAGGGTGATCCTTTATCTCAGTACCTCCATGTAGTGGTCAGGTAGACATTTAGTAAGATGATGGATAAAGGGGAGGAGACCGGATTAATCAATGGCTTTAGAGTGTCATATGTCAAAATGGAGAATAGTAACCTCCAATATGCCAATGATACCCTTCTGTTTTGTAATGTAGATGGGACCTCAGTGGATACTGGGTAGCCTAAGGAAAATTGTGGTCTGTTTTGAAGCAATGTTAAGTTTAAGCATTACTGTTCGTGAGTGAAATGGGAATCTGCTTCGATAAGGAGTTAGCACGATTGGCTATTGTGTCCGCATGCGACGAAACGGATTTCCCCTTGTCATATCTTTGGGGTGCCTTTATGCATTGGGAAACCAAAAAAAAATGTGGGATAAGGTTATTGAGAGAATCGAAAGGAAACTAGCAAGCTAGAAATGTCATTATTTGTCAATTAACTCTCATCAAATCTACTTTGTCTACTATGTCGGTGTACTTTATATCAATCTTCAAATGCCAAAAATCAACTCTGTGTAGATTAGAAAAGTTGAGAAGGGACTTGTGGAAAGTGGATGAGGCTTGCAAGTCGTTTTTTTTTTTTTTTTTTTGGGTGGGGGGGGGGGGGGGGGGGGGAATGAACGTAACACTTCTTGGTAAATGCTTGTGGAAATATGGATCCGAAAAGGAAAGAGTATGGAGGGAGTTGTTTAAAAGGAAATATGGTTCTCAATTGGGAGGATGGGGAGTGAAGAGTTCCTCTATCGAGTTGCCAGTCTGTGGAAAGCGATGGTGCCGACAAACCATTTGTTTCGTAGAGGGTTATCTCACTTGGTGTCAGATACTACATCCAATTCTACTTGGATGTTTGGTGCAGAGAGCTTCAGTAAGATTTCGTAAGGTGGCTTGGCTTGTCTTGTTCTAGATGGGAGTATTACTACGAATTGTTGTTTCTCCGTTAGCAATGGCATTGTGGTGTGGTCTCCCTCTTGCCGAAGAAATTTGACGGATAAGAGATAAAGGAGCTAGAGGATTTATTGGACCGGTTGAAGAATGTTGTTCCTTCAGTCTAATTGTTCGTCAAACTAATTAGTAAGTCACCTTACACTTCTGCTTTTCAATTTCCTTTTCGTCTTCGGTCTTACGAAGCTCCCCCTAGGGTTGTGGCCTTTGCATAGTTAGTGGAAAAAGGAAGAGTGCTAACTATTTACAATTTGCAAAGGGGATCCCTTAAGTCTTCCAAACATCTATCTAACATGTATAGGAGATACGGAGCCAATTAATCACTTGTTCATTCATTGTCCTTATGTGCGGCTAGTGTGGGAGCATTTCTTCACCTTATTTCATATATCATGGGTGATGCCGAGGTTTGTTGATAATCTTCAATGCGCCTAGATGAAGGGGGGTGGGGAAAGCTAGGAAAGTTGTAAAGAATAATTATTATGACTATTTTTTTGTTGTTTGAGGTGATTGGAATAGCCAGTGTTTTCAAAATAGGGGATCCTCGATGGAGGAAATCATCTATAGAGTCAAGCATAGTGTTTTATGTTGGGCTTCTTATGTAAAGGCAATAAGTTCTGCCAAATCTCTACTCTTTGTTTAAGCTATAGAGTTGGATAGTATTCTTTTGTCAGCTTTTAATAAATTTCAGCTCTCTCTCTCTCTCTCTCTCTCTCTCTCTCTCTCTCTATATATATATATATATATGGGAAAAGGTACAATGCGCTCGAGCTGATTTTAACATCCCATGAGGTCGAGCTGTGTGGGCCCCACCGTGATGTGTTTCAAACATCAACACCGCCCATTTGATGCGTCCCCTTTAAATTATGGGATATCCCAAATATCAGCCGGATACGAAACTAAGGTGGGCCATACCATCTAAAATTATGTGAAGACATGCCAAAAACATATAAAAGCACTTGGTGGGGCCCACCTGAGTTTTGAATGCTGCTGAAACTTGGTCTGAGCCCTCATCCAAGTAGGACACACATAATGGATGGGCTGGATTTTCAAACCACATCTCGGTGGGCCCACAAAAATGATTATGAATGTTTTAATGGTGCATGGCCCCTCTCAACTTCTGTATGTGGTGTGGCCCACACAAGTCACGGATTGACTTGATTTTTGAGACCTAGGCCCACGATGGAATGGTGCATCTGAGTGATGGTGTTTATGTTCGAAACGCATCACGGTGGGCCCACACAGCTCGACCTCATGGGACGTTAAAATCAGCTCGATCGCATAGTACCTTTTCCCATATATATATATATATATATATATATTCAGGTTTGGATGGGAACCATCAACTTGGACCCAATTAAAATTAGAAGGGGTTGGGTCAAGTTAGTTTTAATAGTGATATTATATAGAGGTCCCAAGTCCAACCAGTTGGACTCTACTTATGGTCCACCTAGTGGATAACTTCCAACCTTTCATGTGTGCTATGTCCAACCTGTCCGGTTGGTTGCTCCCACCATGAGGATCACCTTGTGCAAAAACAGCCATATCTACTTACCTAGTCGACCACACCTGTATTTTGCTACCATCAATGACTACTAGATATTGTTTTCTATGGCGCGACCTACCAGATGAGTAATGTTTTAAATAGGGAATAGTGTGTGGTGTAGCTTTCACTCCTCTGAAGCATGACGCATAAACATGTAGCATAAACTACATGCTACTAGATTGAGAGGGGCCGTGCACCATTAAAACATTCATAATTATATATATACACACACACACACACACACACACACACACACACACACACACACTATCTCTCTTAAATCCTTTCTTAGCTTCCACCTTTAAACCCCCCCCCCCCCCCCCCCCCCCCAAAATAAAAAAATAAAAAATAAAAACATTTAGTTCGTTTTGACTAAAAAACAAGTTCTCTTTTATTCTTTTTTGCCTATCTTCTGAAATACAAGAAGTTTTAAACATTTTGTCAATTATATGAGTCATAAATTATGGAGTTCTGCTAACTATGGGCCCAACTGAAGCGAATTAGTTGAAGCTTATCTAAAAGCAATGCCCAAAGGTTGCCTCGCAATCTTGAGTTGCCTTATTTTCTTGAAATAAGGTAATTCCCACTAAAGATAAGATAAACCTTGAGCTGGCCCCCCTTTTGAGGAATGTACCAATGTCTCAATGGCAGACTTTATAATGGATAGGAAGGAAATGCTTAAGAGGCATTAGATTGATTTTCTTTTTTTAAAAGCATGAATTAGCTCATTTTTCAGCTTTCGGCATTATTGGCAAGCTAATCCTGTGGCTGTTTGGAAGCTTAGCTTCTACAATCAGAAGGGTACACCAGCATTTGATTATACTCAAAAGTTGTCTTTTTAATCGAGCCCAACTTTAGTTGGCTGAAATGTATCTAAACACAACTCGCCGGACCACTATGATACTTTTTCTTAAGATTGACCACTCTGATACATCCATTCCAAGACATCGAACTTTATCATTTGATTAATTTCTATATCTACTACCCATATTTAGACCAAATGGGATACAAAAATAGAAAAGGAAGAGAAAAAAAAAAAGCACTAAATTTTGTTTTTTTTTTAAATTCCCATGTTAATAAATGCTCGATGTAGGAACTACGAAGCCCTTCCACACACAAAAAAAATAATAATAATAAAATAAAATAAAATATAAATAGATAAATAAATAAATGTCATAGAACAATATATCATTAATAGTAGAGGAATTTACCTGCGGAGGAATGAGTGTTGGAGGGCCCTGACCATAAAATATTTGTTGTCCAATGCCAGGAGCACCGGGGGGATGCATTGGAACACGATGTGCAACAGAAGGTGCCATTGCAACTGGTCGCATTTGTGAAAATTGTGCCTACATAAATTAATTATAAGATTAAAAAGTATATAAGTAACAGCTAGAGCATATTGCAATGCAACAAATGACACATGCCAATAGAGCTGGGAAAAAAAAAAGCTGGCCAAAGCTCTCTCTCTCCTTCTTTGTGTGTGTGCGCGTGCAC